>CM033473.1:200737785-201337785 GCA_019447015.1 Hymenochirus boettgeri | reverse complement strand
ACATACTTACAAACCCAAAATGCTTTGCAACAGGACATTTTAGAATTTAGAATAAATAAATGAAAAGAAAAGTTAAAAATAACTCTTCCCACACCAAACCTTATATACAAATTTGGGAGACATGTATTGTCTGATTTGTTGTGACATAACACAAATTTCCCTTAGCTGGGAGACATACTTTTAATCAGTTCCAAGATACTCCTGATGAAGGTTATAAATTGAAGAACATTTGTGTGTGCTTTACTAATATTTTCCATTGGATTTAGGGTAAACCAATCCTTTAATGCCATTCCTTTAAGAGTAACCACACTGTCTGTTCAGGATAATTTAACTCTACCCTGTAAATTTGTGGCGGAAAGTCAAGTGTGGAAATTTTAAGGTAATATTATGTATTGTCTAGTGTATAACTAGAATAGAGTTTAATATATGGATGAGGGGTTACTAGCAAATTAATGAGATGACTTGGTTGCCCAGTTTAAGGCTGGGTACACACATGCAGATTTTTTTTCGGATTGGATGAACGGGCAAACAGACATGTTGGAAAATCTCATCCGATTGTGCGGTCTCCTTGCTTTATGTCATTAGGCCTGCCCTCTTAAACTTTCTCATTCTTTCATGGGAGCTATAGTAGGAAATGATGTTGCATGGTAGAACAGCATTGGATGGCTCAGCAACCAGGGTCTGGAAGCAAAAATTATTTATTTGTTTTGCAAACAATAAAAGATCACATCCAGTCCATGTTCATGGTAAACTGTGGCTATCCCAAATTGTAGGCCTCAGAAAGACTGTTTATCTTATTAAGGAATTCTGTTGGCGGTCATCCTTAAAGGACAAATATCCTTTTCGATCCTCTTGTTTTTACATTACAAACCTGGACATACCTCAAAAGTCCTTTGCTTACCAATAGAAGTTCCGATTGCCAGAAAAATGTTCCCCAACCATAGGAAGACACACTACTGAAGAGGGAGGCAGAGAACATTGCATGGCAATCTGTTTAAGTCCTCACTAGAGATAGACTAGAATCAGATTTTACTAGTCTGAATGAACTCAGACTTTTCAAACATTGGAAGTTTTTTAAATTTTCAAAGATTTTCAAATTTTTGAGGATTTTATCAAATTTGTGAAAACCACCCAGCCACATGTCCCAAATTCAACAATGACAGCTATTTTTAGCAGTGCAAACCCCCTGGTTATAAAAGGCAGCTCTAAAGGTGACTTGCAAACTGTGGTGGAGAGGAGCCAATGTTGTGGGGGGCATGTCCATTTTGGCCAAGCCTGCCTGACTCCTCAAGAATGCTGGCAAACTGCTGTGAGCCTACTCTCAATGGTGGTGATGCTATGAAGTTTTACCCTTTGCTCACTTTCCTTTGCGTGATGCATACTCTGAGGGAGAGAAGCTAATGGGGTATGGGGTATGTCCAGAGGGGCCCAGTCTGACTGGTTCCTCAACAATGGTGGCAAACTGCATTGGGCCTACTCTAACTCAATTGGGCTGTTCCTATGATGCTCTACCCCATCCCCAGTTTCCCTTACACAATGCGTTCTCTGTGGGAGAGAAGCCAGTAGGGTGTGCAGTATGTCCAGAGAGGCCCAGTTCCTCAATAATGGTGGCACTACAGTGGACCTACTTTAACTCAAAGGTTCTGCTATTCCTATTAGGTGCTACCGCTTCCACTTGCATGATGCATACTCTGAGGGAGAAAAGCCAATGGGGTGTGAGCTATGTTCAGAGGGTCCAAGCTTGCCTGGCTCCTCAACAATTGTGGCAAAGTGCAGGGGGCCTAGAAGCCAATGGGGTGTGAGCTATGTTCAGAGGGTCCAAGCTTGCCTGGCTCCTCAACAATTGTGGCAAAGTGCAGGGGGCCTACTCTAACTTAATAGTTCCCTTGCATGATGCATACTCTGAGGGAGAGAAGCCAACGGGGTGTGGGGTATGTCCAGAGGGGCCAAGCCTGCCTGACTTCTCAACAATGCTGGCAAACTGCAATGGGTTTACTCTAACTTAGTGGTGGTGCTGCTATAAAGCAATACCATTTAGCCCGCTTTCCCCTATATATTGCAAACTGTGTGGGAGATTAGCCAATATGGTGTGGGAAAAAGCCTGCCTGGCTCTACAGATATGTGAAAAATTAAAAGAAAAAATACCAGAGGATAAAAGGCTAAATTTAAAAACACTACTTCATTCTAACAGTTTAGTAAATTATTATCAAAAAGTGTCAAATAGCATTATGACACATAAGTGTGCAAAATCTCACAAAGTTTACCCAGTAAAAAAAAAGTGCAAATACAATTCAGCTAGAAAGAGTAATATTACCACTCCCTTTCTGTATGTAGTAGTACAAGCACCCCTAGCTTTCATGGATGGACAATAGGATTTGGCTGAGTATCAGGATCATGGCCAACAGGCCCAATCTGCTGTTCGGGTGGTCCACAAGTAGTAAAGTGGGGGGTGGAAGAGCACCCCAAACGCTTTTCGCTTCACAGAGGCTTTATCAATGGCGCTGATCCCGGCTAACTCGTGGTCACTATTTAAGTAACCGCTAGCCAATCAGCTTTCTGATAGATCCGCCGGTCATGTGGATACATACACCAATCACGGCCCGATACTCAGTCAAAGAGCGTACGTGTTGCAGTGCGTTAATGTCTAACAAAAAGTACAACAAAAAGTATTTTTGACACCAATTGGTGCCCAATTATATACAAAGCATCCCCTTTAAATATAGAGTTCCAGCAACAATTTAAACAGTACAGTAAATGTAGCAGTTTGTGAATATCATTATCATAACAGTGTTTGCAGACAAAAAGAAGCATAGCTAGAAAGCCCCAAGTGTTCAATGTGATCCAATCCAGATAGTCTGTAGGTATCCCTGAAAATTTTGCTTCACTCCAACTTAAAGTGTATATCATGCAAACATCCAAACGAAAGCTGAAATACAGTGTCACTAGCAAATCCTATGGACAGAATACGATGGTATCTCCAATGGAATCTTCATGTTGCACAGATCCTCAGCATTATATCCAAAGAACCAGGTCCTGATGTTAACCTGCTCGCACAGCCATAGGTCTTAAGGAACATCTGATCTATCATCACGGACCAGAACATACAGCAACCCCTTTGTATAGACGTTTTTGAGATCGGGTGGCTGGTTCGGTAGGTCCTCTCTGGTACGTTGTCATCTTGTCCGTCCACTGACAACGTACTATACACAAATATAACTTAAAGGAAAACTTTTTTTTAATCCTAATATGAAAGCTAATATGAAATCCTAATATGAAACAGTATTCACTGTCTCTATGCACAGAGTTTGTAGCTTCTGTTTCCAGTCTAAATGTGGCACAGCATGGATACGCTGTGTTTTTTTGGAACACACTGCCCAAGAAGTCAAAAGTTCAAATCCCCTGCTTTACTTACAAAACAATACAACATAGTCTACTGCCTGAGTTCATTGCCTTTTTTTTGTTTTTTCTCATCATGTTTACTAGCGATTTAATTTTGCGATTGCAGATCTGCACTATAATTTTAATGCAGGCCAAATGGCTAGCATTTAAATCATACAGAACTTAGCAGGAATCAGAATTCACTGAAAGCAGCAATTGGCATATTAAATCCCCAAAGAAGAATGTTGCTGGAGAGATTTCTGTGAATCTCCCCATATGTGTTTCCAAAGGATCATTGTTCTTTCTTGTTTACCAGCACCTGTTTAAAAACAGCTGATTGCGGATTTATTGGCAGGGGATAGCGGGCCCTCTTACCATCCCCTGGTAGTTACGCCACTGGGCAGACAAACACACAGCCCATTTTGGGGTTTCATAAACTGTAACATACGGATTGTCTATAAACCCACAACCAACACCAGGGACATTTTAAAGGCTATGTCCACAGTAAAATGTAATTTTTAATATATCATTCCCCATAGGCTCCCAGCCCCAACCACATTATTTATTTTTTTATAAAGCCCCCCAAACTCTACTTACCTCCCCTCTTTCCTCTGACGCGCTCCCGGCCCTCTGCTTGCGAGGAAATGCAAGCAGAGGGGCGGGACCGGCAGCCGCGTCTGTGATTGGCTGAGCGGCAGCCAATCACGGACGCGGCTGCCGGCTGCTCACTTCCGCGTAGGAAAGCGGAGAGGTACAATACCAACGTTCCTACGAGGGTGTATAATAATAGTCATCCCCTTTTCTGTGGTCTGGTGTTGCCTCCTCCTAATGGCAGATCAAATCAATGAGAACATGCATTCTGCAGGAATGATGTTGAGTGAGGTCAGATTAAAACTTGACTTGGTACATCTAACGGGGTTTGAGTATATAAGGAATAACTGTAGCCTCAAACACATGAGTTTATAAACAGAAATTGATGAAAAACAGACATTCAGCTAAATCTTTCAGACACAAATCCCTACCATTACTTCCTTCTCCAGTCAGCTGCTTTATAGGTAGAAATTAAACCGAAAGTGGAATAGGTGGAGGCCTTTCTTAGAGGGAAACTGAATTAATATCAAAAATGTGGTATTGTCTGATTAGGATTTTACATAGGAAGACAAGTGAACACCCTTCTAATTAGCAGTTTTGAGGCTATGATACAGGGAAATAAGGTGTTTTAGGCTGTCAGTCTCCCATTAAAACAATAGTTGGGTCGTTAATTCAGGCAAAATAACTCAGATCTATTTTTTAATGGCTTAGGCCTCATTGGGTAGATTTATGTCTGTTACACACTGGAAAAAGGACACTACTTTGTCATGGTTTGTAAATTGCAAATATAATTGGCATTTTTGCTTGCGTGATGAGTTTAGCAAGTACAACATGGGATTTTTGTATTTTATGGGCTGTTGCTGTTCTTATAACATAACAAAAACAAATTCATGTCAATGGTGCTCCCTCTAGAGGCCAAACTCACCACCTGTATTTTAAAATTGTTTAAACTGTTGCATAATTGTTGTAGCATGGATTAATTTGTGGCGTTTACCTGTACAGTTAAAGGGCATGTCCACCCCTCTTTCAAAAATCCAGTATGTAGTAGAACACCCCCCACAGGGTTTCGTTTTACTAACAAAGATGCTCGCAGGCAGTGTAAAGCTTCTTACAATCCCTCGCTCCAGCGCCGTGGCTCCCCGATACTTCCGGGTAAGGGATGTCAGTCACGGCCATGACAATGACATCACAGCCATGCTGACTGCCATCCCGAACGAGTCTCTGCTGCTGCTGCGTGCTCTGGCACGTAAAGGGTACGTGCAGCAGCAGCAGAGTCGTGGACTTACCGGCACTGGAGCGAGGATTATAAGCAGTTTAGACAGCCTGGGAGCATCTTTGTTACAAGTAAGTAAAACGAAACCCAGCTTTTGGGGGGATTTCTACTACATACAGGATTTTTGAAAGAGGGGTGGACATGTCCTTTAATGTTAGTTTACTTAAGAGAACTATAGTCCATAAAAACAGTTTCAATTAAAAGTATCTGAGGCAGGAGGTAGCAGTGATAATTCATACCTCCTAATATTATAGTAGCACTAGCACAAAGAAAACCGCTTCTGCCGCTTCCTCCTAGCTTTAGCACTATCATTAACACAGTCCAGGCACCAGCAGATGAAAACTGTCAGTCCTCAACAAAATATATTGGGAGGTAGGAATAATCAATCTACCTTCCAGCCCCAGGTACTTACCTTTTTTTCAATTCATTTTTACAGTGGAGTTGTTCTTTAGTTTTAAGATGTCCACATACATATGTTCCTAAGAGACTGCACACTAAGATGCTGTATTTTTTTTGTTTGATGTCAATACAAAACTGCATCATGCATGCCCTTAAGAAACCACCGTAATGCCATCTTTAAGTCATGCCAACTCTCTTATATGATTTGTATGCATTACCATTCTTCAAAGACCTCCAGATTCACGTTGAAAACATGAAAAAAGTCCAAGGTATACATTGGGTTCTTTTTTATGGCATGCCTGATTTCACACACCTCAACATTCCTGCCTTTATTTACTAGATCCAGTAAAGTAGAACTGACTTGTGTTCAGTGATGGCTCGGTTCCAACCTTCGATTTTTTGGTATTAAGGTTTTTAAGCTGGTATTAGGGTTTAATCATTTAAGGATTAGCCAATTTTACAATTATTTACAATGTTGAAACTGTTTCATAGTTTACATTTTTTGACTTTTGATTTTAAAGTTCCATCTGTTTGCTTTAACCTCTTGTAAAATAATACCCACTCTGGTTGTTGTTGTTGTTTTTTTTTTTTTGCTGTAAAAGGATATGATGTCCCCAATATACTGCATCTATGTAACATCATTAATAGGGTGATGCTGGGTACAGACATTTACAATAAAGGCACGATTCTGTCGGATCTGAGAAATCACCCTTTTATCTGTAAATTGTGCACCATAAAGCTGAACATTCACCATGGCACAAGAATTCTACTAAAATTACACTCGTCTGCGTCAGCCCCCTGTTGTAATTATAGTAGTCGTAGGGAGTGTGGCTCCCGAACCATCTCCCTATACTTTTATAGGGAGAACACTTGGAACTGGGTGAAGCTAAATCTTTGAAAGATTCTGTCTGTCATCTTTCAAAAATTGTAAGTGTGTACCCACATTCAGTAATGTTACTTTTAGTAAATATGGGAAGTAATGTTGCTAACTGTTCAGCACATCCAATAAGAGGATAAGTGAAGGTATTCTAGCTGTAGGCTGTTCTTGTTCATCTTTACTTTTACTTTTTGCAGGAATTCCTTTGTTAAGCTTTTTATTATTGGAAATGGGAGTGTGCCAATTCCCTAAAAGGAAAGTATATGATCTCTAAACTAAAGGGAGATTCAAAGTTCTCATTGTTAAAAATGGTGCTAATTTTCCCAACCAATCAAAAAGGGAGAACTTTTATTGAACTTGAACAAAAATGTCCTAAGTACATCCAAGAGCACGGGTGCAGATTCTTCCAACCCTAGCCCTAAAGGGTTAATGATATCCATATAGTCAAAGCAATTTTGAAGGATCGCACACTGTAGTAAAGTGAAGAAGCTTTTATTGAACCATCAACATAACGCGCACAGCGTTTCGGGGGGCTCCCCCCCTTCATCAGCACCTGATGAAGAGGGAAGCCCCTGCAACATTGTGCGTGTTATGTTGATGGTTCAATAAAAGTTTCTTCACTTTACTACGGTGTGCGATCCTTCAAAATTGCTTTGACTATGTTAGAACTTTTATTGAATCTCCTCTTTAGTGTAAATGTAATGAACCATTAATGTTCAGTTTGCTAGAAGCTTTAGGTCCTTAAAATAAACTATAACTAGCTTATATATAGATTAATCTTAAGATCCCCTACCCTCCCATTGATGATAATCACTGTAATGAAACCTTTAATTATGCTATTATAAATCCCCTATGCAATTCCATGTCGCAACAAAAATAAAATTTTAATTATGTCTTTACTCTATTAGGGCTATACCACATAGTGCGATCTCTGCACTTTGCCCATGGGACTTCAAATTTATTGGAAATCGCGGGATTGTAAAAAACTTTGCAAATATCGTTTTGCACTGCGATTTGCGCATCCCTTTTCTGGTTTTGGTAAAGCACACGATGACCATTTGCCACAACGGAAACGCATGCATTAACGCACCAAAAATGGTGAACGCATGCGTTAACAAAAAGCGAAGGTCGCGCAATCGCATGCGCATCGAAATCACGTGAATTCACGCCATCCATGATTTCCATTTTAGCGAAAGTTGCGTGCGCATTCGGGAGCGCAAAATGCGTTAGTGTGCCCTAGCCCTTAGAGAGTGTTAGTTACTAATTAGATGTTTTATCCAATTTTACTATATCTTTTTTCTGTGCAGACAACATTTCCTCCATAAAAGTATTTGGAATCTTGCACAATGGTTCCCTGATGGCAAGACAAAAAAGAATCAGGTGACAATCCTTGTGTAAGACTTCGGCACACCCTTTTCAAGCGTCTCCCAGAAGACAAAAGTGACTCGTATTTCAATACAGGGAGTATATTACCCACCCGGGAGGTCCAGTGGTGACAGTGACCTTATTATTATGTACATATCCAAAAGAACAGTTTTATAAGAGTGCAGCCTCTCTGTTAGAAGTAACACATTAGACACAATCGGGATTTACCCAAGCTGCAAGTGCAACAATGAAAAGTAACTATTTACAATATTATTATATGTAATATTATATTTACAATAGCTGCAGTAGAGCTTGCAACTTTCAGTGAACAGCCGCTAACTTCAATTATAATATATTGCCTTTAATCTTGTAGCTTTTACGTGATCTTTGTAGAAAGGGAAATTGTCCCACACCAATCAGTGTACTTCCATTGTGTTTATTCTCAGGGAAGGAAACAATCCAACAAGCTTTGAGGAATAAAACAACCTTCTCTGATTCACATTGCAAGTTTTTGCCAAAATCTTTCACAAGGAATGATCGTCCACTAAGGCTTTTACCGTCTAGAAGTTTCTCAGTACTCTAGGGAAGAAACAACGGTCTACCCTATATATCATATGTGTCAAACTCAGGCCCGTGGGCCGATTCTGCCTTCTGCCATTTGTTTGTGGCCCCTGGTGACTGTATTGCATTAATGAATTACACTGCTTGAATTTTTGCAGTCCCAAGTACTGGCGTAACTATAGATCTGCCTGCTAGATGACGCAATCAGCTCTTTTTAAACAGCTGATCCAGCACACCTTTAGTAAGATAGTTGCACCCAGCTGTTTAAAAGCAGCTGATTGTGGTGTCTAGCAGCATATCTATAGTTACAACGCTGATTGGGACTGCACAAATGGGACTTGCTCAAAAGCAGCGTAGTAAGGCTTGGATGCAGTCACAGCTGTAACAGCTGATTGCCTATCTAGCCTGGCACTGGGGAGGGAGGATTGTCAAGGGGGGCGTCCCACATTAGCACATGATCACACCATAGGCAAGGTCCCAATCCAAAACAGTGCTGCACACCTTTCCCTGTCAAACCCACCACCAGCTGTCTTTTTGATTTTGGCCCCTCTGCTATATATGATTGCCACAGTAAGTAAGAAATCATTAATAAACTAACCCATGCAATGGGTCCATATACTTTTAATTAACACTTTCTGGGCTATACATTTTAATAAAAACTAGTTTTAGGTACAAGCTCACCTTAAAGGACAATCCACCCTCATAAGAACATCTTTTGAAAGAATGGCCTCTTTAAAATATGTTGTATATCATGTTTGTCCTATGAATTCTTACTGTATGCTTGCTATGCTTCTGGATGCCTCATGGAAACTGAGAAATTTAGAAACCTGTACTGAGCCTGGGCATGCTCAGAAGAGGCAGACGGGGATTAACAATCAGTCATTGGCTGTGATGTCAACTGTCAAATCCATAACTGACAGTTACTAACTGGAAGAACCAGGAAGCAGAAACAGGGCAACAGACATTGTGCAGGATTTCAGGTTAGACTTATATATTTCATATTTCAAACTATTACTATTTAGGGTTTTGGGGTGATTTACTTGTATGTAAGTTTTTTAGGGCTGGACTTGTCCTTTAAATATTTTGCATTTTAAGCAGACAGTAATTATGAGATCATAAGTAGCTTTTGTGGAGGATAAATTGCAATTAAAGGGCATGGCCACCCAGAAAAATAACTAACCTTTTTTAGGTTATTTAACCTTATACCAGTCCCAAAGGAGTTTTGAATGCGCACCCCAGTACTCACCGATCAAGCATGCTCCAAGTGGATAAAAGCATAAACTTTTATTTGGCATAACAGCCTTTTTTATCTCACCTTCATCTGATGCTCCCACGCAGAAATATACCTACTGGCTTCCTCCTTCTCTTCTGGGTATGAACTAGTCAGTCATGGCCCAGACACAGACATCACGCCCAATGGCTGACAGTCCATACTCGGAAAATTGAGACTTCCATCGAAGTATTGTCTGTGTTTAAAGTAGGATATCTCAGCGTGGGAGGTAAAATATGTATGTATGTAGGTAGTTTATTTGTAAAGTGCCACTTGGGGACACAGAGCTGTACAGTAACAAAATACATAAAGTCATACAAGGGAACAAATAAATAGATAGTTCAGTACATAAATATAAATAGAAGTGCTAGGGCTTTGCCACAAGAGGAAAGGAGGTCCCTGTCCCGTAGAGCTAACACTAGTTAAATAAACCACAGTCCACTTTGGGGTAAATAACCTGAAATGGTTAGTTATTTTCTGGATGGACATGCCCTTAAAAGCTCAGAATAAATTCTAATTGGTCTTAAGACCCCTACATAGACCTATGTTGTAGGTCTATGAGTGCTCTGTTGGCTGTTGTGCGTTGTGGGTCAGCCTAGCGACCGCATGTCTGTACGGACCTTAGGTTGTTCACATGTAAACTTTACTTCCCTGCGTGGCATTAAAGGGCATGTCCACCCCTCTTTCAAAGATCCAGTATGTAGTCAGTCACGGCCGTGACATGACATCACGGCCATGGCTGACTGCCATTCCGCAACAAGTCTCTGCTGCTGCTGCCTCGGGCCTAAGGCTTGGACTTACGGGCGCTGGAGCGAGGGATTGTAAGCAGCTTTACACAGCCTGAGCATCTTTGTTTCAAGTAATTAAAACGAACCCAGCTTTTTGGGGGGTGTTCTATTACATAGAATTTTTGAAAGAGGGTGGACATGCCCTTTAACACCAATTCTCCTCTCACGCCAACCTTTGTTAAAGGATTAATATGACTTCAAGGTGAGAATCTCTGTATACCCCAGTATTTGTGTACAAACATTCTTTCTTATTTTTACATAGAAATGCATGCAACTGCCATGTCACTTTCTACCAGATACACAAACAGAACAGCAGAAAGGACGAAGAGAAGTGCGAGAAAGAACAGCAAGCAGTAGGGTTCATTTGAGGCAAACACTATGAATATGATGATTAGAATTATAACAAGGAATACCGTTCTATATAGGTTGTTTTTATTTCAGGGAAACCCCAGATGCAAAACTTTTCTCAAGTAAGGTCACTGGGTGACACATCAAAAGAACCAGTAGAATACATTGTTATGGGTACCAGGAAATCAGTGACATTACTGTAAGAAACAAAAGGAAGGAATTAGAAATAATATTTTTAACAATTGTTTGAACAGGGGTTAACAAATGCAACAAAACCATATATTTTGTCATGATTTTTCTATTTGTTTTGTTGTACTGTATGGTCCTTTATACGCAAATAATTTATTAAAGGACAGCTAGACTGCAAAATTGAACCTTTTAAAAATGAAAACTATCTGGACAGGAGGGTAGCATTGATTATTCCTTCCTGCCAGTACAGCTACAGCAGATAGTTTTCATCTGCCAGGTTGCTGTCCTGGGCCTTCCTGTATTAAAGATAGTGCTAAAGCAATCAGAAAGCCTGGCAGAAGCAGTTTTCTTCCTGCTCATAGAAATGATATTGGGGGGGTAGAAAGTACCAATCCTACCTCTTTGCCCCAAGCACTTTTAATTATACACTGTTTTTGAAAAAAAATATTTGCTGTGTTAAAAGACCCACGAGTGCTTTGAATTTATATGGTTTATATGATTCCTACTGAAGCCACCCCCGGGGCATTAGCCTAACAGCGATAGTGCGGACCACGTGGAGTTTGGTATATATATATGTATATCATGGTCCCTTTGTGCCTGCACTCCTACGCAAAGCATAGATGCATATACAGTAGATATAGAAAGAATGACCCCCTTCAAAATACTCACAAGTCAGGAGATAGATATGGAAAAAATATTAAGGGGTTTAACTGTCCTTAGGTTTGTTCTACAAGGACCCAACTGGGGGCGGCATAAAAGTAATACCAATATTTAGACCCAAAGAATACTGAAGATTGGCCTGTGTGTATGTAGCCTTCTAGTAGTTTAGTATGTTAGTCTCTCACTATCTCTTGGGGACCACCTAGGAACCTAAACTGTCATCCTGCCCCCTGGTTGAGAAACACTGCACTAGAGCAAATAAGGAGCATATGAATTTATTATAGTCCCAAGAAAATGTGACCTCAGTGTTAGTGTTACTAGATTATTTTATAATTCGAGGATACCTGTAATATGTAATTGTAGCTAAAATACACATAACCCTGGTTAAATTTCCTAATTCCTAACTAACAAAACTGTGTCTTTCGCTCACCGTACTAATGCTATTATTTATGGCCATAGAGATCGCAAACCTAAAATTGCTTTTAAAGTTCTGATATGCAAAGTTTTTTGCAAACATAATCAACACGTTACCTCTTAATGGTTATGTACTATTAGAATCTGTCTAATGTACTAATTTACAGGGAAGTCTTACCGTAAAAAGTCTTTCATCTACCGTATATCAAGGGAATTTTCTTATTTAAAAAAATTATTGAACATAACTTCAAATATTTTATACAAAGCATTAATGCATTGTTTGAATATTACTTTTTATGTATGTGAATAACTTTGGACCCCGAATTGTATCTTTTCTTTGGATTTTGTGGTTAAAGTTGATTTCCCTCCCCCCCCCCCCCCCTCATAAATCTGTTGACAGGACTGTGACCTCTGGAACTAATGGTTAGGCGAATGAGGGATTTTTTTTCTCTATATAAGGCACATACAGATTTTTTGGACATGTGCAATGAATATGATAGAACGATGAAAGATCAATGAACTTTCTTGTAATGTCTTAAGGTGGGTACATACCTCACAATCCTTCGTCCCGACTACTGTTCAGCTCTGACAGTTTGCCATGCCCAAACAGTTGTGGTTATCAGACGCATCTGATCATTCGTTTGTCCGATTCAGACAAACAAACGGTCAGTCGCGTTCGGCTGAAGAACCATACAATACCATATTTTGGCCTAATTATTGGATGGTGTGTACCCAGCTTTAAAATCTGACCAACTATGTCCTCCCATGTTTTTATAGAAAATAATTTTCTAGAAATGTTTTGCAATCCCAGTGCCTGATCAGAGTTGGTAATATATTTGCTTATAATAGTTACCATCACTGATGCATCACCAAACGTATTTCTTGGTATTTTTCCTACTGCTCGTTGTAGATATATTCTATAACAATACTGGTGCCTTTCAGAAACTGGTCTACTCACGTGGAATGTTATTGAGATCAGCGACACTGTAATTGCGTACAGACGGAAACAATTAAATGGAATTATTGATTTCTGTAGGCAGTAGGATGCACCATAGATTATAAAGGGGGTTTGCTGCAAAAGACAATATTTTTGCTGTGAAAGTTAATTAATTTTTTTTTCTTTTAAAGTTTGTAGAATGTGAACTTAGACATTATAAACACTATGTGATGTGTTATAAAATCCTAATTTAAATCTGTTCCAAAGTGTCAAGGTAATGGGTGGTGGGTATTTATGCTAGGCACGCACATTAATTATATATATGAATCATAGAGTTTGAACTGTTTAGACCTTTACAGTAAATTGAACTTTCCCGAATCCCTATGCTATATGATGTCAGGTTGACATTTTGCTGTAAAACAGCACTTTGCAATTCATTTGGTTACAAATTCTCTGTACTATATATCACATTGAGTTACGGCACATGCGAGTCTGAAGGCTGAATCATAGCTGCTGTTTCGGTACACAGGGAATGAAAACAAATGCAAGTTCATTGGAGACAATGTGGAGAACAAATATATTATCAGCCTTGTATTCGTTTATAAAGGTTTAATATTAAAACATTATAAAGATCTGTGAGAAGTAAACTGTATTGGTTGTTTATATGTAACAAATGCAAAACTGACTTAAAGGGGAACTGTGGTCTCCAAACTAGTTGGCAGCGAGCACAGCCTCAGACTTCAGTGACAGGACAGGAGACAGGAAGTCCCTCCCCCTCCCTGCCGTGTGAAGATCCCAAAGTGAAGGTAAGGGAATCTACCCGCCCTACTGTAATTTTCCTTCTGTAATTGGTTTCCAACCTATATATTATTTTATTTTATAGGACCTTATAATTTTAAATAGATTGTTTACCTCCTGGTTCCTGCAGGTTTTATTGAAGAACGCAGTAAAACTAAATGGCAATTTTGTTTTTTACAGTGAGATACCCTTTAAACTCTCCTGTTTTCCATTCAATTATAACCAAAAGTCCCATTAGAAATAGACCCATGGCAAAATTCTCCTGGAGGAGAGACAGGAGGCAGGACATTACAGGAGAACCATTTGGAGCAGGGATGTAAGGTAATTATTTTTATACACTACAAAGCCAGTAGTGGGTTAAATTCTAGTTTTGGGGGTGGACATGCCCTTTAAACTATTTATTTATTTCCAAAAGTATTAGGAGACCCAAACATACCCTCACTTTCTACATCGGTGGCTACACATAAACATGCTTCTGATGAATCTGGTCATTCCTAATAAGAAGGCATTATTTAATCCGAGTGATTACCTACTCAGTGACAATTCTGTGAAACCATTAAGCAAAAATATATTTATCTTAATGAGGTGATGCCATCTGTTATCATCGGGCAGATGTTTTGTTTCCATTAGCAGAGAATACACCATGAAGCGTCTTCCCCCGCTATACTATAATAATAAGTGAAACCTGAGCTCTTTATCCTTATTCATTCACTAGGGGCTGGTGTGTATACCTGCATTTGGCTCTATAATCTTTCTAAACATTTAGTGATTACATGCTCATCCATTTATTCAATTTCTTAAAGCAGCAGCTAGTTAAATAGCCTTAAGGCAGGCTCTGCTTAGTGTAGGTATAGTACCTGCTACATAAGTCTCTAGAACAGCTTAATAAAAGTAAAATTTCTTGGTGTGTGCAGTGATGAAGTTAGAATTTCTCTGGACTGGAACTCTCCATATTCTGTTGTATTATGCTAGTTTAATTCTAACACTGAATGGTGGGAAATACCTTGCCTACATGCCCTTGAAAAAAACTATTTGTTGCCATGAGTCTAGCTGCAGTCTATCCAAAGTTTAAGCAGTAGAAAAGTTGGGCTTTCTTGCTGGTATTGTGAGCTGTGACATCACCAGCACCACTGCTCTGCCCTGAAGTTTCAGGTTGGAGCACCATCAGCTGCATTATAAGCCCCGCCCTGAACTTCTACATTTTAAACCTAGCTACAATCATAAAAATATATTTTTCTCCCTAAGCTACCCATAGGTAAAAGGCAGATAATGGTTGCAGGTCTTCGGCTAGCTTCATAAAAGATTGAGCTTTCACAGCACATCTTGTGACTGTCAACGGCTCAGACAGGACAGACAAGGAAATGTAAATTTACAAGCCTATAACTTAAGATCCAGTGAAGCTAGAGCCATCCCCCTTGTTTAAAAGGTATGATAGAACTCTTGTATGGAGACCAGTTACCCTTTAAAAGAATTCTCAGAAAATATAACACTGTTTGTCTGTCCCATGCACTATTTATTTACAAATGCCCCAAAATCGAATTATTCTTTATGTCTTTTGAATAATAGGTTTATGAAAATCTTCTCGCTTAAAACAGCCACCCTTTGTCTCAATAATTATCTATTAAAGAGGCCTATCATCATTCTGCATGTAAACTAGGACTAGTTTGGGAAATATTCCAAAATACCGTACATTTAAATGTTTCAGCAATGTGCAATGTGCAGAAAGCAGGAGAGATTATATTATGATAATTACAAGATAAGGGAAGTTTATCATGACCTCCTAATGCAGTCTGAAATTATCCATAAGCTTGCACTACCTTGTACAAAGTCTTCAATGCTAAAGTTGGAATTTAAATTTCTTGTGAATAACTTAAAATGTTCTTTGCTTTCTGAAGTTGGTCCCAAAAGGTGTGTGTGTCTGAAGACCTACCTACCAAAGACATTTTTTATAAAGATTTGTTATTATGATTGGGTTCCCTGGAGGCACTGAGGGCTAATCTACTTTAATAAGATAAAGCTTCACAACCCCAATTTAAGATTTTATGAGAACTCATAATTGCAGACAGGACAGTGCCTTTCTCTTCCAGTCACTGATTACACATGGCTGCTAGAGCATGCAAAGACTAGCTGTTGTGTTTGCTGGGCCAAATCTGATGGTGCTGATGTTACCTCCCCAGCCTCATATGAAATTTTAGGGAATGATTTCTCTAAAACCTCTAGAAAAATTATTATATACTTGACTTTTAGTCACAGTGAAGATGTGTAGAATGGTAAAGTTTAAAGGGCAAGTTTACTTCTTAAAAGAAACACTCTGTATAGGAAAAATCACACCCCAAACCCCAGAATTGCATTAATAGTAAGAAACATGAGAGATGTAAGACTAACCTGAAAGGCTGCCTAGTGTTCTATTATCCCTCTTTCTGCTTTCTGGTTCTTCCAGTTAGCAGTCACTTGTCATGGATGTAACCAATGATATATCTGCCAATGACTGAATGCTATTCTCCTAGCTGCCTCCTCTGAGCCTGTGCAAGCTTGTAAGAGCTTGGAGAGTTGGAGTGGAGGGGAAAGGCAGTGGGAAGGGAAAAGAACATTTTGCTGTATAACAGGTTAGTCCTACATCTTTCATTACTTTTGAGTAATTTATGTAATTTTTCAGTTGATGGGTGACATGCCCTTTTAGTTGCCCCCTTTAGCTGTACCCAGGCAGCAAACCTAAATTAATTTTATCTTCTCAATACACGTTCTACGAGGGTGTATAAATAATAGTCATCCCCTTTTCTGTGGTCTGGGTGTTGCCTCCTCCTAATGGCAGATCAAATCAATGAGAACATGCATTCTGCAGGAATGATGTTGGATGTGAGGTCAGATTAAAACTTGACTTGGTACATCTAAACGGGGGTTTGAGTATATAAGGAATAACTGTAGCCTCAAACACATGAGTTATAACACAGAAATTGATGAAAAAACAGACATTCAGCTAAATCTTTCAGGACACAAATCCCTACCATTACTTCCTTCTCCAGTCAGCTGCTTTATAGGTAGAAATTAAACCGAAAGTGGAAATAGGTGGAGGCCTTTCTTTAGAGGGAAACTGAATTAATATTCAAAAATGTAGGTATGTCTGATTAGGATTTTACATAGGAAGACAAGTGATACACCCTTCTAATTAGCAGTTTTGAGGCTATGATACAGGGAAATAAGGTGTTTTAGGCTGTCAGTCTCCCATTAAAACAATAGTTGGGTCGTTAATTCAGGCAAAATAACTCAGATTCTATTTTTTAATGGACTTTAGGGCCTCATTGGGTAGATTTATGTCTGTTACACACTGGAAAAAGGACACTAGCTGTTGTCATGGTTTGTAAATTGCAAATATAATTGGCATTTTTGCTTGCGTGATGAGTTTAGCAAGTACAACATGGGATTTTGTATTTTATGGGCTGTTGCTGTTCTTATAAGCATAACAAAAACAAATTCATGTCAATGGTGCTCCCTCTAGAGGCCAAACTCACCACCTGTATTTTAAAATTGTTTAAACTGTTGCATAATTGTTGTAGCATGGATTAAATTTGTGGCGTTTACCTGTACAGTTAAAGGGCATGTCCACCCCTCTTTCAAAAATCCAGTATGTAGTAGAACACCCCCCAAAAGCTGGGTTTCGTTTTACTAACAAAGATGCTCGCAGGCAGTGTAAAGCTTCTTACAATCCCTCGCTCCAGCGCCGTGGCTCCCCGATACTTCCGGGTAAGGGATGTCAGTCACGGCCATGACAATGACATCACAGCCAATGGCTGACTGCCATTCCCGAACGAGTCTCTGCTGCTGCTGCTGCTGCTCTGGCACGTAAAGGGTACGTGCAGCAGCAGCAGAGTCGTGGACTTACCGGCACTGGAGCGAGGGATTATTAGCAGTTTAGACAGCCTGGGAGCATCTTTGTTACAAGTAAGTAAAACGAAACCCAGCTTTTGGGGGGAGTTCTACTACATACAGGATTTTTGAAAGAGGGGTGGACATGTCCTTTAATGTTAGTTTACTTAAAGGAGAACTATAGTCCATAAAAAAACAGTTTCAATTAAAAGTATCTGAGGCAGGGAGGTAGCAGTGATAATTCATACCTCCTAATATTATGAGTAGCACTAGCACAAAGAAAACCGCTTCTGCCAGGCTTCCTCCTAGCTTTAGCACTATCATTAACACAGTCCAGGACACAGCAGATGAAAACTGTCAGTCCTCAACAAAATGATATTGGGAGGTAGGAATAATCAATCTTACCTTCCAGCCCCAGGTACTTACCTTTTTTTCAATTCATTTTTACAGTGGAGTTGTTCTTTATGTTTTAAGATGTCCACATACATATGTTCCTAAGAGACTGCACACTAAGATGCTGTGATTTTTTTTGTTTGATGTCAATACAAAACTTGCATCAGTGCATGAGCCTTAAGAAACCACCGTAATTGCCATCTTTAAGTCATGCCAACTCTCTATATGATTTGTATGCATTACCATTCTTCAAGACCTCCAGATTCACGTTGAAAACATGAAAACAAGTCCAAGGTATACATTGGGTTCTTTTTTATGGCATGCCTGATTTCACACACCTCAACATTCCTGCCTGTTATTTACTAGATCCAGTAAAGTAGAACTAGACTTGTGTTCAGTGATGGCTCGGTTCCAACCTTCGATTTTTTGGTATTAAGGGTTTTAAGCTGGTATTAAGGGTTTAATCATTTAAGGATTAGCCAATATTTTACAATTATTTACAATGTTGAAACTTGTTCATATGTTTACATTTTTTGACTTTTGATTTTAAAGGTCCATCTGTTTGCTTTAACCTCTTGTAAAATAATACCCACTCTGGTTGTTGTTGTTGTTTTTTTTTTTTGCTGTAAAAAGGATATGATGTCCCCAATATACTGCATCTATGTAACATCATTAATAGGGTGATGCTGGGTACAGACATTTACAATAAAGGCACGATTCTGTCGGATCTGAAGAAATCACCCTTTTATCTGTAAATTGTGCACCATAAAGCTGAACATTCACCATTGGCACAAGAATTCTACTAAAATTACACTCGTCTGCGGTCAGCCCCCTGTTCTGAATTATAGGTAGTCGTAGGGAGTGTGGCAGTCCCGAACCATCTCCCTATACTTTTTATAGGGAGAACACTTGGAACTGGGTGAAGCTAAATCTTTGAAAGATTCTGTCTGTCATCTTTCAAAAATTGTAAGTGTGTACCCACATTCAGTAATGTTACTTTAGTAGATAATGGGAAGTAATGTTGCTAACTGTTCAGCACATCCAATAAGAGGATAAGTGAAGGTATTCTAGCTGTAGGCTGTTCTTGTTCATCTTTACTTTTTTGCAGGAATTCACTTTGTTAAGCTTTTTAATTATTGGAAATGGGAGTGTGCCAATTCCCCTAAAAGGAAAGTATATGATCTCTAAACTAAAAGGGAGATTCAAAGTTCTCATTGTTAAAAATGGTGCTAATTTTCCCCAACCAATCAAAAAGGGAGAACTTTTATTGAACTTGAACAAAAAATGTCCTAAGTACATCCAAGAGCACAGGGTGCAGATTCTTCCAACCCTTAGCCCTAAAGGGTTAATGATATCCAATATAGTCAAAGCAATTTTGAAGGATCGCACACTGTAGTAAAGTGAAGAAGCTTTTATTGAACCATCAACATAACGCGCACAGCGTTTCGGGGGGCTCCCCCCCCTTCATCAGCACCTGATGAAGAGGGAGAAGCCCCTGCAACATTGTGCGTGTTATGTTGATGGTTCAATAAAAGTTTCTTCACTTTACTACGGTGTGCGATCCTTCAAAATTGCTTTGACTATGTTAGAACTTTTATTGAATCTCCTCTTTAGTGTAAATGTAATGAACCATTAATGTTCAGTTTGCTAGAAGCTTTAGGTCCTTAAAATAAACTATAACTAGCTTATATATAGATTAATCTTAAGATCCCCTACCCTCCCAGTGATGATAATCACTGTAATGAAACCTTTAATTATGCTATTATAAATTCCCTATGCAAATTCCATGTCGCAACAAAAATAAAATTTTTAATTATGTCTTTACTCTATTAGGGCTATACCACACTAGTGCGATCTCTGCACTTTGCCCATGGGACTTCAAATTTATTGGAAATCGCGGGATTGTAAAAAACTTTGCAATATCTGTTGCACTGCGATTTGCGCATCCCTTTTTCGGTTTTGGTAAAGCACACGATGACCATTTGCCACAACGGAAACGCATGCATTAACGCACCAAAAATGGTGAACGCATGCGTTACCAAAAAGCGAACGGTCGCGCAATCGCATGCGCATCAGAAATCACGTGAATTCACGCCATCCAGTGATTTCCATTTTAGCGAAAGTTGCGTGCGCATTCGTGAGCGCAAAATGCGTTAGTGTGCCCTAGCCCTTAGAGAGTGTTAGTTACTAATTAGATGTTTTATCCAAGTTTACTATATCTTTTTTCTGTGCAGACAACATTTCCTCCATAAAAGTATTTGGAATCTTGCACAATGGTTCCCTGATGGCAAGACAAAAAAGAAATCAGGTGACAATCCTTGTGTAAGACTTCGGCACACCCTTTTCAAGCGTCTCCCAGAAGACAAAAGTGACTCGTAGTTCAATACAGGGAGTATATTACCCACCGGGAGGTCCAGTGGTGACAGTGACCTTATTATTATGTACATATCCAAAAGAACAGTTTTATAAGTGCAGCCTCTCTGCTTAGAAGTAACACATTAGACACGATCGGGATTTACCCAGAGCTGCAAGTGCAACAATGAAAAGTAACATATTTACAATATTATTATATGTAAATATTATATTTACAATAGCTGCAGTAGAGCTTGCAACTTTCAGTGAACAGGCCGCTAACGTCAATTATAATATATTGCCTTTAATCTTGTAGCTTTTACGTGATCTCTTGTAGAAAGGGAAATTGTCCCACACCAATCAGTGTACTTCCATTGTGTTTATTCTCAGGGAAGGAAACAATCCAACAAGCTTTGAGGAATAAAACAACCTTCTCTGATTCACATTGCAAGTTTTTGCCAAAATCTTTCACAAGGAATGATCGTCCACTAAGGCTTTTACCGTCTAGAAGTTTCTCAGGTACTCTAGGGAAGAAACAACGGTCTACCCTATATATCATATGTGTCAAACTCAAGGCCCGTGGGCCGATTCTGCCATTCTGCCATTTGTTTGTGGCCCCTGGTGACTGTATTGCATTAATGAATTACACTGCTTTGAATTTTTGCAGTCCCAAGTACTGGCGTAACTATAGATCTGCCTGCTAGATGACGCAATCAGCTCTTTTTAAACAGCTGATCCAGCACACCTTTAGTAAGATAGTTGCAACCAGCTGTTTAAAAGCAGCTGATTGTGGTGTCTAGCAGGCATATCTATAGTTACAATGCTGATTGGGACTGCACAAATGGGACTTGCTCAAAAGCAGCGTAGTAAGGCTTGGATGCAGTCACAGCTGTAACAGCTGATTGCCTATCTAGCCTGGCACTGGGGAGGGAGGAGTGTCAAAGGGGGGGGCGTCCCACATTAGCACATGATCACACCATAGGCAGAGGTCCCAATCCAAAACAGTGCTGCACACCTTTCCCTGTCAAGACCCACCACCAGTCTGTCTTTTTGATTTTGGCCCCTCTGCTATATATGATTGCCACAGTAAGTAAGAAATCATTAATAAAACTAACCCATGCAATGGGTCCAATATACTTTTAATTAACACTTTCTGGGCTATACATTTTATAAAAACTAGTTTTAGGTACAAGCTCACCTTAAAGGACAACTCCACCCTCATAAGAACATCTTTTAGAAAGAATGGCCTCTTTAAAATATGTTGATATATCATAGTTTGTCCTATGAATTCATTACTGTATGCTTGCTATGCTTCTGGATGCCTCATGGAAACTGAGAAATTTAGAAACCTGTACTGAGCCTGGGCATGCTCAGAAGAGGCAGACAGGGGATTAACAATCAGTCATTGGCTGTGATGTCAACTGTCAAATCCATAACTGACAGTTACTAACTGGAAGAACCAGGAAGCAGAAACAGGGGCAACAGGACATTGTGCAGGATTTCAGGTTAGACTTATATATTTCATATTTCAAACTATTACTATTTAGGGTTTTGGGGGGTGATTTACTTGTATGTAAGTTTTTTAGGGCTGGACTTGTCCTTTAAATATTTTGCATTTTAAGCAGACAGTAAATTATGAGATCATAAGTAGCTTTTGTGGAGGATAAAATTGCAATTAAAGGGCATGGCCACCCAGAAAATAACTAACCTTTTTTAGGTTATTTAACCTTATACCAGTCCCAAAAGGAGTTTTGAATGCGCACACCAGTACTCCGAATCAAGCTGCTCCAAGTGGATAAAAGCATAAACTTTTATTTGGCATAACAGCCTTTTTTATCTCACCTTCATCTGATGCTCCCACGCAGAAATATACCTACTGCTGCTTCCTCCTTCTCTTCTGGGTATGAACTAGTCAGTCATGGCCCAGACACAGACATCACGGCCAATGGCTGACAGTCCATACTCGGAAAAGTGAGACTTCCATCGAAGTATTGTCTGTGTTTAAAGTAGGTATATCTCAGCGTGGGAGGTAAAATATGTATGTATGTAGGTATAGTTTATTTGTAAAGTGCCACTTGGGGACACAGAGCTGTACAGTAACAAAATACATAAAGTCATACAAGGGGAACAAATAAATAGATAGTTCAGTACATAAATATATAAATAGAAGTGCTAGGGCTTTGCCACAAGAGGAAAGGAGGTCCCTGTCCCGTAGAGCTAACAATCTAGTTAATATAAACACAAGTCCACTTTTGGGGGGTAAATAACCTGAAATGGTTAGTTATTTTCTGGATGGACATGCCCTTAAAAGCTCAGAATAAATTCTAATTGGTCTTAAGACCCCTACAGATAGACCTATTGTTAGGTCTATGAGTGCTCTGTTGGGCTGTTGTGCGTTGTGGGTCAGCCTAGCGACCGCATGTCTGTACGGACCTTAAGGTTGTTCACATGTAAAGCTTTACTCCCTGCGTGGCATTAAAGGGCATGTCCACCCCTCTTTCAAAGATCCAGTATGTAGTCAGTCACGGCCGTGACAATGACATCACGGCCAATGGCTGACTGCCATTCCCGAACAAGTCTCTGCTGCTGCTGCCTCGGGCCTAAGGCTTGGACTTACTGGCGCTGGAGCGAGGGATTGTAAGCAGCTTTACACAGCCTGGGAGCATCTTTGTTTCAAGTAAGTAAAACGAAACCCAGCTTTTTGGGGGGTGTTCTATTACATAATGAATTTTTGAAAGAGGGGTGGACATGCCCTTTAACACCAATTCTCCTCTCACGCCAAACCTTTGTTAAAGGATTAATATGACTTCAAGGTGAGAATCTCTGTATACCCCAGTATTTGTGTACAAACATTCTTTCTTAATTTTACATAAGAAATGCCATGCAACTGCCATGTCACTTTCTACCAGATACACAAACAGAACAGCAGAAAGGACAGAAAGAGAAGTGCGAGAAGAGAACAGCAGCAGTAGGGTTCATTTGAGGCAAACACTATGAATATAGATGAATTAGAATTATAACAAGGAATACCGTTCTGATAATAAGGTTTGTTTTTATTTCAGGGAAAACCCCAGATGCAAAACTTTTCTCAAGTAAGGTCACTGGTGGACAGGCATCACAAAGAACCAGTAGAATACCATTGTTATGGGTACCAGGAAATCAGTGCACATTACTGTAAGAAACAAAAGGAAGGAGATTAGAAAATAATATTTGTTAACAATTGTTTGAACAGGGGTTAACAAATGCAACAAAACCATATATTTTGTCATGATTTTCTATTTGTTTTGTTGTACTGTAGTGGTCCTTTATAACGCATATAATTTATTAAAGGACAGCTAGACTGCAAAATTGAACCTTTTAAAAATGAAAACTATCTGGACAGGAAGGTAGCATTGATTATTCCTTCCTGCCAGTACAGCTACAGCAGATAGTTTTCATCTGCCAGGTTGCTGTCCTGGGCCTTCCTGTATTAAAGATAGTGCTAAAGCAATCAGAAAGCCTGGCAGAAGCAGTTTTGTTCCTGCTCATAGAAATGATATTGGGGGGGTAGAAAGTACCAATCCTACCTCTTTGCCCCAAGCACTTTTAATTATAACTGTTTTTGAAAAAAAATATTTGCTGTGTTAAAAGACCCACGAGTGCTTTGAATTTATATGGTTTATATGATTCTCTGAACTGAAGCACCCCCGGGGCATTAGCCTGAACAGCGATAGTGCGAGACACAGTGGAGTTTGGTATATATATATGTATATACATGGTCCCTTTGTGCCTGCACTCCTACGCAAAGCATAGATGCATATACAGTAGATATAGAAAAGAATGACCCCCTTCAAAATACTCACAAGTCAGGAGATAGATATGGAAAAAATATTAAAGGGTTTAACTGTCCTTAGGTTTGTTACTACAAGGACCCAACCTGGGGGCGGCATAAAAAGTAATACCAATATTTAGACCCAAAGAATACTGAAAGATTGGCCTGTGTGTATGTAGCCTTCTAGTATGTTTAGTATGTTTAGTCTCTCACTATCTCTTGGGGACCACCTAGGAACCTAAACTGTCATCCTGACCCCTGGTTGAGAAACACTGCACTAGAGCAAATAAGGAGCATATAGAATTTATTATAGTCCCAAGAAAAAATGTGACCTCAGTGTTAGTGTTACTAGATTATTTTATAATTCGAGGATACCTGTAATATGTAATTGTAGCTAAAATACACATAACCCTGGTTAAATTTCCTAATTCCTAACTAACAAATAACTGTGTCTTTCGCTCACACGTACTAATGCTATTATTTATGGCCATAGAGATCGCAAACCTAAAATTGCTTTTAAAGTTCTGATATGCAAAGTTTTTTGCAAAAACATAATCAACAGACGTTACCTCTTAATGGTTATGTACTATTAGAATCTAGTCTAATGTACTAATTTACAGGGAAGTCTTACCGTAAAAAGTCTTTCATCTACCGTATATCAAGGGAATTTTCTTATTTAAAAAGAAATTATTGAACATAACTTCAAATATTTTATACAAAGCATTAATGCATTGTTTGAATATTTACATTTTTATGTATGTGAATAACTTTGGACCCCGAATTGTATCTTTTCTTTGGATTTTGGGGTAAAAATTTATTTTCCCCCCCCCCCTCATAAATCTGTTGACAGGACTGTGACCTCTGGAACTAATTGTTAGCGAATGAGGGATTTTTTTTCTCTATATAAGGACATACAGATTTTTTTGGACATGTGCAATGAAATAATGATAGAACGATGAAAGATCAATAGAACTTTTCTTGTAATGTCTTAAGGTGGGTACATACCTCACAATCCTTCGTCCCGACTACTGTTCAGCTCTGACAGTTTGCCATGACCAAACAGTTGTGGTTATCAGACGCATCTGATCATTCGTTTGTCCGATTCAGACAAACAAACGGTCAGTCGCGTTCGGCTGAAGAAACCATACAATAATCCAATATTTTGGCCTTAATTATTGGATGGTGTGTACCCAGCTTTAAAATCTGACCAACTATGTCCTCCCATGTTTTTATAGAAAATAATTTTCTAGAAATAGTTTTGCAATCCCAGTGCCTTGATCAGAGTTGGTAATATATTTGCTTATAATAGTTACCATCACTGATGCATCACCAAACGTATTTCTTGGTATTTTTCCTACTGCTCGTTGTAGATATATTCTATAACAAATACTGGTGCCTTTCAGAAACTGGTCTACTCACGTGGAATGTTATTGAGATCAGGCGACACTGTAATTGCGTACAGACGGAAACAATTAAATGGAATTATTGATTTCTGTAGGCAGTAGGATGCACCATAGATTATAAAGGGGGGTTTGCTGCAAAAGGACAAATATTTTTGCTGTGAAAGTTAATTAATTTTTTTTCTTTCTAAAGTTTGTAGAATGTGAACTTAGACATTATAACACTATGTGATGTGTTATAAAATCCTAATTTAAATCTGTTCCAAAGTGTCAAGGTAATGGGTGGTGGGTATTTATGCTAGGCACGCACATTAATTATATATATGAATCATAGAGTTCTGAACTGTTTAGACCTTTACAGTAAATTGAACTTTCCCGAATCCCTATGCTATATGATGTCAGGTTGACATTTTGCTGTAAAACAGACATTTGCAATTCATTTGGTTACAAATTCTCTGTACTATATATCACATTGAGTTACTGCACAGTGCGAGTCTGAAGGCTGAATCATAGCTGCTGTTTCTGTACACAGGGAATGAAAACAAATGCAATGTCATTGGAGACAATGTGGAGAACAAATATATTATCAGCCTTGTATTCGGTTATAAAGGTTTAATATTAAAACATTATAAAGATCTGTGAGAAGTAAACTGTATTGGTTGTTTATATGTAACAAATGCAAAACTGACTTAAAGGGGAACTGTGGTCTCCAAACTAGTTGGCAGCGAGCACAGCCTCAGACTTCAGTGACAGGACAGGAGACAGGAAGTCCCTCCCCCTCCCTGCCGTGTGAAGATCCCAACAGTGAAGGTAAGGGAATCTACCGCCCTACCTGTAATTTTCCTTCTGTAATTGGTTGTCCAAACATATATATTATTTTATTTTATAGGACCTTATAATTTTAAATAGATTGTTTACCTCCTGGTTCCTGCAGGTTTTATTGAAGAACGGCAGTAAAACTAAATGGCAATTTTGTTTTTTACAGTGGAGATACCCTTTAAACTCTCCTGGTTATTCCATTCAATTATAACCAAAAGTCCCATTAGAAATAGAACCTTAAAGGCTATGTCCACCCTGTAAATTAAAATTTTGTATGTTGTACCCCCATGTCCCCCAGCCCCAACCGCGTAATTTTTAATTTCAGAAAGCCCCCCAAACTCTACTTACCTCCCCTCTTTCCTTCGCTGCGCTCCCGGCCCTCTGCTTGCGAGGAAATGCAAGCAGAGGGGCGGGACCGGCAGCCGCGTCTGTGATTGGCTGAGCGGCAGCCAATCACGGACGCGGCTGCCGGCAGCTCACTTTCGCGTAGGAAAGCGGAGAGGTAAGTAAAACATTGGGGAGCTTTCTAAAAATAAAAAGTATGCGGTTGGGGCTGGGGGACATGGGGGAAGGGATAGCAGAAGGGGATTAACGCTAGGGGGAGGGATAGCAGAACGGGAGGGAGAGGGAGGGGGAGGGAGGGGGGAGAAGGGCTGCAGCACGCATGGCAGGAATCTCCGGGAGGCCAGGTAGCAGGCAGTGTCCTATATGGACCTGCTAGCCTCCTGGTGGTCAGTTTTTGGGACTTTGGGGGGGGACTACAGGGGAAACAGATGGAGCTGGGATGTGAGGTAAGGATTAAACTACACTACATGGTGGGGCCAGTAGTTGGGGGATTATAGTTTTGGGGGTGGACATGCCCTTTAAGGCAAAAGTATATCAGATCAATGCTCAGGGGTGTCCCTATGGTTTTTGGCCCCTGAAACAACTTTTGAATGCTCCATTGTTATAACACATGAAAACATATGTTGGTGCAACTGGTACATTACATTAGAAATCCCTACCATACATTCTCTAGAATAAAAGATGTTGGCCAAACGATTAGAAAACCTGCCACTACGTCAAGGTAGAATCTTTAGTTGGGCCCTACGTAACCTAACTAGTCCATACTAGCCTGGCCTAACAAACTATCTAAAGCTAATCTAGCCATATGAAATGCCTTTTAACAACATCCAACACGCCATTAGTGAAAGAAAAATATTTAAGAAACTGCAGCAAAATATGTTATGTAGGGAAATCTGGTAAAATCTGTAGTCCCCATCATACGGGTAGAAAATTCAGCAAGAGTCATTTAGTTACATTTTTTGTTAAAAACCTTTCAATACCATTAAAAACAAAACTAAAGTGGAAACAATGATGGATCGCACTTGATTCTAAACTGGTTCTAAACTGTAAAAATTAATCTTACTATATTACATAACTTTTTCAATGCAACTTAAAAATATTAAGTTAAAAATCTATTCTTATCTGTTTGTAGTGTGGTCCTGCACACAAATGGGCCCTGCACACACATAAAGATGGACCCTGCACACAAAGGTGGTTCCTGCGCATGAAGATGGGCCCTGCGCACAAGGAGGGCCCTGCTCACAAAGATGGGGTCTGCATGCGTGCAGAGACAGACACACACACAGACAAGCAGACACAGATGCACACATACAGACACACCCTTTCTCTCCCACAAGTCAGTCAGGAATCTGGACAACAAGAGTTGTACAAGCTCCTGTAAGACCCCCCACAGGTTGTAGCGATTTACCTTGGCTGCGTAGGATTTCATTCTTAGACCTTAGGACACCACTTAATACGCACATTATTTATTACCCTTTGAATGAATACTGCTGTTAAGTATTACGTGACCGGAGTTCAATGGGGCCAATCAGCCGGGTAGACAAGTCTCCTGCCGCTGCTTCCTCATCCTCTGGCCGCCAACCAAGGTAAAGCGCAGCACAACACGAATGGGAAAAAAAACCATCTCACAGACTGATGTCTTTCTAACACTCCCAGAGGCACGTGCCATAAGCAATCTTCTCAGGTTGCTTCATGGAAGGAGCGGCCCTGTCAATACTACATATAGGGTAAACATAATTGGCTGCAAGTGCGAGCCATGGAGGATGTGAGGGTTACTTAAAACTGGAATGCCAGGGAAAGTCTGCATAAGTGGAGGAAATGGGTCTGGCATCTCAATTTTCTAGTCCTCACATCCTCCTTAGCTCTCACTGCTCATATGATTCCGGTCACCCCTTGTGTACAATTGATCCCTTGTACTTTTGCCTTACACTTCTATTTCCTATAGGAGTGTCCATAAATTTATGCACACTTAGGGGGTTATTCAATAAAAGTTCTTATCGTTTAAAATGGTGCTAATTTTGCCCCAACCAATCAGATGTTAGCTTTCAAATGTTACATAAGTTCTGATTGGTGGGGGCAAAATTAGCAACTTTTATTGAATCTCCCTGTTAATGTTTGCTTTTTTAATTTTTTTTTATCACTTTCATATTAAAGTATGTCTGTTTTCTTAGTATATTAACATAATTTATATGTTTATTGTTTTTCTATATAATGAGTAATGCCCAGTTTTTGACCCAACTCTGTGGTCTAAGCATTGTTATTTGGCTTGTTGGTGGTGTTGCTTAATGTACATTTGAAATATAGAAATGTTTAATGTGTTTAAATATTTTTAAATGAGTAAGCAATTACTACTTCTGAGCATGAAAAATACCCAGACAGCCATTAGCTGGTAAGAGATAGACCAATTTTATGGAACACTCAGGGAGATTCAATAAAAGTTCTTATCGTTAAAAATGGTGCTAATTTTACCCCAACCAATCAGAACTTATTTAACATTTGAAAGCTAACATGTGATTGGTTGGGGAAAAATTAGCACCATTTTTAACAATAAGAACTTTTATTGAATAACCATGACTGTGTTTATAAAGTAGTGTGGAACACAGAATATCAAGTGGCGTAAGGCTTGGCTGGTTAAATTTGTTAAAATACAATTATCTTATGATAAAGGCCCATACTACCTAATGCTCTAATTTACTGTAAAACTGTAAAAAGACTTGCAATCAGCAGCATGGGCTTAATTCTGTATACATTGTGCCTTAGAGCAGAGAGATAGGACCCATTAGTTTTGATCAAACTTTGTAATCAGCCGAAAATAGGAGGAAAAGAATAGACCATTAATCGCTTTTACTGCGCAAAGGAAGTGTGTTGGGCGCAGCTGCCTATAAGATTAGCAGCTTTCCAGGATTTTTCTGGCGCCTCAAACTGCAAATGGGGTTCCCTTTGACATCAAACAATGAATTCTGTGTGGTCCAGCTCGGGTAAATTTTTTTTTTCTCCCTGCGAATTAAAAGCAGCATTCATTCAAGGGGTAATAAATAATGTGGGTATTAAGTGGCGTCCTAAAGTCTTAGAATGAAATCCTACGCAGTATCATGGGAAATTCATACTTTATAGAAACCCCAGACTGAAATGTGATTTATATCTGCTCTTAAGACCCAGAGGATTATGTATCATGCAGTTTGTATTAAAGGGCCATTTGATTTCTCTTGTCATTTATATTCTGTATGGTGTTGGTTAGAGGGGGATGTACCAAGACTCTATAGGAATTCTATATTCAAACCAGAACATTGTAAACACATTTTACTTTAACCTTATTTTCAAAGTGTAGGGAAAAAACCTTTTCCCCTCCAATGACTTGAAATTCCTGTGTAAAATAAATATGTTTTCTTAATAAATCATGTAAAGTTGGATGCTACTAGTTTTATATTGTTTCTTGGTATTATAATGATGACAGCTCCTTTAAGTTTCGTAGTCCATAAATTTAGTTAGATCAAGCACAGTTTGTGTTTTCTGACATTTTTATGACAATGGACCTGGTAACATAATCTCCAAATGCTGGAGGTGCATTCTCATCCTCTATGTACGTGGAAGCAAGCGATAAAGAAATAGTAATAGGCTGGTAATAAAACTGTCTGGCAATTATAAGAACATTTCCCACAAAGAGGATTAGCTTGACTGCCTGTATTAAAAAAAAAAAGTGCAAATATATGAATACCTATAAAAATATAAATCTATACATAATCGTAAATGTGTGGGTGTATACTTTAGATACTGAGATGTATTTTTATATGGTTACATAAATTATTTGTACATTTGAAAATTATTTGAACATGTCATGTTCAAAATTTGTCTCATAATTAAAAATTTATTTTAGCCTTTTTTTTTAATCTTATATGTGTGTGTGTGGCCTGCTGTAACAAGTTCCTGCAGTAGCTTAGGACTAGGTATGTAAAAGGATACAGTGGTCAGTGGCCACACTGTACGATACTAGGATTTTGGGAAATAAAACACAAATTGCCCAGCACTCACATAAAAATAAAAGGTGTGGCACAGATTACTGCTTTTATCTCAGGGCACTCTGCCTTCTGATTTACCTCTTTAGTTGCCCTTTAAGTGGAGACAGGAAAGAACCTTTATTGAAGGGGAAGCAGAACATCATGCTAAAATGTGGCCTTTGGTATAATTTGGGGGTTTGTGGGTTTTGTTACCCATGATCTTTCTCCACTGCTGCTTCCTCTGACAGGTCCTGATGCGTCATTACAAAATATGCGCATGTGCATACATTGTAGAGTTGTTGGGGCCTGTCAGAAAAAGCAGCAGATGAGCGCAATCACAGGTGAGTTCTTTGAGTTCCCTGCTTGCTCCTGTCTATCAGATTAATTGAAAAAGGTCTTACCAGGAAGCAGAAGGGAGCCGCAACAATCCACAAACTGCACAATACACAGCCGCGGCTCCCTTCTGCTTCCTAATAAGGCCGTCAGGCACAGCTGTGACAGTGACATCACAGTCAATGGCTGATGGCCATTACCGATTAAGCCTCCACTGCTTCTGCCTGTGAACGTAAAGAGCAGGTTGCAGCAGCAAAGGAGGCAGAGTCCGCAGTGGTGGATTGTGGCATTTGTAATTCGGATTCCTCAGCCTGGGAGCATATTTAGACACAGTAAGTACAACACATATGGGGTTTTGGAGGGTCCTACACAGCATATTAAATATCTACAGAAGGGCTGGACATGCCTGTTAATAGCTAATAATAAGAAAATAAAACATCTTGGAGTTATTTCTTCTTTTATCCTCCATATCTCTTTATACATATTTCATTTAAAGCTTAAAGGACAGTTGTATTTTGTCATGTGATAATTACTCATATTGAACGATGAGGACCATAAACAAGAAACTCAATCAATATCTGTTCAGGGTATTACCTTTCAGGTATGCACAATTATTTCTGTATTTTTAGATAACGTGGAGATTCAGTCTGAGCATTGTGTTTTAGCAGTGTTGTGGTCCAGGTATCATTTGTTTCTGCAGTTTCTTTCCAACTGACTGAATGGTCAGGGGTCACAAGTTAAAGATGCATAGGTAATAAATCCCTAATTTGCACTGGTGTCCGAATGGCACAGCAGTATGTCCAGAATCAAATTTAAAGGAGAACTGGTATAAACTCATATAAATATGAATGCAATCTCAGTTTCCTAACTAGCAGATATCTGTAACTCACACCCAAAATCAGCAGCACTGTGATTTTGCAGAGTGTATCAGTACATTACGGTCGACTCTGCAGTCTTTCATTGACCAGTACATCATTCAGGCAGAAATAATAGCGGTAACGCTTTAAAGGGACACTATACTGAAAAAATTACTTTGCCTCATCTTAATCTATAATTGAATACATGTAAGTAGCACTTACTCCAATTTGTGTGTGTTGCTGCTTGCCTTCAATCCAGCACACATTTTGTTTATGAGCAGTTTCCCCCCTCCCTCTTTTAACCACTCCCACTTACATCCGACCTGACTTTTTCCCCACAAACCAACTGTCAAGCCTGCACACAGCATACAGCATTCCAACTGTTAAAACTCTGTCACCATTCCAGCTACAGTAAAACTGCTCACAGAAGAATAGTTTTTCAGAGCAAGGAACTTGATTGACAACTGAAAAAAGTTTTAGATTGGATATATAAAGAAATAGGGGGCAGATCAACAAAAAAATGATACAGTGGTGGTTGGGGAAAATTATAGTTTCCAGTTATGGTCAATTTAAATAACCTATTTTTCGGTATAGATGCCCTTTAAACTCCATCTGACAGACTGCCTACTTTATTTAGTAAAGTTTCCAATCTTTTATATTACTACAACTCTTCTTCAGCAAGAATTGATCAAAGCCTTTCTATTTACTTATATATTATTATGCATTGTATACAGTAGTATTGCATCCCGTATATACCTAATGTTTTAAAAAAAATAAATCAATATTACTATTGTTTTGTAATAATATGGCTGCTAAACATTTGCTCTGAATTTCTGCACCTTGTGGTAGACAGTCTCAAGCAATATTTTTTATTGCATATAATAAAACATTCAACGAAAACATGTAATCATAAAAACATAATTTCTATTCATGCAATAAACATCATCATGTCAATCGTACAGGTATTTCAAGCCCTCTAGAGGGTTAAGTGAGGATATCCAGAGCCGGTTGATACGATTGGATAAAAGAAAAGACTCTGCTGTACAGCTCAGTGATCCAGCCCAATTTGTATTAGTTATAAAATAAGTTTTGAGTGATTGCATAACATAGCACAACTGGCGCTTTGCTGCAAGGGGGAGCACCCAAACATAATGTTCTTGATCTGATGCCAGCTGTTAATCCATGTGTTTAAGTTTTAAGACATCCATTTCCCAAGATAAATGTAAACAATGGACGCCCAAGGTCTGACCCCCAGCTGAGCAATTTCTCTGATCTTCAAACAGCTAGGATGTAGCAGGATAGTTTCTATATAAAGCAAAGTGTACTTCACTAGCATAATACCTTAGGACGGAAAGCTGAGGATGTTGTGCAATGTGGTTGGCATAGTTACAGTATAGCACAATGGATATGACATATGTTCCTCTGCTTCACAACACAAAAGGTAGCTAGTCTGTACATTTTAGGAATGTCCTATTTGATTATAATCCGGTTTAACAAGCCAATAAGCTACAAAAATAGTTGCTACAACAATTTTGTTAATCCATGGTAGTGGATGAAACATTTTTGACTTAAACAACCAATCAGACAACTAGACAACTAGATTTGTGTGGTATTAGAATAAATTCGTATGTCTTTATTCAACCTCAAATACTATACTATAAAGACACTATTTAAAAAGTAATTAGTAATAGAAATCAGCAATATATCCGATTATAAGTGCCCCTGCATGGGTCTCTAGTTTTTGAGTACATTTTCCACATAGTTGCATTGGCTACCTGGATCCTGAGGTTTGGCCACCCATGCATTTCCAATATAATAGGAAATCTTGTAAAAGACAATCATCCAATAGAATTTGTGACTATGAAATAGCAACTAAAACAGTTTGTAATAAAGTTGACTGTGTGTAGTGGCCTGTGCCCAACATTTTTTGTAACTAATTACATTTAGTTGTTGGTGTAAAGTTTAATTATCTTGTATAACACATTATTATGGAAAAAAAACATTAGCAGTTTTTTTATTGTGTATATATATATATATATATATATTTTTTTTTTTTTTTAACAGAATAAGGTATTGGATTTCGCTGCTATGGAGATGTGACAAAAAGTTTCTCATATTTCCGTTATGCGAGATTTTGAGATGTCTCTAAAAAACTGATGAGGGGCAAGGAGAAAGGCTTGCAGAAACATTAAAAGCTAAAATTTGTAAAGACTGGCCACGAAAAGACACACCTCCAACATCATAGCGTCCCTGATCCAACGTTTCTTATAAAGCTCACTCCAGATCCGAAGCCCATGAACACGGGAGACCAAAAGGGGGATATAGAATGGAAGAACACAGCAACAGATCAGTCTTACTCCTCACATTTTAAGGCATAGGCCACTTGGGCAAAGGACAAGGATGCCTAAGTTGAACTAGGTTGCCCAGTGTTCTCCCTAGAATCTATCTGGCAGCTTTTACTGTCTGTTTTAGAACTACTCCTAGTTCAGCTGCTTTAATTTGCAACATTGTAATGAGTAGAGAGCCTGAACTCAGCTCACTCTACTTGGCAACAATGTTGCAAATTAATTACTGAAGCTGAAAGAGGGAGGGGGGAGGATGAGCTAATAGTACTGAGGAGAGCAACTCTAAAATGCCAGGTAAAAACTGCTGCAGACTATATAAACAGTGACCTCTGTGACTAGCAGCCATGAGATCACTATCCCCTTTCTTCCTTCCACCTAAAACTCCAGTATGAACTTAGAGTAGATTAGGAGTGAACAATTCAATTAAGGGACATAGAAAGCGGGTACAAACACTGTATAACATGTCAATGCTGGCAGCTGAAAGGGTGCCAAGGGCACTAAAATGGCTAGAAATGGCCCAGACCAACATTTCCCCTCCTCCATTGTATGTATGAATTTTATAGAGATGGCCAAACTTCCGAAAATCTGTTCCACTCGAGGATTAGAAAATTTCCCCAAAATTTTTTTTTCAAAAATCCACGAATTTTGCCATAAAGTCAATGGAAAAACAAATTGTAAATTTGCTCCCAAAATAAGGGTTTAAATAGCAGTGGTAACTTAATATAAATGGCTCTGGGACCTGGGAAATTGTTCTGGGGAACACGTCACCACGGGAAGAACATCAAAAAGATACAGTAGAAGTAGCACACACGCTACTCGAACAGCCGATTTGCGAGGATTCCTGAATGGCTGAACGTTTGGGGTCCCACAGCTTAACCCGGGACCTCTTCCCGGGTCATTAGAAGGACCATTGTGGCCCTAACAAGGGCCCTTTGGGACTAATGGGTCCTGCAGCTTGAACGGGGACCCCCCTCCCCGGCACTTGGTAGTGCCCTTGTGGCCCTTAGAAGGGCCCTTGTGGCACTGACAAGTACCTTTTGGGGTTTAAGGGGTCCCACAGCTTGAACCAGAACCCCTCTCCCTGGCACTTATAAGTGCCCTTGCGGCCCTTGGAAGGACCATTTTGACTTACAAGGGCCCTTTAGGGCTTAAGGAGTCCTGCAGCTCGAACGGGGACCCCCTCCCTAGCACTTAGTAGTGTCTTTGTGGCCCCTGAAAGGGCCCTTGTGGCACTGACAAGTAGCTTTTGGGGCTTAAGGGGTCCCACAGCTCAAACCAAGACTTCCCTACCTGGCACTTATAAGTGCCCTTGTGGCCCTTGGAAGGACCACAAGGGCACTGACAAGTGCCTTTTGGGGCTTAAGGGGTCCCGCAGCTCGAACCGGGCCCCCCTCCCCGGCACTTAGTAATGCACTTGTGGCCTTACTTTGCCTAAGTCTGCGTTAAACTGACAGTATGAACCAGAACAACTGCACAAGGGACAAACCATTTTGGTTTAAATCAATTCTGCATGTTTTAAAAAAATAAGTTTATAAGAAATTACTAACTATCAGGAAAAATAATGAAGCACAATGCATTTATTGGTAAAAAAAAAATGCCACCAATTGTACCAAAATTATAAAAACAAGGCCATTTTTATAGGTATTTGTGGGTGGGAAAGTACAATAATATCCCTGTAAATTATTATGGCTGGAATATTCCTCTGTTCCGGACTGTGTGATGCCAATTTAAGAACAGTCCTGAGAACAGTAAGCAAGTAGTAATTGATTGATAATCACTTGGAATCATATACAGTACATTTAACTTACCAGCTGCCATGATCTAAAGTTAAAATGGCTGACTCAGAACACTGGGAGTTAAAGGAGAGCTTTTAAAATAAAATGGCATAACCAAGCATAAATTGTTGCTTTATAACCAATAAATTGTTTCTTTGGATAACCAAGCAACACTTTATCATAGGATTTTTGCAGTGTTAACAAAGTATATGAAAACAGGACAACAACAGTAAAATAATATATGTTAATGCATAAATGCAAAAATATCGAAATATATTCTGATTTTAATTTAATGGGTTTGAATTTGTTAAAGTCTCATCTTAAAATAGGTAAAGAGCAAGTGGGAACTTAAATGGAACACAGGGGATAATAAATAATGACAACAGATGTTTGTAAACCTTCTGGTCCCATGTTCAGTGTTTCTATGTGTTGTCTTGTCTTGATGTGCTGTCAGCCTCCTTTCACCTGGGACTAGTGATATCTTATCAAAGCCTAAACAGCTCCCCTTCACAACAGGCAGATAATAGTGCCTTTCAATTTATCATAGTGGAAGCCTGAAAGAACCATGGGAACGACTGGTCAGGTGACAACATGATAGACAGCTTGACAGCACTTAAAGCATCATGGGAAATGGCTGTCAGCTGATTTCTTGAGAAACTGGGGAGATAACCTTCAGTTTGACAGTAAAAACAAAAATCTGAATATTTACGTGGAAGTTTATAGCTTATTCATAGCTCTCACCATTCATTCTATGCACGTTACAAGAGGCTTTATGAATAAGAGATTAGGACATAAATGGATCAGCTTTTATTTTTTTCAATATTTTTATCCTTGTTAATGTCGCAAATATGGGAAACACGGCTAAATTGAATTAAAATAGCATTTTTGTTAGTGTAAATTGTAATACAATTATCTGTTCTGCCTCCTCCTCTCTTTGAGGTTTCTACATCAAAATATGTCTTTGTGGTTTACAGTGTTTATATTGTTTACAGTGTAAGGGCTTGTTCACACTACAAGGCTTCCTACCACTGTGATGTTGTGCAATGTTCCCCTGCGTTATCCCATAGCGATGTCCATTGATTTTAGTAGCACCGCTATGTGCACGCAACACACTGTATCGCAGCGAGTAGCATTCACTCCTACGAGCAAAGCATTTTGGGGTGATGTCAACACTTGTCAACACTTGACATTGCACCAAAACATCCCCTAGTGTGAACGAGCCCTTAGCATTATATTGCTAAAGGGTTTAGAAAAGTCACAAAAATAAACACATTCTTAAAAATAATCATAATTAAAACTTATCCATTATTATTATGCATTATATCCATTAGTACATACATTAAACCTAATAACTGCATGTCACTCAGATTGGCATTTTAGGGTCTTAAATAGGATATTAAGGGACACACAATATCTATAAAACAGCCAAGTGCAAAAAATGCTGTAAAAAATGTGTGTTGTTTTAGTCTGTTATTTTGTAATGCATTTTTACCAAACTTTATTAAATAACTAGTATTTCCCTATGTTTTGCGCAGGGGCCTATATATTTGATGCTGATTGGTAATATTATTATAATGTTCCTATCAGTGTCTCAGTGGTACTGGCTGCACTGAAGTACAGATTTTGTATGTCCTCCCTGTGCTGGCGTGGGTTTCACGTGGGCACTCTGTTTCCCCCCACAATGATAAAGACATGTTGATAGGTTGTATGTGTCAAATAAATGTGCCTAGATTGTAAATAAAATAGTAAGGGGACCAAAAATGCCACTTTGTCATGGGACCCATTCATTTTTAATACTTTAAAATTCAGAAAATTACATTAAATAAAAATCTGTATAATATCCATCCCAATGAGTGAAGGCAACAACATATTGTTGTTGATTTTATTCAGTTTGCAGTAATAATTTTAAAGGCAAAGTGAAAAACTGTATCTTATGGTGTGTTTTTTTTCCTGATAGTAAAATATTATTAACAGTAAAATCAAATATTTATCAAAACTTGAAATTGTTAAAATCTTGTTAGGAGAATATCTGTTGTATTCAAACTGGAAGTGTAAAATATCAAATTAAAGGAAAATTATACTCGTGCAGTAACTAAGTGCTTTCTGGCAATAACAGTTTTCAAGCTCCTCCCCCTCCATCATTAACTTATGTTCTCCAGTGTCAGAGATGGGAGAATAGCCAGCGACAATGACTGTGGGAGGAGCCAAAAAGTAGTCAGTTACTGCATGTGTATTATTCTCATTTAATAGATGTGCAGTGAAATTCACAGTAAATTTTTGTTAACAACAGTTATGTGAATAGTTGTTTAAGTGCTAGAGTTAAAGATGTTAAAGTAGAATTGCAAATAAAAGGTGGTGAGTAGTGATGGACACAAAACCGAATTTGAACCTGAGTTCGGGCCGAACTTTATGAGTTCGGACAAACCCGAACTATTCAAACTAGTTTGGGCTCGAACTAGTTAGTTTTTTCAGACTCACGGCTGCATTTTCCATCAGAAAAAACGATAATTATCAAATTCACAAGCTGTTCACTAACCCTAGAATGTATCGTTCGGTAACCCTCAAAAGTATAATTCGTTTTTGGTAACCCTCGAATGTATGGACCGTTTTCGCTAACCCTAGAATGTATCGTTCACTAACCCTCGAATGTAGCCTTCAGTAACCCTTGAAAGTATCGTTCGGTAACCCTCAAATTTTCCATAACCCTTGAGTGTAGCTTGCGCAAACCCTACAATTGCCTGATCATAAAGTGTTTAAACGGGTTTTGGGGACAGTGACATGTTCCCCAGACAATTTCCCAGGTGCCACAGCCATTTACAGTAAGTTACCATAGTTAGTTTAGTCTGTTTTCGAACTTTTAATAAAGCACGGAAGTTCGAAAACGGACCGAATATATGAAGTTCGGCCATCTCTAGTGGTGAGGAATTTCTTTATATTTGCATGCAGCTCAGGGTGATTGTGTATTGAGACTGCAGCCATGTCTAGAGGCAGTCTACAATGTTTGTTAGTTATCTATCTTGCTGAATTGACAGTGGAAATTTTTAAACTAAAGCTGGGTACACACACTACAGATTTTTGAAGATGACAGACAGGATCTGCAAGATCCTGTCTGCCATCTTTCAAATATCTGCATACTCACAATCTTGAGCGTTCTCCCTGTACACATCATAGGGAGAATTCTCGGGACTGTGTGTTTCCCTCGGCCGTGGCAGACTCCTCTATAGGGAATCTAGCACGGCCGAGGGAAATTTTCGCTTGTTCCCGAACAACTGCTTGGCCGACGGGAATGCTCGGTAGCCACACGCTCATTCGAGAAAAAACGCTAAACACACTAGCGATAAAGCCCTGATACCGTCGGATCTAACAGTATCTGGGCTTTATCGGTACTGTGTGTAACCAGCTTTATATAGTAAATCAACTCTATAAGCATTTCCTCTTTGTATTGTTATCTGACTGACTCAGGAGTAGATCTGACAGTTGGATTAAAATTCATGTTTTTATGCAAAATAATTTATGTTAAATTGCACTAATAGACTATAGAATGAACTGGGGGATATGAAGGGTGTCTTTATGTGTGACAGTATCTTCTTGGTGTTTCAGGCCCTGTACAAAAAAGTTTGGCTTTATGAATAACTAGGTGTTAACATCTACATCATCTCTACCAAAGCTCTGAAATTTACAGTAAGTAAATCATTTTACCATCCAACTTTTCAGTTTTTTTTACTTTTTATATCCATTTTCTGGAATTCTACATGTAATGCAACAGTGATATATAGAATACAATGGTGTCTATGAGGTAGGCGGTGAAAGCTCAGGATAAGTCTTATATCTTTTTTTTGGGGGGGGGGGATTTTTGCTTCTTTCATCTAATTATTAAATAGAACCTTAGTAGACATCCAAATAATTCCAAATTAAACTCACCCGATCAGGCCATAGCCAATTCATTTTGATTTTGCCAAGAAAATAAAATGGACACAAAACTCTGTTGCAGTGAAGATTTTGCATGATAGTTCATTCTTATTGACAACAATGTGATGTGATGTGCACTATGATTCTATTTTGTTTGTATATAGTAAATTGGTCACTAGTTGCAATGATTTTAATAAATTGTGTGAATCAAAATCATCCTGCTATACAATTGTAGAGGGTAACTATATCTATTAATGGGAAAGCTTTTCTCCCCAGAACACCCATCCATGCATTGTAAGATACTTCTGCATTTGCACCTATTGGCCACATCACCTGACCCCAGTTTTCACTGTCTCTATTTACAGAGCATTTTCTATACAGATGTCTCTACACCAATAGGGAAGACCCTGTTAAGACTTTTAAAGGATAACCATACTGTAAAAATGGAAAGTACCTGGGGAAGGGAGGCAGGATTGATTATTTTTATCTTACAATATTGTTTTGTTATAAAGCTACAGCACATACCGTTTTCATTTGCCAGGTTAGTCCTGGACTAGTCCTGCATTAAAGATAGTGCCAGGAGGAAGATTGGCAGAATCAGTTTTCTTTGGGCTGATGCTCCTCACAGAAACAATATTGGAAAGTCAGAATTACCAATCCTATATCCCTGTCCCAAGTACTTTTAATTTTAACTGGTTTTTAAGAGAAATGTATACACGTGATAGTTCTCCTATCTGTTGTTCTGCAGTTTGTTTTCCAGCCAGCATTGTAAAAGTCCTACCAAGAACAATACTAAACAGTCAGGTAATTCAACAGCATTTTGTTTTTGCTAACATTCTGTTCCTAGCGAGATAATGTTTCTTAATATACCTGTTCTCTAAGTGTTAGCTCTGGTTCATTATTAGACTAACACTCTACATTTAGAAAGTCAAAATCCATGAGGTTACAGGTCAAAATTTCCAGACTTTCCAGATTTTTTTCCTGCCACTCTTTCTGTCTAGAAAATAAACTAGAAAGATTAACAGGGAGATGTTCTATATTCCTTAGATGTAATAAAAGTTCTTATCATTTAAAATGGTGCTAAATTTGCCCCAACCAATCAGCTTTCAAATGGTAAATAACATCTGATTGTTTGGGGCAAAATTAGCACCATTTTTAATGATAGATAGGAACTTTTAATACATCTCCCTGTAAATTTCTTTTGAATGTATGTATGTATTTTATTTATATAGCACCACTTGGGTACGCAGTGCTGTATATTATAGAGGTGAATACAAGGGGATAAGTGCAAGCAATTAAACAGAAAAATTGAAATTACATAAATACATTTTCATTAAGAATTCATATAAATAAATCATGAATGGAGTGGGAGGGACAACATACTGTGGGGGGAAGGACACAATCAAGGAGATTCAATAAAAGTTCTTATCGTTTAAAATTGTGCTAATTTTGCCCCAACCAATCCGATTTTATTTAACATTTGAAAGCTAACATCTGATTGGTAGGGGCAAAATTAGCATTATTTTAAACGATAAAAACTTTTATTGAATAACCCTGATAGTGCTTGAGACAGCTAATAATGTTTACTTGTGCTGGTGTTTAGAAAGAAAGGATAACATTTTAGATTTAAAAGTACTAATGGATGTCACATGGCAAAGTGATAGCGAGAGAATGTTCCTAATATACGGAGCAGCAAGAGAGATTGGTTTAAGATGGGAGGAGTTAGTGTTAGTTGTGGGTTTGTAGAGAAGATTGCCCTGTGAGAAGTGCATGGCACATTTAGAAACATAAGGGGTCAAGAGAAAATATAATTAGGGTGGTGCAACAGAGTGAAGGGATTTAAAGGTTAAAAGAAGGGTATTGAATGTTATTCTTTGTTTGATGGGAAGCCATCCTATAGACTGCAGTATCAGGGTTGTGGGTTCTCTCTTGGAAGAGAGTGAAATGATGATCCAAACTTCTGAGTTTAAGATAGGCTGGAGAGGGGACAGATGACAGGCGGGGAGACCAAGTATTAGAATATGTGTGTCAAATGTAAAGGAATAAATAGATGTGGGGGGAAAAATTTTAGCAAACACAAAAGCACACTGTAAAATTTCTGTTCTGTGCCTGATAGAGGCAGGATCTCTATGTTGCAAGATGATTGGCATCTAGGAGGCAAGACAGGCTGCAGCCTACATGTTTTTTTTATCAGATGTACACTAGAGACCATGTTCAGAAGTGTACATTGTACACTTAGACTCCCAGCAAAAAAGAGGTGGATTATGGGAGCTTACCCCTAGCACCCATAGGTTAATTTAATAAAGCTAAAGCAAAGGGAGAGGTGGGACTCAAATTGTTGTATCTTTGTGTCTATTGGGGCATATTTATAAATGGTGTCTATTTTTGCCATTTAGTATAGTGTAGTATTTGAGGTTGAATAAAGACATACGTCCATCTAGTCCAACCTACCTAGCAATATCCTCGTTTCCTGCCTAACTGTTGATCCAGAGGAAGGAAGAAAAAAAAAAAACAACAAATTTATGAAGGGGAAAAAAAATTCTTACTCCAAGTGACAATCGGAAATTTCCATGGATCAACTCTACTTTATGTATCAATACCAGTAACTTGCAACATTCTTTGTTTGCAGAAACTCATCCAGCGTTTTTTTAAACTGACCAATGAACCTGCCATAATTTAGCTGTCACAGGACATCGTAATGGCAAAGATCGTTATTTTCGCCATATTTTTAAAGCCGATTGCTTTCGTCATGAAAAGTATTGCCGCAACGGTAGAATCGGTGGCGTATGCTGATAACATTATGTCATTGCATTCAGTTCTGTATCATGGCAAAACGAAAAAAGCGAAGGTAAAAAAGCATCTAGGTAAAACCCGATGTGTTTCGCCAGCTCAGACAAGATAAGTGAAATGGTGAATGCGGCGGTAGTGACTTTTAGAGATGTCCGAACTTCGAAAAATCCGGTCCGCGCGAGGATCCGCGGATTTTCGAAAAAATCCGAAAATTCGAAAATCCGCGAGCGGACCCGTTAAAACGTATTAAAATTAAAGTTCGGCAAAATCCGCATTAAAAGTGGTCTAAATAGCCTTGGTAACGTACACTTAACCACTCAGGGACCTGGGTAATGGCCTTAGAAGCATGTATAAATGCCAACAATACCTAAAAAGTACAGTCCGCTAGCGTGACTTTAAAAAAACGTTATTTTTCGAAAATACGAGGATTCCCGTAAAAACGAAGATTTCCGTAAAAAAACGAGGCTTTCTGTAACTATGATAGCTGCCATTGGCTAATTTGGATCATGTGGCTTGCTCCGTCTTGAAAATTTACACAAATTACTCGTTTTTACGAGTATTCTCGTAATTACGAGAATACTCGTAATTACGTGAATCCTCGTAATTACGCGAATCCTCGTAATTATGAGGATCTTCGGTTTTTCCGTATCCCGCAAGTATCGTAGATCCTCGTAATTACGGAGATACTCGTATTTTCGAAAATTTTCGTAAAAAAAAAAAATCCGCAGTTCGGAAGTTCGGAAGTCCGGAAAGTCCAGAATAATCTGCCGTTCGCGGACGGGAGAAATCCGCGGCGGATCCGGGTTCGGATATAAATATGCCTCTAAGTTATCTGATTATTTTAATTTCACTTTACTTCACGCCCGTAAATAGATTTCTATCCTATGTGTGGTGCATGCTGAAGCAATGATATTTTTATACATCAAATAGAAGCAATTTGTGCTGATTTTTGTAACGTATGGTGTTTTCCAGTTTAGCAGCAAGCTTTTCTAGAGCATGACTCAGTTGATTAAAGATTGTTAACAACATTACCATTGTTCTGTTTGGATCATCTCTGATTCCATGTCTGTTGCAGAATGATAGAGGTTGAAGCTGAATCAGATTTTCTTTTTTCCCCATCAGTGATATCACTGTAAACTCTTGAGTTCTAAAAAGAACCTATTATAAACAAAAAAATGTATCTAGGCTAATCTGCTTTGAATAACGTGTTTAATCCTATGATTTCTGAAATCTGGACATGCAATCAAATTACTTGCTTAATTTTAGTATTTTATCTCAGTCTTAAAGAAAATTCTTTCTCTTCTCTAAATATATTTCTGATATTAAAATACAACTAATCTGTATTTTCAGTTACACCCACCAACACACCCACCCCATGCCAAAAAAAGTGCTACGGAATTTAAATTAAAGGGAATTAGAAATGTATAATTTATGGTCTGTTATATCAACTGTAATCCATATGGGCTGTTTACTGTCTTCTAAATTGTGTGTATGTTTTTTTGAATGTTATTAGATGGCCATCTCTATTTTTAGTAGAAAAGAAAATATATCTTTACTTCTGGAATTGAACAAGTATATTCTGGCCCCAAGCAATTAGGGTACTTAACAAAAGAAAGTGGCTATGGCTATGTAAGTAAGATTCCTCCTTGTATAATACTAATGCACTGCATTTGAGGATTCCATCCACATAAACAATGTCCCCTGGGGGTTACCCTGTTGAAAAGAGAGAGGATCTGAGTATCCGCGGGATTCCTTTTACCTGCATAGAAAGATACATTTAGAAGAGCTTGTTCAGTGCTGGATTAACTAAACCATGCTCCCAACTGCACATTTCACTATTTCCTTCTCAATGGGATTTAAAGGCCTAGCTGTGCTTTTTAAAGAAAACCTAACAATGTGTCCAACCCATGCACAATATCATGTTGGTATAAATATTTTTTTGGGCTGTAAAAGCATGTTTATTCCTGACATCTAAAGTATCACTATCCATTTTCATCTCCATTTAGATGGAATTATTAATACCAATAATCCTTATAGTAATATATTGGATAATATGGGGGATGGGTTTGGTCATTTTCCAGTCTAAAACAATTTATTTATAAGTCTGAAAATTACTGGTTGCTTTAATAAATCCTTAATACCATTTACTCCTGTTTACAAACCTGTGATAACCGGATCTGAAAATTGCAAGTTGCATTCCTTATATATTGCTAAAAGGCACATATACATATATTTACCACTTGCATGATTCTTTGGTGGCATGGGGAAAAAAATCATGCAAATATCTTGCAAGGGCAAAAATAGTTGATTGTTAGGGTTGCGCTGGCAACTTGCAAAAAAGTTAGTTAGTGATTTTTCCAGTTTCCGCAATCATTTCAGCCAATTGTCACAATAATAGCTATTGTTTTGAATAGCCATATGTATGAAAAAGGCCAGCCTTTGTGTCACTGAGGGATGTAACAAATAAATTGTAAGAAAATAATCTTTGAAAGCTTTCAAATATCACCCAGTTTCCTAAAGTGTGCTGTGACTGTTGGCCAGTGTCATACACTGTTCTCTTTGTCGTCCTGGTTGACTTTTTGCCTTAGTAATCTTCTCCTTGACAAAGCCAGTAGGATGTTTGTTTGTCAGTCTTAATAGGTACATAGAAAACTGCTGCAATATACACGTTCATTTTAAGACTAATAAGGGAGGCTTGTATTGGAAATACTTTCTGATTATAACTCTTATTTATTAGTGGCATTGTGGATGTGTGAGTTAGGAAGTAAAAGATGCATAGATGCTTAATTCTACTTTTGTAGATCTATCTTCTAAAAGGGGTTAACATTATTTATAGTTGGGTTATCATTTGGATTTGTAATCTTGGTAGAGAATGACAGTTTTTTTAAGTTTTTAGTTGAAATAATTACTTAATTAGTTTAATAGATCTAGATTAGCTAAATTGCAGAATATGCTGTAAAGACTTACAGAGGTTTCACAGTTCTTTATCACTTTGTGATTTAAATAACTATTAGGGAGATTCAATAAAAGTTCTTATCGTTTAAAATGGTGCTACTTTTGCCCCAACCAATCAGATCTTATTTAACATTTGAAAGCAAACATCTGATTGGTTGGGGCACAATTAGCACCATTTCAAATGATAAGAACTTTTATCGAATAACCCGGTATATTTGTATTGCTCAATTTATTAAACACATTTTGATTGCAAGTACTACTTTTTTGGCTTATGCTCACACATGTAACTTTTAATCAGAGAAACTGAACAACACACGTGACAAATGTTTTTCTACCTTTAAACACGGGCGATGTTTCATCTCATAACCATATGACCCAAATAAATGTCCTTATTAAATCCGTGCTCAAGATGCCTCGAAGACATAACTCTGGCAAGTAACCAGCCTTTCTGACAGTGACATCTTTTCTGTTCCACAAAACAGATTAGCGAATGACAAGAAAAAATCCTAACCTACTTAGTCAAAATATATCATTGCTGCAGAAAATAAAGCAAAATTGGACACGTCGTCTAGTTGAAAATAAGTCGTCATCTAGACTAGGATTCCTTTATATTCTGTAGGAGAAATTAAAAAAAATAACGCTGGGAGAAAACAGAATTACAATTTAGCAGCTGAACCAAGCATGCCTGAAGTAATTAGTGTTGTATCGTTATGATGATGGCTTTTTAATGGCTAAGTGTTGACATGACAACATTTTCACAGACGTTTTACAAGTTGCATATGTTTTGTTTAAAGAGGTGTGACTAATTAAATTTCTCCTTTCACAACTGATATATTCTGAAATTTCTTCTGCTATGTTCCGTTTTGTTTTTACAGCATGTACAGAATATGCTAATTAAGCAGAAACTACAATTGCTAAAAATATACTTCACGGCATTTGCATAAAATCCAATGTTTCTCCTACCTAAAGGTATATCTATCTATTCATAACACAAGACAAGACAGTGAATCTATTTTCATTGTATTTACTACCATAATGACATGCAAAATAGTATATTTATACCAATTCTACATGCAATCACTGTTATATATGGAGGACTGAAGAATAATATAGCCAATTATAAAATTAGACAATATATATTATACAAGCATATGTATGTCATTTTTAAATATGGTATCTCAAAGAAATATGATAGTCCAGCTAATGTTTATATATTAGGTACGGTAACTTAAAACCAGGGAGTTAACCCTTTCATTGCCAGCATACTTACACCCTTACTTTGCCATCAGGGCCAAAAGAATTTGAAGGGTTTTGCGCTCATATGGTTAAGTGGAGAAGTACAGTACAGCACAATGTGCACTGTAATATTAAAAAAGATTTTTGTAACTTTTTTGTACATTTGACTGGATTATTTGGTAAAATGTTCCCCAAAAAACAATCTTTTTTAAGCCAAACGTTTCACTGTTCTTACTGTAAAGAAATCTTTCCTAAACTGAAGACATCTTTCATTTTAATCTTAAAGGATGTCCACGAGTCCTCTGATATGACCTATTAGTGAACAATGCACCAGAGAGTTTATTGTATTTCCCATTATATTTATATAAAGTGTGTTTGTATATACATGTATCCCCCCCATGTTTCTGGTGTTAAGTCTCTAAACTGTACCATAATAATGCTCTCTATATCCGTGTTGTGGTAGATGTTATTGCAAAATGTTTTTGAGACTATTTGACATGGTCCATTTTTAGAATTGATACTGTACTGGCCGTGTGTCTAATACAGATAAGGTCTTATTTTCAATAACTGATCTTTACGAATCCAATCAAAAAATGTTGACTGCAGGACGGTGACTCAGTGGTAAGCAGCAATGTAGTCCTGGATTCAATTTCTCCAACAGGTGGTTGCATTGGTTTCCTCAAGGCACTGCAGTTTCACCTACAACCATAAAGGTTGTGTGGGAGATAAAGTAATTAGATTGTAAGCTTTCAAGGGCAGCGCATGATATAAATGGATTATATAAATGTAAAGTGCTAAATGTAATGTAAAGAAGCTGTTTGTACACTGTGTGCTTAACTGTGCCATTGAGTTGTCCCACTGTACTACGAACCACAAGGCATTATTTTTGATTGCCAGCTAGTTTCATAGTATGGTGACAGCTCTGTAGGATACTGTAGGTCAGCTGTGTTTAGTCCTGTGAGTTTACAAAGTTTTTCCCTGCATCTCTTCTTTCCAGCTGATGTTGTGATTACCTACCAGGTAAGGTTAAGGGACAGCATAGTGTGTCAGCAGTCTAATAGATTATGATATACATATCAATTCTTCAGTATAAGTGAATTGATCTAGAACAAGTTTGTGGACAGTGAGTGTCTGTAATAGTGACAGACACAGCAAACAAAAGTTTATAGGGGAGAGCACTGTAGTTACTGACTGCATTTGGTACAAACTGTAACTTTAGGACACCCTTAAAGGGCAATTCCACCCTCATAAGAACATCTTTTAGAAAGAATGGCCTCTTTAAAATATGTTGATATATCATAGTTTGTCCTATGAATTCATTACTGTATGGACCAGGGTTGGAAGATCTGCTAGAGGAATGAGGTGCTTTATTTTTGCTATGTTCCTTAGGTGAAAGAAGGAATTTTTCACAGCTCAGATTTGGTTCCTGAAGCTTAGTTCCCCATCAGTCAGTACACCCAGGCCGAGTTGTTCAGGTCCGAGCTTCCTATTAATGGTATTGGCTGAGACTGAAGCTGCTTTGCTGTTAAGCGCTGACCCCCAATTCAGCATGTATGTTCTCTTTACAGACTTAAGCTAGGTACACACGATGCAATAATTCGGGCTGTCTGACCGACATTTCAGTGTTTCGGTCGGTCGGGCCGAATTATTATATGCCGGCTTTTTCCGTCCATGACTGATCACCGACCGTTCGTTCATCTAAATCGGACAGAGGAACGATCGGATAGGTCGGAAAATCACAACCGATCGTGTGGTCCTCCATGGGCCGACAGTCCTTCCTCCTGGCCGACCGATCGAAAGCCTCGAACGGTTAGTCAGGAGGAAAGATTGTACATTGTGTACCTAGCTTAACTTCCTGTAAAATCTCTCTTAGTATCCTTTTAGGTGCCCAACTGCCCTTTAACCGTAATAAGACACTGCTTGACTTACAGACATGCTGCTGAATTATAGTGGTATTCACTAGGAAAAAAACCAAAAATAGGTTATTAGCATCATCAAGCTACCAGAAAAGTAAGGGTGCTTAGTGATTAGCACTGATTAGCAAACCCCTGATTCTTTAAGGCTGGGTACACATGGAGGGACTACGAGAAAGCGCTCGGCTGGGACAAATATCTGTCGCGGCCGAATTTGCGAACGATCGACCCATAGGGAACTGCACGATCGATCGGGATTTTCCGACACGTCTGATCGTCTGTTCATCTGATCCGGACCAGAAGTATCTTCTGGTGTGTACCCAGCCTAAAGAATCGTTCCCCCTGCTATTATAGACCTCTCCCTTCTCTTTCCTTTCTCTCTCCCCCCACTCTCTTTCCCTTCTCTCTCCCCCCCCTCTCATTCTCTCTCTCTCTCCCTCCTTTAACTCTCTCCTCCTCCTCTCTTTCCTCTATTACCCGGCATTAAATTCCAGCTCTTAAAGTAGCGCAGATTCACGGGAGTCTTTTGCGTAACCCGCACATCCGGCACTGATATGGAGTTAAAGTCACGCTAACTGATAGCAAACAGGTTAGTGGGAGTTTAAATCTATCTGCACAAAATGTAATATTATTTTGTATAGAATTTTATAGTTGTTAGAAATTAATTTAAAACAAGCCAGTATGACAGTATGGCAGGGCCTCAGGAGATTTTATGGATTATTGAAATAAGATTTAGAAAAGCAGATGACAGAAAGGAATAAAATATATTATACGATATGTGTAATTAAAAAAAAATGTAAACTACCTTTTACAAGAAAAAAATGCTCAAATACAGGATAGGATGTAATTGGCACAGATAATCTATTATCGGTGCCAAATACACTATATCCTGAGGACAGCTCGCACCTGAGCTGAAATGCGTTGATATAGTGTTTTTTACTTGCCTTCAATGAATGTAAAGTTTTACGAAGTCAAACACTGACAGATTTAGGCCTAGGCACACCAATCGTCAACTTGACAAAAATTAGGTAAATGCAATTCTCTAACAGTCCGCTACCCTAGGACTTGAACAATATCAGAGACCAAAAGAAAGTTGAGAGATGTACACTACTTACAATGCTAAACGCATTTATTTAGTGAATCACACACAAACAATGTTTAGGGGATCACAATGTCCCCTTCATTTTTAGATTTACCAGAAATGAATTCATTTAAAGCTTTATCATCTTTCCATAAATTTGTAATATATGTTTTACATATTTACAGGATGATGTAATAACACATGTGTTTAGTTTGGGGTTTACATTGGCACAGGCACCCAAATTAAAATACAAACAGGGAGATTCAATAAAAGTTGTTAAAAATGGTGCTAATTTTGCCCCAACCAATCATATTTTATTTAACATTTGAAAGCTAACATCTGATTGGTTGATGCACAATTACCATAATTTTTAACAATAACAACTGTTATTGAATCTCCCTGAAAATGTTAGTTTTTGCACTACAATGTCCTTACTAGAGATGTCCGGACTTCGAAAAATCCGGTCCATGCGAGGATCCGCGGATTTTCAGAAAAATTTTCGTAAATTCGAAAACGAGTGGACCCGTTAAAACATATTAAAATGAAAGTTCGGCAAAATCCGCATTAAAAGTGGTCTAAATAGCCTTGGTAATGTACACTTAATCACTCAGGGACCTGGGTAATGACCTTAAGAACACGTATCAATGCCTACAATACCTAAAATTTACTGTCCGCTAGCGTGAATTTTAAAAAACGAGGAATTTTCGAAAATACGAGGATTCCCGTAAAAACAAGGAACCGGAACCTTCTGCCTGCACAATGGCGAGTTCTGTAAGGCAGATGTATGCCACACAGTACCTCCTGGCCAGGGGGTATGATGATTTCCCCCCTGGCACCTATCATGTGCGGCGCCGAAAGCGCAGGATTACCAGACCACTGTCTCTACCCTCCAGAGAAGGCGATTGGGGTACTGGGTTACATATTGTCCACTGCGGTTTGCCACCATTGTTGTGGGGCCAGGCAGGCTTGGCCCCACTGGACATACCCCTCACCCCATTGGCTTCTCTCCCTCAGAGTATGCTTTGTGCAAGGGAAAGCGGGTGAATGGGTAAGGCTTTGTAGGAACCACACCATTGAGTTACAGCAGGCCCACTGCAGTTTGCCACCATTGTTGAAGAGCCAGGCAGGCTTGGCCCCACTGAACATACCCCTCACCCCATTGGCTTCTCTCCCTCAGATTATTCTTCGTGCAAGGGAAAGCGGGTGAAGGGGTAAGGCTTTGTAGGGGGTAAGGCTTTGTAGGAACCGCACCATTGAGTTACAGCTGGCCCACACTTTGTAGTATGGAGTACTGCTCTAGTGCCAGGCAGGATTGACCCAGAGCTGAAAACATTAGCCACAGAGTAGCGCTTTGCCCGAGAATCGCCCATGTGTATGCATTCAGTCGATCCTCCGGGCAGATCAACAAATGACCCCCGACTGAACACATACACACGGACGATTCTTGGCTGAAACATCTGTTCGCCGCTGATAGCACTCGGTGTTGGGGGGCTGTGGATTGTTGGCAAAATAGTACGTGTGTACGAACCTTTAGATAGAGTGAGCAGGAATTGAACAAAACCTCTTTGATCAGCCTAAATACACTTAAGGGTAGAATAAAGGTTCTTACACACGTGCAATCGGTTCCCGACCCTCGACACACGATGTGTACGAAAGTTCGTTTTGGGTGATAATCAGCCCGTGTATGGCCCATTATCAGCCCTTTATCGGCCGAAACGGAGATCCGCCCGGTCGGTCAGGCAGCGATCCCCGACCGAACGGCCGTTTCGGACGATAAAGAGCCCATACACAGATCGATTATCGACCGAAACTAACGTTCGTACACATTGTGCGTCGCATGTCAAGACCAGCGATTGCATGTGTGTACGAACATTAAGAAATGGCAGGTTAATAAAACTAATTAGCCAAGAGGGGCAAGGCAGATGTGTAATAAAGATATGGAAGTTGGCCTCTTAATGCTTCCTGGTGGGCCCCAATACCCCAGTCCCACACTGTCCACGCTTTTGGTCAATCAAATTAAAAAAATAAAAATGGTTTGGTAATGATTTAAGTGGACAAATCAAAAGTCCAAAGAAGCAATACAAACGAAGGTCGCAATCCAATAAAACGGGATTCATTTACTTATGACTATACATCCACTCACAACGTTTCAGGGGGATATTTGCCCCCTTCTTCAGGTCACCTGAACCCTGCCTGAGGTGTCTGCACCCTGGTTGGTTTAGATTACACCCATACCCTTTTGTTTTCTTGGACAAATCAAAAGATCTGATCAACACAAAAATGGTGTGTGGCTATCCTACAGACATAGCTTAAGTTTGCAAAAACAAACTGTATTAAAACATGCTCAGGGTTATTCAATAAAAGTTCTTATCTTAAGCACCATTTTCAACTATAAGAACTTTTATTGAATCTCTCTAACTGTATATTATTCTGATAGCACTAGGATGCTAAACAGGATTGTACCTGTTGCATTTGCAATTGATGTAACATTTTTGTATGTGTGTGCATGCAAGTGCTTATAATTTAGTTTTATGCTATATCACCTACATTTCAAAAATATTCAGACATAATTGCAAACTCTTCTTAATCAACTTATTTGTTTAAAGGTTTAAAATGATATCATACTGTACTAGAAACTGACTCTCTGTGTCTAAAGCCCAACTTAAGAAGAATTGTATATGCCAATGTCCATTATACTAAACTTGCGTTCTGTGGCCTTGTAGCTCGTGAATCTCATCTGGGTGTTTAAATGTCTTTGGATGCCAAGTATAATCCTTGAATTCATTGAGGTATCTTTGCAGATGAATATGAAGGTTGAGAAATAAATTTGCAAGGAAATCCTTGGCTAAATGTATGTAATTGGCAAGGTTGGCTGGATAGAAAAAAGTTAGATGCCTGACCCCAACAACCTCTTTTGTACAAGAGATTGCTGAATCCATATACAAAGTGGCATCATTTTTAATTATCAAAGGTGCTCTTTTCTTGTCAACATCATATAGGCAGTTCTTGCTTGTTGCTAAAATTAGTTAGTTGAAGGACTTATTGAAACCATGCTATCTGTGTGAGGTGTTATATGAAGTTTGAAAAATAAATGTAATGATTGAAACCATGCTCATGGGTGTCCGCACATAGGGCAAGGTGGGTCATTTGCCCCCCCCCCTGGAATTCTGTCCCCCTTTTCTTTTCCAATTATGTTGGATGCGAATGGTGAGCAGAGACGGATTTACTAGGCACAATAGAAACCCGAGTTGCAGCTATTATTCCATTTTAAGCACTTCTCTTTCGGGTCGCATCATTTATTCAAGTCAAATTCCGGTTCTCAAGTCTGTGTGCGCCACATCACACATGTGGGCAAACTTGATTATACCAGTCACTGTGGGCAAACTTGATTATACCAGTCACTGTGGGCAGACTTAATTTTACAAGTCACTGTGGGCAAACTTAATTATACCAGTCACTGTGAGCAAACTTAATTATACCAGTCACTGTGTGCAAACTTGATTAAACCAGCTATTGTGGGCAAACTTAATTATACCAGTCAATGTATGTAGGCAAATGTGTGTGTACCACTCACTGTGGGCAAACTTGAATATACCAGTCACTGTGGGCAAACTTGTATGTACCAGTCACTGTGGGCAAACCTGAATATACCAGTCATCCTTAGCAAACTTGAATATACCAGCTACTGTAAGCAAACTTGAATATACCAGTCACTGTTAGCAAACATGCATATACCAGTCACTGTGGGCAAACTTGAATGTACCAGTCACTGTGAGCAAACGTGTATGTACCAGTGGGGTCACTGGGGTGGGGTTGTTGATGCTGCCCACTGGCTGCTGTTTTTTTTATTATTATTATTATTATTGCCCTGTGGATGAGAGCGGAATTTTAAATATCCCATTCATGTGTTCAAGCACTGCCCATTCACAAGCCACACCCACATAATGCATCACACCCACTTGCCTGTAGCAGCAATTGGGTGCTACGCGCGCCACATTTCTTGCCCCTGCCCCCCCCCTGGAAAATTTTCTGCAGATCTATAGAAGCTGTTGAAAATAAAACTCGAAATTGTATAAAGCATTCATTGTCACCACCTATATAATTCAGCAGGGCCGACCTTTGATATGGGTGACCTGTGCGACCGCACGGGTTCCATTACCAGAGGAGCGACAGCTGGGAGTCTTAGGTCATAGACCTGTAGCTCAAAGTTGTGCATCAGTGCCACAGCCCCTCTAGTTACGGTCCTCCAGATCAAATATATGTATCAGCACCTCACCACATATAAGCTTTACTTAAGATGTCTGTATGCTGTGCTGTTCTGTCTGAGCATTTAGTACGTTACTTGTTACATAATGATGTGCCCACCATATATACAAGCACGCACTGAAGATACTGAAAGACAGTAAGCTCAGGTGGGGTACTTGATTTGAACGCAAGCAGCATTCAACGGAATATTGTGTGTGCTGGTGGGGGGGTTGAGTGCTAGGCGTCAGTAACAAATCTTGCACAGGTTGCTATTTATCCTAAGGCCGGCCCTGGCCTTCAGTTTTTCAGAAGAAAGATTTTAATACTTTTTTGTATTCGGTTTGTATTTCGAATTATAATACTTTTACAAGTATAATAGTAGTCATGGTAATGTTCCTGTTTTTTACTGAATAAGGCCTATTTCTTCCTACAACCGCATATACTGCTAATGTATATAGCACCCCCCCCCCCCGCGATGGCAACACTCATGTTTTTTGAGTGTAGGTGAACCAACCTAAGGACCACTTTTCCTTTAGTTTTCTTAAGGTTACTCTCAACAGCTGAGAGTAAGGCAGCACATTGTTACTAAGAGTGGAGTCTACACCCCACTATGTGCCACTGGAATGCATTTCAATGATAAATTAAGATCCTGGCCCCTATAAGTAGGACAGAGCCAGTGTCCATGCTATGATTAGGGGTACTTTTTATATAATCAATGTATCTTTTAAATGTATCCCCTAAATCTGGGCAGTCAGCCAAGATAAAGCAGAGGGGTAAAATGTAACAACTGGTAAAGGCTGAACCTGCCCAGGGATCGAAAAAGAAACAAAAGTAACTAACCTTCCAACTGGTTACACTGTCACCTTTTCTTATGTGATATTGTACCATGTACAAGCCCTTAGTACGACTCTCTCCTCTGTCTCTTGCTGTCCAGCTCTTTTAACCCACACAGTTCTCAGTTTGAAAGAATGGGTACACACCATACAATAATTTGGCCCAATCAACCAAGATTTCAGTGTTTCGGTCAGTCAGGCTGAATTATTGTATGGTTCCTTGCCTCGGCTGCGACTGACTGCGACCGTCCACTTGTTTGGACGAACAAGTGAATTGGACGTTTCGGAAAAACCATGGCCACTTGTGTGGTCCTCTATGGACTGCACGCTCGGTTGCAGCAAACTGTTGGTCGCGGCCACTACTGACGCAACCGGCAGTCCTTTCTCCTGGGCGACCGGTCGGAAGTGCCAAATGGTCAGTCAGGAGAAACGATTGTACCATGTGCTATTTCTACAAAACCCACACCGTTGTCATTATTCCACCTCCTCTACATAAGATCTACAGCTGTCTTTCTTCTCTGTACTATGAAACATGCACAGGTTTGTTTTTTTTTTTTACTCTACTCTACTCTACACACTGTTTGACATACATAGCTCTCATTCTCATTCAGAAACACATCATTACTGGATCATCTATTACATCTCTATATATAGCAGTCCTAGATTATCAGTGTTCCCTATTCTTTATACTATTCGCCCTGTTTTGACACAAGCTCATAGTTTCCTGAAAATATATTTCTTATTTAGAGCAAGGCTCCTCCAGATATACTCTCAAGAAACAGAAAGTAGAATCACACTGCTACAAGGTGATGACAACTGTCTGGTTCATTGTATTGCGGTGACAGATGTTGGCAAAAGATAAACAGATAAAGGGTACAGCTGTGCACTGCATGACATGAAGTTTTGACTCAAACCAACAGATAACAGATGCTCTTAACTGTCACTTCTTTCCATTGCACAGCCCTTCATCACTTTCACTGGAGCACAGATCCCCTACTAAGCTGGGATTGTGCCTTCTAAGTTACCAACAACTAGAAATCAATAGCTTCTTTGATTTTCTCCTTTTCGAAACAGGGACTCATTATAAGTCTTTACAATGCCAAATAAATAGCTAATTGTGAAAACCCTACAGCCTGGAAGACATTTATTTCTGGTAGAGTCATGGCCTATGGGCACCCAAAGGTGATCATATCTTTCATTCTCTAGGGTACAGGGGCACCGTGGGAATTCCTTTCTGCCTAGTTAACCCTTTCCCTGCTGGATGCCAGTAATTATTTGGAGAAATCTTGCCAGGAATCTGTAAGCTGCTAGTTTATAATTGTGGGTTCTACTTTTCCATGCATAGGAGATGCTTGCTATAGGTGTCAAAGTTGCATGGGACAGGCAGCTAATGCCATAATAAACGATATAAAAGATAAGTAGATTATCACCATTTCTAGATTAGTAATAGAGTGCTATTGTTATTTGTGTCAAATTAAATTCTCATTAAGAGTTGCTCTTAACATTAGACTCTGGTCTCCCAAGTGCTTTAGTCATTTAAATGCCTTGTTCCCAATTAAGATGGGCCTTTTCTTGTTCCCTATCTGAGTCCCAGTATAAGTCTAAATTGTACATTTTTCCTGCGCTTGATTCTAATGACTCCCCACACTTAATTATGAGGATAAGAGGGGATGCCTTATTCCTCTTTGTTACAGGATAAACTTTCAGCAATCCCAAACAAAGGAGCCAGTTCTGGAAGATATAGGATTTGCTAGCAGGATTATGGTCTAGGAGATAATGATGTGCAGTCAGCAGAAGCGAAGCTTTATTTTAATTCCAAAGCCCTGGTAAACAAACCAGCCCAGTGAGCTGAGGAGGAAAAAGCTTCTACACAGCCAGGCAAATTGCAGCAAACCCTATTACATGTCATTTAGTAAGGGTTCAATTAATAAGAAGATACACATCAAGCTGCACACATATATAGTCTGTTAAAATAACAATAAAATATAGGCAATTTCTAAACATATAAGAAACAAAAACAGTAGAGGGTCGCACTCCAAAAATAATTAGATTTAGTGATCCTTAAAGAAGGGGGCACTGTTTTTCCCCCGAAACGTTGTGATATCATGTGTAGTCACTAATAAATCTAATTATCTAATATTATATATTATAAATCTAATTATTTTTGGGGTGCGACCCTCTACTGGTTTTGCTTACTTGATCCACCAAGGGTTGGATTTTGAGGCGTAGGCACCCATACTTGGATAGAGTGCAGAGGACTGTATAATTTCTGAATTTCCAAACATATTCTGTATTCAAAATGAATGTGCAAAGAAAATATTGGAAGCGTATAATCCTACAGCAAGGCAGGCAATGGGACCTTCCTAGGACTGGTTCTGGATGGTAATAGAAATAAGGTGTAATTATTATTGTTGTTTTTGTTGCTATTATTAAGCTTTTTCTCTGTATGCCATGTATTATTCTTGTCTTTTTAACATTCATTTTCAGTTTATTTTATAATGTGAAATGATAGATAGATAGATAGATAGATAGATAGATAGATAGATAGATAGATAGATAGAGATAGATAGAAAGCTAGCTAGTAGACTCGATAGAGTAGTATAGGAAATGAAAGAAAGAAAGAACAGAAAAGAAAGAAGAAAAGAGAACGAAAAAGCACAACCACAAAAGAAAGGAGAGAAACGACCGGAGAATATATAATGTAATAGACAACGAACAGATATCAAAGATAGCTCAGATACTCTCGATCGACTAGCTCGATCCGCTAGCGACTCGACGCGCTCCGACGGCTGCTAGCAGAGACTACGTCGATAGGACTCGCGGCAGACGAGACAGAGCGCGCGCGCGCGAGCGGCGCGCGCTCGCTCGCATCGCTAGCTCGCTAGCTCGCTCGCTACGCGCTCGATCGCGCCCTCGAAGCACAGCGCGCCCGCCACACGCCCGCCCGACCGACCGCCGCCCGCCCGCCCCCGCCCGCCGCAAGACACGAAGAAAGAAAGAAAAAAGAGAAATGAACGGAAGGAATAAGAAAGAATGAAGGAAGAGAATGGATGGATGGATAGATAGATAGACAGACAGACAGACAGACAGACAGACGACAGACAGACAACGACAGATAGAACCAAATATCAAAAAGTTGTGGATATCCAACAGGTAAGTTAAGAAGGTGCACTCCCTGAAACCTGTGCCATATCAGGTGAGTATATAATCCATATCAAAAAAGCAGGGGGCACACTTGAAGATAAATCACAAATTTTCATTTATTTAGTGCTCAACATGCAGGTACACACGTTTCGGGGGGTCCAACCCCTTCCTCAGAAGGGGGTTGGACCCCCCGAAACGTTTGTGTACCTGCATGTTGAGCACTTAAATAAATGAAATTTGTGATTTATCTTCAAGTGTGCCCCCCTGCTTTTTTGAGACAGACAGATAGATCTGTGTACATCTTGCTGGTTGAATAATAAAATACTTGTCACTTGGGATCCTGTTGTTGCACCTGATTGTGCTTGAATTACTTTACTATCTATTTGTCTGTAAATGTAACTGATGTCTGGAATCTGGATGTTGGTCCCATAGACATTCTCCATGCAGTTCATACATGGTGTGTGCTGTTATGCAAAACTAAAAGCTCAGGTAAAAGCTGGGATTGGGTCGATTGCTCTAGTGAAAAGGTTTCTGTTTAGTTACAATGTTTCCATTAGACAATTAGCTGTGAACATAACATTCTATTTTATTAATGTCCAATTCCCATCATGATGGGGAAGAACTGACCATTCTATTGCCCACAGTCCAGGACCTTGCTCTCCATCCACATAGTAAGGTTGAGAGCCATATCCCAGTCCTGGTGCTTTACCATAGGAAGCAGGCAGAACCTACACTAGGATTTCATTTGGGTTGTTACTGGTTAAATTGGTGGCAGCATATGGCACACCTGGATTATTGTCTCCTATCTCTTACTACAGGGGCAGGTTACTGTTTAAATAGAAACCATCCAGGGAAGTGGAAATAATTTATATCGATTTTCAAATCTTTTGAAATGACCTCCCAATATTCACCGAATCAAACCACATCCACCCAATTACACAGCCCCGTTGGGAATGGACAATAAACACAGTACCGGGCATATTGGCTGTAATGCAGTATGCAATGGGTTACACGATGGGGAGGAAAGGTGCAGTGAACAGGTATAACATGTGGCAGCCTGCCGGCATGTGCACAGTTAATGGACCGAGCATTCCCTATTCAACGTTCCACATTCAGAGCCGATCAAGCACAAAATGTGAACAAATAGACTGCAGATGGTGTTAACCCAATGGATCTATTTACCTGTGTGCCAGGGTCTCACATTGCCAACTGTAGATGCCACTGACACGCAGACCTGCCCATCCCATCACATATACACAGCATCAACCCCCGGTATAGCCCGATTAGTAAGGGTTTCTAATTCGGTCTCATGTCTGGGTAACATCATCCACCCCAGTATTACCATATGGGAGGAAATCCACATAGCATCACATGGTAGCCCATCTACATGGCATTTCCACCAGAACTCAATCAGCTGGCTACATCTGGGCTATTCTTCCTTTAATCAAGATTGGAAACCAAATGTCACATTCCAATAGCGATCCCCACAGCCCAGACACACATCACATTGTAACTTATTAGGGAATATTAGTTACTTTTCATCAGGCTTCATCCTGCTTTATTCAATGGGTTGGATTATTAGCTGGCAGAATAAAATACCGTATTTACTGTAGATAATGATGCTAAACATGACTGCCATGTGCGCTTTATATTTATAATCACTCATCTGCTTAGTTCCCACTTAACACTGTGGGGACAGGTAGATTCCTCCGGATTTTAGTCTAGAGTTAAATAACCTCTGTTTTCTAATAAACATTATATTACATTCCCCCAAAATGTTTCTATCCCGTCTGTCTGTCTGTCTATATCTCTATCTCTCCATCTCTCTATAATATCTCTCTCTGCATTTGTAAAGTAATATGTTAGCTATTAATGGTTACCATTTAATATTCTGGGATTCCTTTTGGTTTTGGTAAACTGGGATGGCCCCTGGTATTATGACTGGGAGGAATAGGATGGTGCCCAAACCTATGCTATGTGTAATAAAGCTCGGTGAGGTGGCCAAACAGCGATCCAGGACGGCTACAGGTGGAGAGAGCCGAGGGTGGATTCCAGTAGAAAGTAGGAAAACACGGTCAGAGACAAACAGCTGCCCTGCAGTGTCACATTGTCCGTGAGCTTTCATTGCAGTCTCCTGCAGACAGCCAACGCACATTTTGGTGTGTGTGTGCTAGGACTCCCCATACTGCAGGCGGTCACAGTCACAGAGGACTAAGTAGAAAGATGCTTATGGATAAACTTACCTTAGATCTGTATTGTAACCCCTAATAGCTACATCAATGAGAGTATTTGTGGCTCTTAACATAATAATAAAACGGCAAAAGTACAGTTTAATAATACAGGGGCCAGAGACCTAACACACACTGAGATTTCCATTTACATCGATGGACAGTCTGATAGATACATAGATGGAAAGGTTAAAAACATAAATGCAAATTAGCGAGAGAGAGATTCTAAAAATATTAGATATTTAAAAACAGATATAATGGATATGTTATATATTATTATTTTATTATATAAATGGATTATAGATGATAAATAGATAGATAGATAGATAGATAGATAGATAGATAGATAGATAGATAGATAGATAGATAGATAGATAGATAGATAGATAGATAGATAGATAATAGATACATAGCCAGCCAGCCAGACAGACAGATATGTTAAATCGGTAGATAGATAATTGATTTATTAGATTATACAGTATGGACAAATTAGATTATATATTATTGATTAGCTAGATAAACGGGTAGATAAATAACATATTATAGATTAAAGAGATAGATATTGATATAGATTAAATATAGATTTGATAGATTACAGATAGATTAAAGATAGATTTCATAGATTACAGATAGATTAAAGATAGATTTCATAGATGTATAGATAGAAGATGAGTAGGTTAGATTATACAGTATACACAAATCACAAAGACAGGTGGAGAGATAGATAGATAGATAGATTATGGATAGATAGATAAATAGATAGATAGATAGATAGATAGATAGATAGATAGATTATGGATATATTTGATAGATAGATAGTAATGATAGATAGATAGATTAATAGATTAATAGTAGCTAATTATGGCTAGATCGATAGATAGATGAGAGAGAGAGAGAGATAGGTAGATAGATAGATAGATAGATAGATAGATAAGATGACAGATAGCCAGATAGATTATGCTATATTGATAGATAGATATATAGATATATAAATAGATAGATGGATAGTAGACAATAATAGATGGCAGATAGATAGATCAACATGACTAAGATAGATGATAGATGATAGATAGATCTAGATAGATAATAGATAGATACGATCAGATAGATAGATGATAGATACGATATAGATATATAGATGTTTAGATAGATTTCTAGAGTTAGGATAGATTATAGATAGATCTTAGATAGATAAATATATACGCTATATAGATACGATTATAGATAACGACTATAGACGATAGCTCGCTCGCGTCAGCTCGCTCGCTTGCTCTGCTCGCTTCTCGATTCGTTTCATGCTCTTCGGCTCCTCGCTTCGCTGTCCTCTCGCCTCCGCTCGTCGCTCGCTCGCTCGCTCTCGCTCGCTCCTCTCCCCCCCGCCGCTGCTCGCTCGCTCGCTCGCTCGCTCCGCTCTGCTCTCTCGCTCGCTCGTCGCCGCTCGCTCGCTCCTCGCTCCTCGCTGCTCGCTCGCTCGCTCGCTCGCTCGCTCGCTCGCTCGCTCCTCGCTCGCTCGCTCGCTCCTCGCTGCTCGCTCGCTCGCTCCTCTCGCTCGCTCGCTCGCTCGCTCGCTCGCGTCGCTCGCTCCCTCTCGCTCGCTCGCTCGCTCGCTCTCTCGCTCGCTCGCTCCCTCGCTGCTCTCGCGCCTGCTCGCTCGCTTCCTCGCTCGCTCGCTCGCTCGCTCGCTCGCTCGCGCTGTCGCTTCGTCGCTCCGCTCGTCGCTCGCTCCGCTCGCTCGCTGCTCGCTCGCTCGCTCGCCTCGCTGCTCCCTCCTCGCTCGCTCCCTCGCTCGCTCGCTCGCTCGCCGCTGCTCGCTCGCTCCTCGCTCGCTCGCTCGCTGCTCGCTCGCTCCGCTCGCTTCGCTCGCTCGCTCCTCTCGCTCGCTCTCTCGCTCGCTCGCTCGCTCGCTCGCTCGTCGCTCGCTCGCTGCTCGCCTCCTCCTCGCTTCGCTCGCTCCTCCCGCTCGCTCGCTCCTCCTCGCTCCTCGCTCTGCTCGCTCGCTCGCTCGCCGCTCGCTCTCTCGTCGCTGCTCGCGTCGCTCGCTCTTCGCTCTCGTCTCGCTCGCTGCTCGCTCTCGCTGCTCGCTGCTCGCTCTCTCGCTCGCTCGTAGCTCCTCGCTCGCTCGACTCTGCATCTCTGCTCGCTCGCTCGCTCGCTCGCGTGCTCGCTCTCTCGCTCGTCTTGCTCGCTTCGGGTCGTCTCTGGTGCTTGTGTGTGGTCATTTATAGAGTGTTTGACAGAAAGACAGGTAACCTCGAAGAGTTGCAATACTCCCCCGACAGACAGGCTGATTGTTATACGGCTGATATTGAATGAGTCTGTTACACACATAAGCACACGACCACATTACACATCAGCAGCCACCATACTCCTCATTACCCACGCAGTGACCACACCTTTATTACATATTTTAGCTCAATGTTAGGGTCTGATCAGTGACCTAAGGACTAGAACTCCCCTGACATGTATGTTTTATGAAATATAACCACGACTGTCGCAAATGTGTTATAGGCAACAGAAAGTGTATAGATCAGTGTAACCTTGCAATGTCTTCCTTCTCTCTCTCTTTTTTTCCCTTTGAAGAAAAAGAGAGAAAAAAATCTTTATCAATCCCCTATTCTATGGCTTCAAAACAGGCCAGCCTACCTCACGGCTGCTTTTGTTGGCCTCATACAGAGAGAACAAAATGGTTATTCAGGGAAACGCTTTAGATTTGTTATGTGGGTAGTATGCACAAAGAGCACAGTTATTGTATTAAATAGAACCATCTGTAGCAGAAACAATGCCATCAAATTATCTTCAATACCAGGGAAAAATAAAAGGCTTTTCCCTGGTGCAGGGTGGGGCCATCCAGCAGTGCTGGGTAGATGGGTGGGGCTGTGTGTGTTGTTGGAGGCTCATTCTTCTCTTAAAATAAACACTGCCTTTGGGTTCTAAGCCACAAACGCTTCTTCTTGTTCCAGGCGCAGTGAGGAGCTGGACAGTGCAGGAGATCTGCATCTCCCCCAGCCTGGATCCATGGCTTTTCCTAGGGGCTGGGGGGGAATCCAAGGACTGGTCATCAGGATTCGGGACTCCCCCTTTTTCTACTGTCAACAACCGATTTACAGTAAGTAACTGTCTACCGCGAGACTAGAGTCTGCATACAGATAGACAGACATATAGATAAATATATAGATAGATAGATAGATAGATAGATAGATAGATAGATAGATAGATAGATAGATAGATAGATGATAGATAGATAGATAGATGATAGATAATAGATAGATAATAGATAGATAGATAGATAGATAGATAGATAGATAGATAGATAGATACATAGAGATAGATAGAAAGACAGACATATAGATAGATATATAGATAGTGATTGATAGATAGATAGACAGACAAACAGATATATATAGTGATAGACAGACACACACAGATAGATAGTGATAAATAGTTATAGATAGATAGATAGCTAGTGATAGATAGATATATAGATAGATAGATAGTGATAGATTAGATCGATAAATAGGATAGATATATAGATAGATGATAGATATATAGATAGATAGATGGTCATTTATAGAGGTTAGACAGAAAGACAGGTAAACATAGAAAGAGTTGCAATATGCCCCAGACAGACAGGCTGATTGTTATACGGCTGATATTGAATGAGTCTGTACACACATAAGCACACGCACAATTACACAATCAGACAGACCATACTCACTCTATTACCCACGCAGTGACCAACCTTTATTACATATTTTAGCTCAATGTTAGGGTCTGATCAGTGACCTTAAGGGACTAGAACTCCCCTGACATGTATGTTTTATGAAATATAACCACGACTGTCGCAAATGTGTTATAGGCAACAGAAAGTGTATAGATCAGTGTAACCTTGCAATGTCTTTCCTTTCTCTCTTCTCTTTTTTTCCCTTTGAAAAGAAAAAGAGAGAAAAAAATCTTTATCAAATCCCCTATTCTATGGCTTCAATAAACAGAGCCCATTACCTCACGGCTGCTTTTGTTGGCCTCATACAAGAGAGAACAAAATGGTTATTCAGGGAAACGCTTTAGATTTGTATTGTGGGTAGTATGCACAAAGAGCACAGTTATTGTATTAAATAGAACCATCTGTAGCAGAAACAATGCCATCAAATTATCTTTCAATACCCAGGGAAAAATAGAAAGCTTTTCCCTGGTGCAGGGTGGGGGCCATCCAGCAGTGCTGGGGTAGATGGTGTGGGGCTGTGTGTGTTGTTGGAGGCTCATTCTTCTCTTAAAATAAAACTGCCATTTGGGTTCTAAGCCACAAACGCTTCTTCTTGTTCCAGGGCTGCAGTGAGGAGCTGGACAGTGCAGGAGATCTGCATCTCCCCCAGCCTGGATCCATGGCTTTTCCTAGGGGCTGGGGGGGAATCCAAGGACTGGTCATCAGGGATTCGGGACTCCCCTTTTCTACTGTCAACACCGATTTACAGTAAGTAACTGCTACCCTGACTGTAACCCCCTCCCTCCCATTCAACCTTGTTTCACTTTGGGTCTGTGAGTGATCTGAGCACCCGCCCATGTGCCAATCACCCACATAGACTGTGGGAAAGGAATGGGCTCTCAACCCAGATCCTCTCCTTGGTTTAACCACCTCATCGCTGGAAGCTGCTTTTGTGTATAGTGCAGTACTTGTGTCTTATCATGTTGGGCTATAGCTGATGGGCACAGCTAATGCCAAGATGTTAGTGTCACTAAATCACCCAGGTATGGTAGCCCCTGCCTCGGTTTACTTGGTTTAAAATCCTCTTTATTATCCCTAGATGGAACCATAGTTTGTTATAAACCCAGTCTGCCCAGATCTTGCCCCCTGCTAATTACTGGTCCCCACTGGCACTGAACTGGACAGAGGAGACAAGTGATATGCAAATGGTTTTTATTATCTCATTGCTTCAATAATTGGGAAACTTCCTATTCCATCCAATATATTCCCATTAGCCTATAGCTGTAGTAGGGGGTTCATCCTGGGAGGATGGTGGCAGGATCTTGTCTGGTTAAGTCAGCCTGGCCCTACTGATAATATAATATAGACAATATAAGTCTGAGGTTTGCACAGTACATTTCGTCATTTGATGTTTCATTCTCTAATAATTCAATTACTGTTGGTGACCAGAAACGTTTTACCCATTTGATTAGTTTTATAATCTGTCTTTCTACCTATCTACCTATCTATCCATCCATCCATCCATCCATCCACCCACCCATCCATCCATCCATCCATCCATCTATCATCTATCTATCTATCATCTATATATCTATCTTTCATCTATCTGTCTATCTATCTATCTATCATCTATCTATCTATCTATCTATCATCTATCTATCTATCTATCTATCTATCTATCATCTATCTATCTATCTATCATCTATCTATCTATCTATCTATCTATCTATCTATCTATCTATCTATCATCTATCTGTCGATCATCTATCTATCTATCTATCTATCTATCTATCTATCCCTCTATCTATCTATCTATCTATCTATCTATCTATATATCTATCATCTATCTATCTATCTATCTATCTATTTATCTATCTATCTGTCTATCTATCAATCTATCTATCTATCTATCTATCTATCTATCTATCTATCTATCTATCTACTATCCCACTGCTTAGGGAATATCAGGCAACTTACCAGCCATCTACATAAACTGTGTAGATCTGTTATAAAATTAGGTATACGGTTGTTAACTGTGTATTACAGACCATGGGTAGGTGGAGTGCAAACAGGTACATTGTAATTGGAACGTTTGCTGCCATAAGATGGCAATAGAGATTTTTTGCAGGTGGAAACAGTCAAGGAAATTTCATAGGGAATGAATCTTGGTGGACAGAAGAGGATGAAATAGTAGGGAATTCCCTGTTAGAGAAAGGGGAGATGTATTTCCTGTGCAGGTAGAGAGTTCCAGATGCTGGTTAACTTCAATTCAATGGCAATGGAGACGGTTAAGTGTATCTGAGTGTATAAAGGAGAAAGTCATGCTGTCTATAGAGAAATGTAATTATACAGACCAGATACAAAAAAGTCTCAATTGTAGGAGAGAGTGTCAAATAAACCTACAAACTAACCAGTTATCCAGTCCATGGACGTGGGAAAGAATTACCCAGCTTTACATTGGGATTAGTTAGACATTGATTGGGCCCTGAAACCAAACTAAATCATGTCAATGACCAACTTGTATATAACAAACCCCTCCCCATACACCCCCACCCACCCACACAGACACACACGTGCTATCTGGGAATTCCAGCGACATTTGGCAGTTGCATAATGAAGTGACTTTTGCTAAAATTACCAGTTGGTACATACATAATGCATAAAAGTAATATTGACTATATTGTATAATACTATACTAAGTAAACGTTGTACACGTTTAATGTCGCATTTCTGTAATTTCTTTAACTTTATATACACAATTATTTTGTAATGGTTGGTCAGTGAGTGACTGATTGGGTATGTAGATCAGTGAGTGGATCTGTCTGGGTGACAGGGTAAATCAATGAAAAAATGGTTAATGAATTAGTTATGGAACAAGATAGGAGCTGTCCAGATATGCACACTAGATATTTGGTGTCTTTAGGGACCCTACTTATTTGGTCATCTGTCTGTTTGCAAATAGTGTAATCACTTCCATTGTTGTCAAAATAAAGACAATTGTAAGATAGTACTATCAATCTATGTGCTGGACTTTTTGTAAAAAAACAAACCCTGTCATTTTATGGAGATATACACTTTACAATTAGTATTTTTCAATTTAATCCTTTAACAAAAAAAATAAAATAAAATAATGCCCCTAATAGTTTCCATATCTGGTAGGAAATAATGGATTCTTCCAGGTCAGGGTCTGTGAAAGGTTTAGGCTTAAAGGTGAATGAAGAGACAGAGGTTACATTATTTTGACCCTTTTCTTTCAGTTGAAATGTGAAAAAGGAAGCAGACAGAAAAGTAATCAGTTTTGATCTGTTGCAGATAGTGCTAGTTAACGCTTCTCTTCACTGCCCCTGGTGGTTTGTTGCTGAATAGCATATCCTTTTATATCGTTAAAAGGGCATTGCAGATCTGATTTACAAGTTATATTTATTTATTCTTTTAAAACATACATGTAAAATATGCACCCCTCAAAAATATGTTACTGTTTATTGAAAATGTGTGTAATATACACACAAGGTCTTTGTTGTTGCCTACAGGTTGGGGTGGTACTGTAGGAAATGTGTCAGTTACTGTAACTAGATTTGGCTTTGTGCTGTTGTGGGGTGAACATGTAGAAATTGGGGACATGACATTATGATTAATTATACTAGGATCCTTCTCCCCCTCCCTTTACATTGTTAACTAAGTTTTATCATTTTTTCCCACTTCCAAAAAAAAAAAAAAAAGAAAGATAGAGGTTAATCTGTGGCTGAATGGTACAGCTGTGATTGACAAGAGGAAAGGTGTTGAGGGCAGGTCGAGCTGTCGTATTTACAACCCACTGCTTGCTATCGAGTCTTTGTTAAGACTGGAAAGCTAATTTAGAGCTGTTCAGAAGCACCACAGAGTTAAGGGACTGGTAATGACTGCTAATTTCATTTCTGCCTCATACATCCCCAACTGCTGTAATTAAGGACTTGCTATTTAAGTGGTGGTGAAGACAGAGTATTAGTAGATTTTTTTAAATTTTTTTTTTCATTTTAATTTAATTTTATTTTTTGTTGCAGTACTTTTCCTACCAAACAGAATCTCATGTTGTGTCTGCCAAGTCGGTAAAATATAGATGGAATTCAAAGTTGTAAAATGAGCTACTTGGGTCACATCTCCTGTAAATGTAAGGATTTGTGGGGGTGGATGTCATTTACTAAGCCCATTAATAGAGTTTCAGTTTAAAGGGGATTTAGGTTCATAGAACTGTGTGATGAAATGTATTGGAGTGCTTCGTTTTTAAAAAGGGCTGTTTTTCATTTACTTTAACACACATCAAAGTTTAGCAGCTCTTGTCTTCTTGAAGTTGGTTAAATTGGCATAAAACACAGATTTGGTCTTTAATCTTTTTTGTACATGTAGTGGGCTAAAGATCTGTAGCAGACTCTTGCTATGAATGTAAAGATATATCTGTGGTTGGTTATTGAGGTTTGTCTTTAGATGTAGAGGCATTGCTGAGCACGTTGTCTTTAGCCCCCCCTGTTGGACACAGTGTGAGTAGCACAGTGCCAGTCCTGGATCAGCTCTCACAGCTTGGGTTTGTACATTTCTCCATTTTAGAACTTTTGAAATGTGACACAAGCAGAAATCAGCCATCAGTGGAATATTCTAAATGGTAAATGAAGAGAAAGGGTCTTGAAGTGTTAAGATCACTGTAAGATGAAAAACAGGTCCTTGTTCATTTGTTTCATTTTTTTTACATCATCATTAAAAATTGCTCTTTTAAAAATGACATTTTAAAAGGCGAAAGAAAACTTAGCATGATTCCTATTTATTTTTACTTACAAGGGGCCCCTGCTGCTATATCTGGCGATAAAAGGGTTACCAAGTTAGTAACACAAGGGAGCAATGACAGCCACATTAAACAGTTATGTTCTGTATTATGTTCTGGTCCCACACTGTTCCTGTGATCAGCAACCCAGCAGCAAATAGATCTGTCAGCCCAATGTTTGAATAGGTACATAGTCTGTGTATGTGGAAGAATGAGGTTTATCTATACACACCTGAAATCTATATAAATGGAGTATAAATAGGACCTACCAGCTACCCGCACCGCATATTATACACCATATGGTACTGTATACTATATCTAGTTTAGCTTGATGGAAAGCCTGGTTGCTTTCTGTATGAAAATAAAGATATGTCAGTCTTAATGACTAAAACTAAACTTAATCAATTAATGCACTGACCCTGACATCTGTTTTAAAGTACAAGTCAACTGAACAACTCGGAATATTTATTCCCAATGCCTTTGTCTGGTACTGTATCTCTCCATAACCAGTGTGACAACTGTATTTCCAAATACCCGGTGTAATAACTGTATTTCCAAATACCCGGTGTAATAACTGTATTTCCTAATACCCGGTGTAATAACTGTATCTCCTAATAACAGATGTAATAACTGTATCTTGAATACCCTGTTGTTGTATAACGCATCTCCAAATACTCGGTTGTATTGTATTTGTAGGTTTGTAAAGAACTGGTATTTCACTAATAACGGTTAATACCGTATTCTAATTACCCAGGTGTAATAATTGTATCTCCAAATACCCGGTGTAATAACTGTATCTCTTAATAACAGATGTAATAACTGTATCTCCGAATACCCGGTGTAATAACTGTATCTCTTAATAACAGATGTAATAACTGTATCTTCGAATACACGGTGTAATAACTGTATTTCCTAATACCCGGTGTAATAACTGTTTCTCCGAATACCCGGTGTAATAACTGTATCTCCGAATACCCGGTGTAATAACTGTATTTCCTAATACCCGGTGTAATAACTGTTTCTCCGAATTCCCGGTGTAATAACTGTATCTCTTAATAACAGATGTAATAACTGTATCTCCGAATACCCGGTGTAATAACTGTATCTCCGAATACCAGGTGTATTAACTGTATCTCCGAATGCCCGGTGTAATAACCGTATTTCCTAATAACCGGTGTAATAACCGTATCTCCAAATACCAGATGTAATAACTGTATTTCCGAATACCCGGTGTAATAACTGTATTTCCTAATACCCGGTGTAATAACCGTATCTCCGAATACCAGACAAGTACGCCACATTAAACAGTTATGTTCTGTATTATGTTCTGGTCCCCACTGTTCCTGTGATCAGCAACCCAGCAGAAATAGATCTGTCAGCCCAATGTTTGAATAGGTACATAGTCTGTGTATGTGGAAGAAGAGGTTATCTATACACACCTGAAATCTATATAAATGGAGTATAAATAGGAACTACCCCGCTACCCGCACCGCATATTATACACCATATGTACTGTATACTATATCTAGTTTAGCTTGATGGAAAGCCTGGTTGCTTTCTGTATGAAAATAAAGATATGTCAGTCTTAATGAATAAAACTAAACTTAATCAATTAATGCACTGACCCTGACATCTGTTTTAAAGTACAAGTCAACTGAACAACTCGGAATATTTATCCCAATGCCTTTGTCTGGTACTGTATCTCCCATAACCAGTGTGACAACTGTATTTCCAAATCCCGGGTGTAATAACTGTATTTCAAAACCGGGTAATAACTGTATTTCCTAACCGGTGTAATAACGTATGTATCCTAATAACGATGTATAACTGTATTTCCAAATACCCGGTTGTAATAACTGTATCTCCATAAAACAGATGTAATAACTGTATCTCTGAATACCCGTGTTTGTGTAATAACTGCATCTCCAAATACTCGGTGTATTGTATAACTGTATTTCTAATAACGGTTAATACCGTATTCTAATACCCAGTGTAATAATTGTATCTCCAAATACCGGTGTAATAACTGTATCTCATAATAACAGATGTAATAACTGTTCTCCGATACCCGGTGTAATAACGTATCTCTTAACATATGGAATAACTGGATCTCCGAATACCCGGTTGTATGTAATAAACTGTATCTCTTAAACAGATGTAATAACTGTATCTTCGAATACACGGTTGTAATAACGTTTTTCCTAATACCCGGTGTAATAACTGTTTCTCCGAATACCCGTGTGTAATAACTGTATCTCCGAATACCCGGTGTAATAACTGTATTTCCTAATACCCGGTTGTAATAACTGTTTCTCCGAATTCCCGGTGTAATAACTGTATCTCTAATACGATGTATAACTGTATCTCCGAATACCGGTGTAATAACTGTATCTCCGAATACCAGGTGTATTAACTGTATCTCCGAATGCCCGGGTAATAACCGTATTTCCTAATAACCGGTGTAATAACCGTATCTCCAACAATACCCGGTGTAATAACTGTATTTCCTAATACCCGGTGTAATAACTGTATTTCCTAATACCCGGTGTAATAACCGTATCTCCGAATACCAGATATATATCCATCTATCTATTATCTATAATCTATCGATCTATCTATCTGTCTTTCTATATATCTATTATCTATCTATCATCTATTTATCTATCTATATCTGTCTATTTATCTATATCTATCTATTTATCATCTATATATCTATATATCACTATCTATCTTCTATCTTTCTATAAAAAAAAGCAATAAGCTTGATCCTTTTTAATAGAAGGTTGGTAAAGAGAACTTTCAATTATTGTCATGAGTTGGCTGGCTCTCTCATTGTGTACGATTCTGAAACCCCCCCCCTTCACGCAATTAATATCCCCGGTGCTATTAATGCGTGAGGGTTTTTTTATTATTCCAATTTGGTTATTCTCTGTTAATGGTAGCTGTAGCTAATAGCTCACTGCCGGCTGGTTCTCCGTAACCCAGCCAGGGATATTGTATTAAGGAGAATTTCATCTTGGGTAATGCCCCAGATTTATTAAAGTGGAGGAAAACACGCATTCGCGTAACATTACCTGCAATATCTCTCCAGAAATCGCCAACAGGTGGCTCGGATCCAGTCCGAAAGAAATGCATCTCTTTGCTTTTGTCTGTAATGACACAAAGTACAGAAATATAAACTGTGCGCCACACATCGCCACAGTATAAAAATAACCTCACTGCATATATATAAGGGATAAAGGAATATAAGGATATTAAGTAGTACGTAAGTTACATGAAGGTGACTTCTTACCCTGATATTGCACTTTAAGGCTGAGGCCACATTACGACTCACCAAATCACGCACGCAAGCGCAAGCGATCACCGTTTTTTGCGGATCGCATTTGCTCGTATCGAAGCCCAAGCGGACGGTTCCGCGCATTGCATATTTTATCTCCTACATATGAAAATAATATTTGTGGTTTGTTTTGCTGTTTGGTTACTTTTGCTGCATTCTAGCGCCCTCTGGTGTTGGGTTCCTATTTAATACTTGGTCTGCCACATTTGTTTAGTTTTGTTATTCTTTTCTTATTTTTTGATGTAGCTGTGACATAGCTGAATGACTTTTATAAGAATAATGTACCTATTGCTGTCAAGCTGTCGAACTGTTATTTATTTTACAACTTTTTTTGACTAAATGCTCTAGCACTCGAATAATGCATTGTAGCATGTAATGGATCTGTTTGTATTTAGCCTTTCAATCCAAAGTTATTGGATTGACCATCAGCTGAATGCGAATTGGCAGATATTGCTGTCTTCACGGCAATTGTAATGATATATAAGCATGATGGGTCAGGAGTATTATAATCGTATAGCTACTATATATTACCGCACTTATTATAAAGATATTATTTATAGCCTGCAGTCGTAGAGTTTAATAGCCTTGTAGATTATAGCCTTAAAGTAACCGGGAACCATAAAAATCTTGGAAAATCTTTATAATGGTGCTTAGTGAGGTCATCAGTTTTCATTTGTTATGTCACCTATCACATGACTTAATATTGTAATAGCGAATATATGGCTGGTAAAACATGGCCTAATGCCCTGTAATTTTTTAAGGACATAGAACATCTTGTTGACTAATATCATCATATTTTTCAGTATGGTGTAGATTTATATAATAAACAAGAGATACGTGTAGCCTTGAAAGTTCAGTTACAATTAGTGCTTACTGTGTCACATGAATAATTAGACTAATCCTACATAATAATCTAAAGGAAATATAACTGTATATTGTTACAGAGCACTCTAGTTATATAATCACAGAATCCTACTACAGTACCTTCAATTCTTCCTGATTCCTACTTGTGTACTGTCCTAAACACGTCAATGGACCACAATAACCTCAACATTTTTTATTGTGGTTCACAGAGAACTCACCAATAATGTCATGTATTTCAATCTTATAATAGGTGGCGTGATCTCCAAATGTATATTTCTGTCTTATAATAGGTGGCGTACTACTCCAAATGTAATTTCTGTCTTATAATAGGTGGTGTGCTACTCAAATGTACATTTCCTTCTTATAATAGGTGGCGTACTACTCATATGTATATTTCTGTCTTATAATAGGTGGCGTACTACTCCAAATGTATATTTCTGTCTTATATAGGTGGCGTACTACTCCAAATGTATATTTCTGTCTTATATATGGTGGCGTACTAATCCAAATGTATATTCTGTCTTATTATAGGTGGGTACTACTCCAAATGTATATTCTGTCTTATAATAGGTGGCGTACTATTCAAAGTATATTTCTGTCTTATAATAGGTAGCGTACTACTCCAATGTATATTTCTGTCTTATAATAGGTGGCGTACTAATCCAAATGTATATTTCTGTCTTATTATAGTGGCGTACTACTCAAATGTATATTTCTGTCTATAATAGGTGGCGTACTAAACCAAATGTATATTTCTGTTTATAATAGGTGGCGTACTAATCCAAATGTATATTTCTGTCTTATTATAGGTGGCGTACTACTCCAAATGATTTTCTTTTTATAATAGTTGGCGTACTACTCCATATGTATATTTCTGTCTATTATAGGTGGCGTACTACTCCAAATGTATATTTCTGTTTATAATAGGTGACGTACTAAACCAAATGTATATTTCTGTCTATATAGGTGGCGTACTACTCCAATGTAGATTTCGCCTTATAGTAGGTGGCGTACTACTCCATATGTATATTTCTGTCTTATAATAGGTGGCGTACTACTCCATATGTATATTTCTGTCTTATAATAGGTAGCGTACTAAACCAAATGTATATTTCTGTCTTATAATAGGTGGCGTACTACTCCAAATGTAGATTTCTGCCTTATAGTAGGTGGCGTACTACTCCATATGTATATTTCTGTCTTATTATAGGTAGCGTACTACTCCAAATGTATATTTCTGTCTTATAATAGGTGACGTACTAAACCAAATGTATATTTCTGTCTTATAATAGGTGGCGTACTACTCCAAATGTAGATTTCTGCTTATAGTAGGTGGCGTACTACTCCATATGTATATTTCTGTCTTATAATAGGTGGCGTACTACTCCATATGTATATTTCTGTCTTATTATAGGTGGCATACTACTCCAAATGTATATTTCTGTCTTATAGTAGGTGGTGTACTAAATCAAATGTATATTTCTGTCTTATAATAGGTGGCGTACTACTCCAAATGTATATTTTGTCTTATAATAGGTGGCGTACTAAACCAAATGTATATTTCTGTGACCTCTCTTATAATAGGTGGGTGTACAACTCCAAATATACATTTCTGTTTATTATAGGTGGTGTCAACTCCAAATGTATATTTCTGTCTTATAATGGTGGCGTACTACTCCAAATGTATATTTCTGTCTTATAATAGGTTGGCGTACTAAACCAAATGATATTTCTGTCTTATAATAGGTGGCGTACTAAACCAATGTATTCTGTCTTATAATAGGTGGCGTACTAAACCAAATGTATATTTCTGTCTATAATAGGTGCGTCTAAACCAAATGTATATTTCTGTCTTATAATAGGTGGCGTACTAAACAAATGTATATTTCTTGCAATGATGCAAGAAATAAAAAAACATAAAAGAAAAAACTAATCCTAGACTTGCACTAAAGCCAAACATAATAATGAAAAATGCAGTGTTCTATAGCAAATTGAAATATTGCATATATTATTGATATCATGTATCCCCAATACAGGGAGAAAATATATAATCCTTATAAACTACAGGAGGGAGTTAGATCATTAAGCCAACTAGGAATGGTGAAAGGCGATGGATTAAACGTCATAATGAAACAATTATAACTAAAGGTGTGCATGGTGTACACACTAGGATTAGTGCTGCACACATTGATTTATATTATCCACATACTAAATTATACAGGGTAAAACTTAATAAGGGATCTAGAAAATCTATCACATTTATACATTGTATAATTTACACAGTGATATTGCCTGGTCACCAGAGAATACACTGCAAATGTATCCAAGTTACATACAAGATATATAGCTGAAAGATAATGGATAAAGGGAGAGAATATGAGATTGCGCAGAGATAGATAAATTGATAGATAGATAGATAGATAGATAGATAGATAGATAGATAGATAGACAGAAAGGCAGAGTCTGCATACAGATAGACAGACATATAGATAAATATATAGATAGATAGATAGATAGATAGATAGATAGATAGATAAATAGATAGATAGACAGAAAGGCAGAGTCTGCATACAGATAGACAGACATATAGATAAATATATAGATAGTGATAGATAGATAGATAGATAGATAGATAGATAGATAGACAGAAAGGCAGAGTCTGCATACAGATAGACAGACATATAGATAAATTATAGATAGAAGATAGATGATAGATAGATAGATAGATAGAAGTAGATAGATAGATAGGATGAGAGATAGATAGATAGATGATAGATAATAGAAGATAATAGATAGATAGATAGATAGATAGATGATAGATAGATAGATAACATAGAGATAGATAGAAAGACAGACATATAGATAGATATATAGATAGTGATTGATAGATAGATAGACAGACAAACAGATATATATAGTGATAGACAGACACACACAGATAGATAGTGATAAATAGTTATAGATAGATAGATAGCTAGTGATAGATAGATATATAGATAGATAGATAGTGATAGATGGATATATAGACAGATAGATAGATAGATCGATAGATTATAGATAATAGATAGATGGATATATAATAGATATATAGATAGATAATAGATATATAAGATGATTGTTAGATGACAAATAGAATGTATTTCCTAATACCCGGTGTAATAACCGTATCTCCGAATACCAGATGTAATAACCGTATTACCGAATACCCGGTGTAATAACTGTATTTCCTAATACCCGGTGTAATACAAGTACGCCACATTAAACAGTTATGTTCTGTATTATGTTCTGGTCCCCACTGTTCCTGTGATCAGCAACCCAGCAGAAATAGATCTGTCAGCCCAATGTTTGAATAGGTACATAGTCTGTGTATGTGGAAGAAGAGGTTATCTATACACACCTGAAATCTATATAAATGGAGTATAAATAGGACTACCCGCTACCCGCACCGCATATTATACACCATATGTACTGTATACTATATCTAGTTTAGCTTGATGGAAAGCCTGGTTGCTTTCTGTATGAAAATAAAGATATGTCAGTCTTAATGACTAAAACTAAACTTAATCAATTAATGCACTGACCCTGACATCTGTTTTAAAGTACAAGTCAACTGAACAACTCGGAATATTTATCCCAATGCCTTTGTCTGGTACTGTATCTCTCCATAACCAGTGTGACAACTGTATTTCCAAATCCCGGTGTAATAACTGTATTTCAAAACCGGGTAATAACTGTATTTCCTAACCGGTGTAATAACTGTATCTCCTAATAACAGATGTAATAACTGTATTTCCAAATACCCGGTGTAATAACTGTATCTCCTAATAACAGATGTAATAACTGTATCTCTGAATACCCGGTGTAATAACTGCATCTCCAAATACTCGGTGTAATAACTGTATTTCCTAATAACCGGTGTAATAACCGTATTTCCTAATACCCAGTGTAATAATTGTATCTCCAAATACCCGGTGTAATAACTGTATCTCATAATAACAGATGTAATAACTGTTCTCCGATACCCGGTGTAATAACGTATCTCTTAACATATGGAATAACTGGATCTCCGAATACCCGGTTGTATGTAATAAACTGTATCTCTTAAACAGATGTAATAACTGTATCTTCGAATACACGGTTGTAATAACGTTTTTCCTAATACCCGGTGTAATAACTGTTTCTCCGAATACCCGTGTGTAATAACTGTATCTCCGAATACCCGGTGTAATAACTGTATTTCCTAATACCCGTGTTGTTAATAACTGTTTCTCCGAATTCCCGGTGTAATAACTGTATCTCTAATACCGATGTAATAACTGTATCTCCGAATACCGGTGTAATAACTGTATCTCCGAATACCAGGTGTATTAACTGTATCTCCGAATGCCCGGTGTAATAACCGTATTTCCTAATAACCGGTGTAATAACCGTATCTCCAAATACCAGATGTAATAACTGTATTTCCGAATACCCGGTGTAATAACTGTATTTCCTAATACCCGGTGTAATAACCGTATCTCCGAATACCAGATGTAATAACCGTATTACCGAATACCCGGTGTAATAACTGTATTTCCTAATACCCGGTGTAATAACTGTATTTCCTAATACCCGGTGTAATAACCGTATCTCCGAATACCAGATGTAATAACCGTATTACCGAATACCCGGTGTAATAACTGTATTTCCTAATACCCGGTGTAATAACCGTATCTCCGAATACCAGAAGTAATAACCGTATTTCCGTATACCCGGAGTAATAACCGTATCCGTATCTCCGTATACCCGGTGTAATAACTGTATCTCCGTATACCCGGTGTAATAACTATCTCCGGTGTAATAACTGTATCTCCGAATACCAGATGTAACAACTGTATCTCCTAATACCCGGTGTAATAACTGTATCTCCGTAATCTCCGTTTACCCGGTGTAATAACTATCTCGTAATGGTCAGTGTGCCATACTGTAATAAGCGGTTATCACACAGTAGAATCAGAGGAAATCGCCCCCCTATAGACGTGTAGGAATCACGATCGTTCTGCTCCCGATCGGTCCGGATCCAATATCACTAGCGGGTTACTAAGCCGGCAGTCTACAAGGGGAGAAATATTGAGATCGTTTCCTTTTGTCTCTGTGGACTGGTTAGGAAGATAATGTCAATCAGACACGTGTATGTGTATGTATGTGTAGGGGCAGTATGGAGATTGCATATGTACATCGCTATACACTATATAACCGTAGATTTCCCTTCCTCTGTTAGCAGGTGTATGGAGCCCTGTGCCACCCAGACACTGGTTAGTAAGTTGTGTCCTGTACCTGCTGGATTGGTTTCACTCCCACTGGGTATATTACTGGGTATATCACAGGGAGCTCTGATTGGTAATTACTAAATAAAATGCCACTGGCCCTGCCATTGGTTAAATAGACCCTGTCCCAATCCTGGTGGCCATCAGCCTGTACTAATTAGCAATGCTGAGAACATTGTCCCAGGCCCTGCTGCTCCCCTGCAGTTCTTCATTTCCATAAGAAGATTAGACGAGCAGGGAACTCCCTGAAATGCAGATTGGGGAGAAGCAATATAATAGCAATAGATGCTAGGCTGTGTCTCCCTTAATTACTAACTTAGACCACCATTGGCTTCTTAGGGCACAAATGCCCCCCCCCCTCCTATGGGTTTCTGGACATTAACACTTTCCTTTAAATGTAATTTTAAATCCCTAATGCAGGTGTCCCCGAGAATCCGATCAAAAGTGTTATATATAGAAATATATTGCACACACTCACACATTTACTTATTAAAATAGACAAGCTGACATTTCAGGGATCTCTTTGTGGATCGCTAAATCTGATGGGACCCCTTCCTATAGCTTGGGAGAGAACCACAAACTAACTGATATCTTACAAGCACTACTATTATTATCTCTGTACCCTGCCCAGGATACATTGCACTTTCCATATGTAACATTGTAGTTCCCATAGGATACATTGTACTTTCCATATGTAACATTGTAGTTCCCATATGCAACATTGTAATTTCCATATGTAACATTGTAATTTCCATATGTAACGTTGTAGTTCCCATAGGATACATTTTACTTTCCATATGTAACACTGTAGTTCCCATATGTAACGTTGTAGTTCCCATATGATACATTGTAATTTCCATATGTAACATTGTAGTTTCCTTATGATACATTGTTTCAACTGCAGTGTGTTCATTGTACAGATTGTCCCTCTGTATACAAAGTGCCTTTATATGATCTTATTATAAATTGATAGTCTTATAATACATTTATATAACCTTATATGATCTAATCACACCAGTCTCAATTTAGCAAATTCTTAGGTTAATTCATCTTGCAGGTAAAATATTATAGAAAATAATAATAATAATAATAATAATAATACATAATCAATAATACATAATCAATAATAATACATAATTAATAATAATAATTTTCCCTCTAGAAATTATCCTGAAACCAGAGAAAATCATACTGGGCATTCTAGTCATTTCAACACTTAGAACAGAAGGCTATAAACTTATTCGTGCTATTGTTATCTTTACTGGCCACTAGGCGGCGCTGTTTAATCGCTATTGGTTTAGGGTTAGCCACCCCCACCCCCTCTGATTCTCAGCCTTTCATTAATTCGTCGAACTGCCACTTTAATACCAATAAAAAAAAGATAAGAAGGTGTTAGAGAATCACAATCGTCATAAGCGAAATCTGCAGTGGACAATAAAATAATTTGCTGGAACTTGAAAATGCAACAGTAGCATGTTGGTGTATACAAAGGCCTGTCTGTACATATGTACGCATGGACACATGGATCTGATGTGTTTCTGTTGTTATTGGCGGTTTCCCTTGGTTGGGGGGGAAGGTTGTTCTAATAAGTTGTGCACAGATGACATACAATCTTTTTACTGGTGATTTGCTTTGCTGTGGGTTGATTTGACTCTTTGACTCTACACCAAGCAGGGAATCTTCCACCTGCCTCTGTCTGGCCCTGACTCTTTAACTCTACACCAAGCAGGGAAACTTCCACTTGCCTCTGTCTGGCCCTGTGTAGTGACAACAAGAAAAACAAAACCACCTATTAGTTAAAGGCCACCCTGCATTTCTTACTGTATTGGTGTAAAATGACATCGTGCCTTCCCCTAATTCCTTCAGTATGGACTCTCTCCTTCCACACTGCAGTATGGACTCTCTCCTTCCACCCTGCAGTACACACTGCAGTATGGACTCTCTTCTTCCACCCTGCAGTATGGACTCTATCCCTCCACTCTGCAGTATGGACTCTCTCCTTCCACCCTGCAGTATGGCAGCTCCTTCCATCCTGCAGTATAGACTCTCTACTTCCACCCTGCAGTATGGCAGCTCCTTCCACCCTGCAGTATGGACTCTCTCCCTCCACTATGCAGTATGGACTCTATCCTTCCACTCTGCAGTATGGACTCTCTCCTTCCACCCTGCAGTATGGACTCTCTCCTTCCACCCTGCAGTATGGACTCTCTCCTTCCCTCTCCCCTCCACCTGCAGTATGGACTCTCCCTTTCACTCTGCCGTATAGACTCTCTCCTTCCACCTGCAGTATGGACTCTCTCCTTCCACCCTGCAGTTGGACTCTCTCCTTCCACCCTGCAGTTATGGACTCTCTCCTTCCCCCCTGCAATATTGGCAGCTCCTTCCACCTGCAGTATGGACTTCTCTCCTTCCATCCTGCAGTATGGCAGCTCCTTCCACCCTGCAGTATGGACTCTCTCCTTCCCCCCTGCAGTATGGCAGCTCCTTCCACCCCGCAGTATGGACTCTCTCCTTCCATCCAGCAGTATGGCAGCTCCTTCCACCCTGCATATGTAGCTCCTTTTAGCGTCTCTCTTTCTTTCAGTTGTTTTTTACTTAATCCGTTTTCTTACATTCCACATTGTGTTCTCTTTACATAACGTGGGTTGGATACAGGCACAGTGCTGTATATAGGTTGACTGGGGATGGGTTTAGTTGCTATGGGGAGACGTTTCTCCCTCTTATTGTATAGATAGGATGTATCGGGCTGTTGGGGGAAGGGGTTGGTACTGCCAGATAATGGAACACCTGCAAACACATGGCTAGATCCCCTGCTACTGCACAACCGGCCTGGCCATGGGGGACCAATTCTCCCCTAGTCACATGTTAATCCCCATGGGGCTCTCGGGAGAATGGTGGGATGGCAATAAAGTTATGATCAGGTTCTTCACAAATAAGAGTTATATTAACATTGTAGCTAAGAGGGTGGAAGTGCCCGTTGTAGATACATTACAGTTGTACAGATGGAGCAAATGGCCCATTTCTTCCCTTCTCCAAACCCACAGGCGTGTGTGTCTGTGTGTGTGTCTGTGTGACCTGTTGCTGGTGTGAGATGGGAGGTGGCGCTTCTCGCTGCTTGTTAGTCGCTGGGGACCCGCCCCTCCGTTAGCCACGCCCCCACTCACTGTTAAACCCCACTGGAAGGGGCAGAGCCGAGTGTAGCGGTAGCCGCTCTGTGATTGGCCGGCAGAATTCCATTTATTCCCTGACAGCCCCTATCACATGGACGGTTGTCTATTAACTTGTTTCAAAAAAGTAGCAGGACTTGTCAAAGGCGCAGGGTTGGGAAGTGTTGGCTGAGCTGCCCAAGCAGAGACCAAGAGACCTGCACTGACACAGAGTTTGGGGCTTATTGAAGTGGGGGGACAACGAGTCTCTTTCCTTTTCCCGTGTCACAGGCTGTGCAACCCCAAAGCTGCCTGAATGTACAACATGATGGAGACCGATCTGAAACCCCCCCCCCCAGCAGCCATCGGGGGAACGGGGAACTCCAACTCGGCGGCCACAACCAGAAGAACAGCCCGGACCGGGTGAACGCCATGAACGCCTTTATGGTGTGGTCCAGGGGGCAGAGGAAGATGGCCCAGGAGAACCCCAAATGCACACCTCAGAGATCAGCAAGAGGCTCGGGGCCGTGGAAGCTGCTGTCCGAGGCTGAGAAAAGACCCTTCATAGACGAGGCCAAGAGGCTGCGGGCTCTGCACATGAAGGAACATCCGGATTATAAATACAGACCGAGGAGGAAAACCAAAACCCTGATGAAGAAGGATAAGTACACCCTGCCCGGGGGATTGCTGCCTCCTGGGGCCAACACCATGACTTCTGGGGTAGGGGCCAGTCTGGGAGCAGCCGGGGTCAACCAGAGAGGGACAGTTTGCCATATAACGGCTGGACCAATGGGGGTATGGGATGATGCAAACCAGCTCGGTTACCCCCACACCCCGGGCTCAACGCTCACAACGCGGCTCAAATGCAGCCCATGCACGCTACTCGACGTCAGCGCCCTCCAATATAATTCCATGAGCAGCTCCCAACTACATGAATGGCTCGCCCACCTACAGCAGTGTCCTACTCCCAGCAGGGGGGTCCGGGGATGACCCTGGGGTCCATGGGTTCTGTGGTCAAGTCGGAATCCAGTTCCAGTCCTCCTGTAGTCACCTCTTCATCCCTCAAGGGCTCATGCCAGGCAGGGGACCTCCGGGACATGATCAGCATGTACTTACCTGGGGCAGAAGTCCAGAGCCATCAGCCCAGAGCAGACTGCATATGTCCCAACACTATCAGAGTGCCTCAGTACCGGGCACAGCCATTAATGGCACCCTCCCCCTATCGCACATGTGAAAGGAACTTTTATTATATTATACAGCTTGGATCTGGACAGTGCTACCGGTGTAACCTCCAGTTGTTGTGGTACTACAACTCTCAAGATTCTCCTGATAGTCCAAACCTAGTCTAAGATGGCTGGAGGGTGGGGGTGGGGTTGTAGATCGACAGCAGCTGGAGGGTCGCAAGTGGAACCGTTCCTGCCTGGGCTTTCTTTTTTTTTGGACTATTTTTGTACAGAAAATCTTGGGGAGGGGAATGACTTGTATAGAACTAGACAAAAGAAAAAACACAAAAAATGACACAAAATATGAAAAGTTCTAGGTAGGACTTTACAGTTTGCAAGACCCCTTTCCCATTAATATTAATAGAGCTAGTCTCACAGTGATGGAAACACACAACATGTCTATTATTTTGCAACGTTTTGTACAGTATTTATCACACACACAGGGCAATCAGAATGGGCCATTGTTTATTAGCTGCGACTTTGCCAATCTTTTCCCATTCATAGGTCAATTGCAGCCCTTTAAGGAAAGCTGCAAACTGGGAGGGGGCAGGTTTTTATTTCTCTCAAAATTTGGGCAATGTCAATGTTTACGTTGATTGTCATTTTAAATGAATGAAATAGTTTTAAAGAGACAGATCACTGCTTCCCCCAAAAAAGAGTAAAAAATGTACTTTTTAAACAAAATTGTTGCAAATACTCTATTGTTTAAGTAAGAAATGGCCGCTAGAATCCAAGCATTTGTTAATTTATAATGGCTGTTATCCAACACTTTCACCCATGTTCAGATAAAAAAAATAATCTAATGTGTTGAAATATTTTCTTATGGTTTGTAATATTTCTGTAAATTTATTGTGCTTATATTTTAAGTTTCTTTTTTTTATTATTTATTTTCCCTTTTTTTGTTTCTCAATCTCCTTTTCAGTAGATGTATTTTAATGATTCGGCTATGAATTCTTTGCCATCCTATTAGCCGAATGTCCTGTATATATATATAATATATTATAAATCTAATGAAACTAATACCACCCAATAACAGTTGCATTTCCAAGTTTCTACACCATTATTCACAGTTTGAGATAAATAATCTTTTTTTTGAAATATGGAACCTGCTGTCCAATGGACTCCTTGATTTATTTGTTCACCTAAATTCTGATCGACATGGATAAGAATAATAATAATGACCAAGCTACAAATACAGATTGGGGTTTATTTTTTTGTGATGTGGATTCAGATAGGGATCAGGTAGCAGCCTTTTAGATTTCTACAGCTTGATAAAATGGTAGCCTACTGTGTAGTTTTCTTTAGAAAAAAAATAACAAAAATAATGATCATATTTATTTTTATTGTTTTTATTTAAATGAACACTGGATTGGTCAAGGAGCCAACATAATGGGGCCTGTTTCTCCATACAAGTAAACGGTGATAAAGTGGATCAGTGTTACCAGTCAATCTCAGCTTCTACTTTCTATTTTCTACCTAGAAGAACAAAGTTTATCTGTATCACAAAACCAATTGCGCCTATTACAGCTGATTTAAACCTGTGACTAAATTGACATCGGGTCTGAAAAAAAAAAATACCACCCCCCCCCCATCTCCATATGAAAGAAGGTTTTCCTGGGCCCAGTTCAGGAGGAAACTTCAGCTGTGAGGTAGAGTTTACTTTTAAGACTGAATGAATGGTCTGTTTTGGTCTGTACAAATGGAATTTAACTATCCTTTTGCCTTGACTGTTCACTAGTTACTGATGCCAGAGATCTGTTCACAAGTGTGTTTTATTGGGTTATTATTGATTGTGGAAATCAGATCCGATCATTGGTTAGTGTGTGGATGGATTCAAACGATCGCATTTAAAGAAAATAGTAAATAATTCAAGACCATGTAAAAAACACATCTTTTTTCTGGTGGCCATTTATAAGATAAATTCATGTTACACGACATTTTTTGTAAACCCTGTTCTGTAATCCCCTGTCCATTGTAATTGTAAAAGGAAGGAGTGTGTTTTTCTTTTTTAAATCCATATTCGTTCCATTCCCTAATTCATCTCTGTATTTTCCCTCTCTAAATCCATCCACCAGCCTTGGCTGTAATTATTCAGATGACAGGCTCTGAAGCTTTCTAATTAATACCAAGGCTCTTAGATTTCATAGAGTTGCATATTAATATATAGGCGGATTATCAGTTTGCTAGGGGAAAGCTGACTAATTTCAACAAGGGGGAGAAAAAGATAGAAAAACACGAAGGAACGAAATGATTTAAAACGAATTCTATTTAGGCAATTGAGAAATGTGGTTAATGATTTGTAGTATCTGGTGATGTATCTATAATATAGAATCCTTACTTTATTTTTAGAAACCTGAGAGCAAAGAATTACCTCCAATAGTAACTGTCCAGTAGTAAGATACAATTTATTTCCCCTTAAATTACTTTGTTTAAATTATTAGATCATTTTATATTAACTGTTCGATCATTTGATTATTATATAGAAACTATTAATCATTATTATAAATAAACTATTAGATTATAACTATATATTAACTGTTTGATCATTATTATAAATAACTATTATATCATTATTATAAATAAACTATTAGATTATAACTTTTAACTGTTTGATCATTATATAAATAAATTATAGAGCATAACTATATATTACTGTTTAAACATAATTTTATATAGTAACAGTTAGGTCTTTATTATAAATACTTATTAGATCATAACTATATATTAACTGTTTGATCATTATTATATTAACTGTTAGATTATTATATATAAACGATTAGATGATTTTTATAAATTTTTAGATCAACAACTATATAATAGCTATTAGATCATTACTATATAATAACTATTGATCATTACTATTAATAACTATTAGATCATTACTATATAATAATTATTAGATCATTATTTTATATATAGTTTCTATATATAAGTGACATACCATATATAAGTTATTATTACTATATATTAACCCTTACCTAGGTTTAAATAAAAATAACTGTGAAGGCAAATCTCCATTACCATACAGTTGAATTGTGTGGGGGAATATTTTGCCAGTAGATTTAGTCCGATTCTGTGCCAATGTGTAATACTCAGTGATCCAGGCGTCCCCTGGGACTGGAGCTCACATTAACTGCTAAATGAATATTGACAAGAGCTCACTCTAGGGCATTATTATTACAAACGGGTCCCTACTGACTTTCAAAGGGTCGAGGACTTGAGTTTCTATTCATTATTATAGGGCAGCTCTAGATCTGCTTGTTGTAACAGTACATTTGTCTGTTACATTTAATGCCCAGAACGGTAGATTTTATTCAATTAGCAGAGTGGACAGAATATTGATGAAATGGAGGAAAGATTCTGGTAGAAAATAATGGTTACATTACAGTAAACGAAATAATAATAATAAGTTATTTTAACCCCCATTTCTGGAGTTACAGTTATTTCTCTGATCTCCTATTTTCTGAGTTTGCAGGTTATTTGGTGGGAACATTGGCTTTACAGTAACCATTCAGCAACCTTGTGTGTAATTGTGTGTGTTTACCCTTTTATTACCCTATAATATGTCCACTGCAGAGGCCCTGGGTGTAGAAAAAGAGACAATGTGGTGCACCATTGTACATTTTTATCATTGACCTAAATGTCATTTTTTTCACCTTCATGGTGTTAGGTACCAGTGGGTGCCCATGTACTGGCAGAACTTATTTGGGTACAACCAATATGGTACAATCAATCTTGAAAGAAATCTACAGATTTGTCAGACTCTTCAGATGAGACATGGCCAAATGTTCTGTTTATTAGAAAGCATTAAAAGGACGGCTTGATCACACACCGATATCTCTCGCAGCAAAGTTTCCAATCTTGTAGTGTAGACATGGAGAGGTTACTTTGTGGGTGCCTATCGTTACTACTTTCTGTGGGAGTGTAATACTGAACTTTAGGATCATGAGATTCTAATCAGATACAATAGTGACCAGCTACTGATATATCAAAGGGAGATGGGAGATGGCTACACAGTGACTAAAAGGGCAAGTACGTGGTCAATAGTATAATTGGCAGTGGATATTCTATTCTCTCTCTCTCTCTCTCTTCATTTAAATCTAATTTCCATTTTTCAGTATACTTTAGTTTTGTTAATTAATAGCAGGAAAGAGAGAGTTGGGGACTTCACTCCCTTGCCCTCCTGTCCATACATGGGAGAGGCTATAGGGGCACGGGGGTTGGTAATGTAAGGAATTGGGTAATAGATCAATGACATCACGTTTTGATCTCCCAGTACTGTTGCTACCCCTATCACTATATCACCATGACCACCTCCATGTATCATTAATACTCCCAGTACCCACAGGATACCCACATGGTATTACTATCCATACTTTGTGTAGGATTCTTGTCTCTCTATTAATGACCCATTAAACAGGTTCAGGGTGGGGGACCGGTTCTGCAGTGTTTGTCCATTTTTGTGGTATATTTCCTATTCAGCTATATATTTGTTGCATGTAAACCGCCCCTCTACATTGGGTATTCTGAAGGAATGAGGGGGGTTAAAGCTCCTACAAATTGCAATTTTCTGAAGACAGACAAATAATGAAGTATTAAAAGAAGCGGCTATTCCCTAGGACCCCTTATCACCAGCTAACAGACACACTGACCCCCCACATTGGGTTAATAACCACTCTGACGTCACCACAGTCAGCCAGACTTATGTGACATGTGAGTGTATATTATATATTATAGCGTCTGTAATATCCCCCCCTATGTACCTAGATTTACCAGGGATTATTACAGGAGCCACTTACTAGAAAAGGGATTCACCCATTTAAAATAAGGAAACCCAATCCTTGCACTAAATGAATCAATATAATATCAGGGGAAATAGGGTATTTAATACAGAATAGGTTTAATATTAAATTGTTTGGGATTATCCATCCTCCTTATTAATTTTATAGAAAAACATTAAAATCTTGTACAATGTAGATAGAAATTACAACTTCAACCTGGATCGCTGTACATAATATTTGTATTTCTAGGATACACTTCCCTTGTGTACATGTTTGTAATATACGGTGTACATGTTGGTAATATACGGTGTACATGTTGGTATATGCAGTGTACATGTTGGTAATATACGGTGTACATGTTGGGTATATGGCGGTGTAACATGTGGTAATATACGGTGACATGTTGTTAATTACGGTGTACATGTTGGTATTGCGGTGTACATGTGGTAATATACGGTGTACATGTTGGTAATATACGGTGTACATGTTGGTATATGCGGTGTACATGTTAGTAATATACGGTGTACATGTTGGTAATATACGGTGTACATGTTGGTATATGCGGTGTACATGTTAGTAATATACGGTGTACATGTTGGTATATGCGGTGTACATGTTAGTAATATACGGTGTACATGTTGGTAATATACGGTGTACATGTTGGTATATGCGGTGTACATGTTAGTAATATACGGTGTATATGTTGGTATATGCGGTGTACGTGTTGGTATATGTGGTGTACATACTTGGCATATCCGGTGTACGTGTTGGTATATGCGGTGTACATGTTGGATATGCGGTGTATATAAATAGAGAGGGGTGAATATAAATAAGGAATCTATTGTACAGGGGAATAATATTCCCTTTTAATGCCCAAAAAAACTGACTAACCAGACCTAGAATATCCCCACTAACATCCAACGGTTTAACCCATGAGCAGTGGGAAGAGTATTGCCATTCTAACTACCTTAAACTCCTTACCTGTAAATAATGGGATCCCCTCAAATAGTTGCTTTCCATGCTATAATTTGGGTAGCTCCTTATAATCAATCAAGTAAAATAGTAGGAATTATTAACCTATATAGATAATATAATCCAGGCCACGGATAGAGAGCCTGCACAATGACACACCACCTGATTGCCAGTATTTGCCTTTGTGGGATTTCTGTAACCCTGGTTGACTAAAAATACAGTTTTTTTCTGCTTGAAAAGAAGGAAGACATGGCATGAATTGAGCCCTGTCAGAGATGTCTCTAGCTGAACAGACTCTTCTGGTGAATGCCAGTGACTGGGTTCTACAGTGCAGTGGCAGTGAGCTGGGGGGGGAGTGGAGGAAAAAGGAGGGGGGCTTTCGAACCAAAAAAAGCACATTCTTCACAAAAGACCACACACTGCCAGCCAGCATGGCATCAACTCACACTTTCAGACTTTTTCTCCCCCTCCTTTACACAGTTCTCAGTTCACAAAGTGGCTATACAGTACCAACAGCAAGGGTCCTTAATGAACATTTGTCACTTGGATGACAAAACAAAATCTACCATTCTCTATATGAAAGCAAAAAAAATCTCTTCTGAAGGACCAGCTTATTAAAAATATTTCTTTTCTCCTTTTCAATATGAACATGTGATGGAGGAAAACACTCACCCACCACTGCTTTATAAGGCACTTTGTACAGCACTGCACATGGCTTCTAATTCTCCTTACACAGAGATCTGGTAGCCAAATAATGGGGGGGGGGGGCTTATTCATTGAAAAATAATTAGCCTGATTTTGTAAAAAATTTTCAGGAATGGTATCATAATAATAATAATAATAATAAAAAATAAAAATAATAATATATACACAGAGCATATAGAGACCGAGTTATGTGTGTATATGTGTGTGTGTTGGAGGATAATAGAGTTTTCTTCCTGTCACTAAACCATTTGCCATGTGCAGGGCTCAGTGGCCAACCTGGTAGAAGCAGATTAGGGCTCTTTGGGTAGTTTTGCTGGTGCATTGCACTGAGAAAATTGCTTCTTGTCTGCTTATAAAAGCCATGTAAGCGGAAAAGTTTTATCTGGGGGGACAAATGGCATCAAGTTCTAGTGCAGCCAGAAAGTGATTATTGAACTGCAAGCCTCAAGTACAGGCACTGGCAGCCAAGCGAATGGTTTTGTTGCAGGTTTAAGCTTTTCCACCCCACTGTACTGTAAATGGAGATGTATGAAACTGTTAGCATGTATGACAGGAATTATTCATCAGAGTGAGTAATTTCAACAGCTTCAGCTATATTTCCCTCTAAAATCCTTATGGCTAAATGTGTTGTGACACATGCTAAATGACATATTACATTTCTGTTCCTGTCACAGGCAATAGGGATGTGATGCCAGAGGCCTAGTGTTGGCTGATCACCAAATACAACAAGAATGTTAACCCATCTGTGTCTTCCAGTCGCTTCCCAAGTTGCTCTGGTGTCTTCCCAGTGGATCCCAGTGCTGGCACTCCCACAGGTAGGGACCTATGTGTATTTGTATTAATATGGGGGTCACACTCAGAGTTACCTGCAGGCTGGTGGATGTTCTGTTACCCTAGCCACATGGTGTGTGTTGGTTTACACAGTATATTTGTAGTAGAGCCCCAGACGTTTACCACCAGCAACACTGTTTGCAGAGTGTTGAATTTCTTCAGATTTTCTCATTGATTTGGCCTTTAGTTTCCAACCCCCAGTATGAGTCCATTGCCTATACTGGCACATCCGGCAGCTTCTGATCCCATTATTTAACCATTTCAGTGCCACAGACCTCAATGTGTCATATCTTAATAAAAATAAATCTTTTTTTTAATACAGGAGTTTATTGACCCCCCCCCCCCAATGGAACATGAGCTTGTTGGATAAGTATATTGTATTTGGAATGGTTATTGGCTTTGTATATGGAAACTGTCTCTAAATCTTCTTCCCTTTATTATGTTGTGTTTGGTGTATTTGTCCCTTGGGCACGAGAGTAATATCTCTGACACCAGTGCTGCTAATTCCCCTTAATATGACTTTATAATGATGGAGCAGCGGGTAATTGGCCTATTTTTCCAACAACAATGCAATTGACAATAGGTTTCTTATTAAATAGTTCAACTAAAAGGGTCCCGGCAGGGGAAGTTCTATTCTATGCGTTTGGGGCTACAGGGAAAGAACAATAGAGATCTAATTGTAAGAATTAAAATACCAAGGGTTCCTGAAATAGCCTCCAAGGACCCAGAAAGTTTTATATGGGGGGTCTATGGGAGTGCACCAGCTACATCAAATATAGATTGATAGTATTTCCTCCTGGGACTAGGAAAGGAGTATCTATTTTAATGAGCCACCGTATACTCAGTACCTCTAGAACCCATATACACAGTACCTCTAGAACCCATATAGATGTCCCTGCTCTAGAACCCATATACACAGTACCTCTAGAACCCATATAGACCGTACTGGGGAAACGATATATACATTATTGGAAACCCACATACCTCTAGAACCCATATAGCAGTACTCTAGGAGACATACACAGTACATCTTAAACCCATATACAGTACCTCTAGAAACATATAAACAGTACATGGGGAACCCATATATACAGTATTTGGAGAACCACATACGCATTTACCTCTTGAACCCATATAAGCATTACCTCTAGAACACATATGCACAGTACTTCTAGAATCATATACACACTACTTCTAGAACCTACATACCTAGTATGTCTAGAACACATATACACAGTACCTCAAGAACACATATACACAGTACTTTCTAGAACCAACTACCGCTCTCGTAGCTATAGACATCTGAACACTATACACATACTTCTAGAACCCATAACCTAGTACCTTTAGACTCATATACACACTAATTTTAGAACCCATATACCTAGTGCCCCTAGAAAACACATATAACAGTACCTCTAAACACAATATACGTACCCTAAAACACGAATTATCCAGTACCTCTAGAACACATACACAGTACCTCTTAACTACTCAGAAATACATCGCTACCATACTCTAGAACCAATATACAGTACCTCTGAACCACAAATATACCGTACCTCTAGAACACAAATTACAGTCTCTAGAACCCATAGTCCAGTACCCGACTCTAGAAACAGACACAGAACCTCTTAATCAGAAATACACATTACCTCTAGAACACAAATAACATACCTCTAGAACACAATATACAGTACCTCTGAACACAGAACACAGAACCTCTTAATCAGAAATACACATAACCTCTAGAACACAAATATACAGTACCTCTAGAACACAAAATATACAGTAACTCTAGAACACAGACACAGAACCTCTTAATCAGAAATCACATTACCTCTAGAACACAAATAACAGTACCCACTCTAAAACACAGCAGACACAGAACCTCTTAATCAAGAAATACACATCCTCTAGAAAACACAATATACAGTACCTCTGAACACAGACACAGAACCTCTAATCAGAAATACACAGTACCTCTAGAACACAAATATACAGTACCCTAGAACACAAGACCTCACCACCGTAACCCCCTACCACAAGCACAGACCTCGGTTAAAAACTAAATACCAGTATGGACTCTCTCCTTCCACCCTGCAGTATGGACTCTCTCCTTCCACCCTGCAGTATGGACTCTCTCCTTTCACTCTGCAGTATAGACTCTCTCCTTCCACCCTGCAGTATGGACTCTCTCCTTCCACCCTGCAGTATGGACTCTCTCCTTCCACCCTGCAGTATGGACTCTCTCCTTCCACCCTGCAGTATGGACTCTCTCCTTTCACTCTGCAGTATAGACTCTCTCCTTCCACCCTGCAGTATGGCAGCTCCTTCACCACCCGCAGTATGGTTAGCTCCTTTTAGCGTCTCTCTTCTTTCAGTTGTTTTTACTTAATTCGTTTTCTTACATTCACATTGTGTTTCTCTTACATAAAGTGGGTTGGATACAGGGGTCAGTGCTGTATTAGGTTGAACTGGGGATGGGTTTAGTTGCTATGGGGAGCGTTTCTCCCTCTTATTGTATAGATAGAGATGTATGCGCTGTTGGGGGAGGGGTTGGTACTGCCAGATAATGGAGACACCTGAAACACATGGCTAGATCCCCTGCTACTGCACCAACCGGCCTGGCCATGGGGGACCAATTCTCCCCTAGTCACATGTTAAATCCCATGGGGCTCTCGGGAGAATGGTGGGATGGCAATAAAGTTGATGATCAGGTTCTTTCACAAATAAGGAGTTATATTAACATTGTAGCTAGAGGGGTGGAAGCTGCCCGGTTGTAGATACATTACAAGTTGTACAGATGGAGCAGAATGGCCCATTTCTTCCCTTTCCAAACCCACAAGGGGTGTGTGTGCTGGTGTGACCTGTTGCTGGTGTGAGATGGGAGGTGGCGTTCTCTGCTGCTTGTAGTCGCTGGGGACCGCCTCTCCGTTAGCCACGCCCCACTCCATGTTAAACCCCACTGGAAGGGGCAGAGCCGGTGTGCGGTAGCCGCTCTGTGATTGGCCGGCAGAATTCCATTTATTCCCTGAAAGCCCCTATCACATTGACGGTTTGCTATTAACTTGTTTCAAAAAAGTAGCAGGACTTGTCAAAGGCGCAGGGTTGGGAAGTAGTGGCGAGTGCTGCCCGAGCAGAGACCAAGAGACCCGCACTGACACAGAGTTTGGGTTATTGAAGGGGGGGACAACGGTCTCTTTCCTTTTCCCGAGTATGGACTCTCTCCTTCCACCCTGCAGTATGGACTCTCTCCTTCCCCCCTGCAATATGGCAGCTCCTTCCACCCTGCAGTATGGACTCTCTCCTTCCATCCTGCAGTATGGCAGCTCCTTCCACCCTGCAGTATGGACTCTCTCCTTCCCCCCTGCAGTATGGCAGCTCCTTCCACCCCGCAGTATGGACTCTCTCCTTCCATCCAGCAGTATGGCAGCTCCTTCCACCCTGCAGTATGGTAGCTCCTTTTAGCGTCTCTCTTTCTTTCAGTTGTTTTTTACTTAATCCGTTTTCTTACATTCCACATTGTGTTCTCTTTACATAACGTGGGTTGGATACAGGGGTCAGTGCTGTATATAGGTTGACTGGGGATGGGTTTAGTTGCTATGGGGAGACGTTTCTCCCTCTTATTGTATAGATAGAGATGTATCGGGCTGTTGGGGGGAGGGGTTGGTACTGCCAGATAATGGAGACACCTGCAAACACATGGCTAGATCCCCTGCTACTGCACCAACCGGCCTGGCCATGGGGGACCAATTCTCCCCTAGTCACATGTTAAATCCCCATGGGGCTCTCGGGAGAATGGTGGGATGGCAATAAAGTTGATGATCAGGTTCTTTCACAAATAAGGAGTTATATTAACATTGTAGCTAAGAGGGTGGAAGCTGCCCGGTTGTAGATACATTACAAGTTGTACAGATGGAGCAGAATGGCCCATTTCTTCCCTTTCCAAACCCACAAGGCGTGTGTGTCTGTGTGACCTGTTGCTGGTGTGAGATGGGAGGTGGCGCTTCTGCTGCTTGTTAGTCGCTGGGGACCCGCCCTCTCCGTTAGCCACGCCCCCACTCACTGTTAAACCCCACTGGAAGGGGCAGAGCCGAGTGTAGCGGTAGCCGCTCTGTGATTGGCCGGCAGAATTCCATTTATTCCCTGACAGCCCCTATCACATGGACGGTTGTCTATTAACTTGTTTCAAAAAAGTAGCAGGACTTGTCAAAGGCGCAGGGTTGGGAAGTAGTTGGCTGAGCTGCCCAGAGCAGAGACCAAGAGACCTGCACTGACACAGAGTTTGGGGCTTATTGAAGTGGGGGGACAACGAGTCTCTTTCCTTTTCCCGTGTCACAGGCTGTGCAACCCCAAAGCTGCCTGAATGTACAACATGATGGAGACCGATCTGAAACCCCCCGCCCCCCAGCAGCCATCGGGGGGAACGGGGAACTCCAACTCGGCGGCCAACAACCAGAAGAACAGCCCGGACCGGGTGAAGCGGCCCATGAACGCCTTTATGGTGTGGTCCAGGGGGCAGAGGAGGAAGATGGCCCAGGAGAACCCCAAGATGCACAACTCAGAGATCAGCAAGAGGCTCGGGGCCGAGTGGAAGCTGCTGTCCGAGGCTGAGAAAAGACCCTTCATAGACGAGGCCAAGAGGCTGCGGGCTCTGCACATGAAGGAACATCCGGATTATAAATACAGACCGAGGAGGAAAACCAAAACCCTGATGAAGAAGGATAAGTACACCCTGCCCGGGGGATTGCTGCCTCCTGGGGCCAACACCATGACTTCTGGGGTAGGGGCCAGTCTGGGAGCAGCCGGGGTCAACCAGAGGATGGACAGTTATGCTCATATGAACGGCTGGACCAATGGGGGGTATGGGATGATGCAAGACCAGCTCGGTTACCCCCAACACCCGGGGCTCAACGCTCACAACGCGGCTCAAATGCAGCCCATGCACCGCTACGACGTCAGCGCCCTCCAATATAATTCCATGAGCAGCTCCCAGACTTACATGAATGGCTCGCCCACCTACAGCATGTCCTACTCCCAGCAGGGGGGTCCGGGGATGACCCTGGGGTCCATGGGTTCTGTGGTCAAGTCGGAATCCAGTTCCAGTCCTCCTGTAGTCACCTCTTCATCCCATTCAAGGGCTCCATGCCAGGCAGGGGACCTCCGGGACATGATCAGCATGTACTTACCTGGGGCAGAAGTGCCAGAGCCATCAGCCCAGAGCAGACTGCATATGTCCCAACACTATCAGAGTGCCTCAGTACCGGGCACAGCCATTAATGGCACCCTCCCCCTATCGCACATGTGAAAGGAACTTTTATTATTATTACAGCTTGGATCTGGACAGTGCTACCGGTGTAACCTCCAGTTGTTGTGGTACTACAACTCTCAAGATTCTCCTGATAGTCCAAACCTAGTCTAAGATGGCTGGAGGGTGGGGGTGGGGTTGTAGATCGACAGCAGCTGGAGGGTCGCAAGGTGAACCGTTCCTGGCCTGGGCTTCTTTTTTTTTTTGGACTATTTTTGTACAGAAAATCTTGGGGAGGGGAATGGACTTGTATAGAACTAGACAAAGAAAAAACACAAAAAAATGACACAAAATATGAAAAGTTCTAGGTAGGAACTTTACAGTTTGCAAGACCCCTTTCCCATTAATATTAATAGAGCTAGTCTCACAGTGATGGAAACACACAACATGTCTATTATTTTGCAACGTTTTGTACAGTATTTATCACACACACAGGGCAATCAGAATGGGCCATTGTTTATTAGCTGCGACTTTGCCAATCTTTTTCCATTCATAGGTCAATTGCAGCCCCTTTAAGGAAAGCTGCAAACTGGGAGGGGGCAGGTTTTTATTTCTCTCAAAATTTGGGCAATGTCAATGTTTACGTTGATTGTCATTTTAAATGAATGAAATAGTTTAAAGAGACAGATCACTGCTTCCCCCAAAAAAGAGTAAAAAATGTACTTTTTAAACAAAATTGTTTGCAAATACTCTATTGTTTAGAGTAAGAAATGGCCGCTAGAATCCAAGCATTTGTTAATTTATAATAGGCTGTTATCCAACTCTTCACCCATGTTCAGATAAAAAAAAATAATCTAATGTGTTTGAAATATTTTCTTATGGTTTGTAATATTTCTGTAAATTTATTGTGCTTATATTTTAAGTTTCTTTTTTTTAATTATTATTATTTTCCCTTTTTTTTGTTTCTCAATCTCCTTTTCAGTAGATGTATTTTAATGATTCGGCTATGAATTCTTTGCCATCCTATTAGCCGAATGTCCTTGTATATATATATAAATATATATATAAATCTATATGAACTAATACCACCCTAATAACAGTTGCATTTCCAAGTTTCTACACCATTATTCACAGTTTGAGATAAATAAATCTTTTTTTTTGAAATATGGAACCTGCTGTCCAATGGACTCCTTGATTTATTTGTTCACCTAAATTCTGATGCAATGGATAAGAATAATAATAATGACCAAGCTACAAATACAGATTGGGGTTTATTTTTTTGTAGATGTGGATTCAGATAGGGATCAGGTAGCAGCCTTTTAGATTTCTACAGCTTGATAAAATGGTAGCCTACTGTGTAGAATTTTCTTTAAGAAAAAAAATAACAAAAATAATGATCATATTTTATTTTTATTGTTTTTATTTTAAATGAACACTGGATTGGTCAAGGAGCCAACATAATTGGGGCCTGTTTCTCCATACAAGGTAAACGGTGATAAAGTGGATCAGTGTTACCAGTCAATCTCAGCTTCTACTTTCTATTTTCTACCTAGAAGAACAAAAGTTTATCTGTATCACAAAACCAATTGCGCCTATTACAGCTGATTTAACCCTGTGACTAAATTGACATCGGGTCTGAAAACAAAAAAAATAACCCCCCCCCCCCCATCTCCATATGAAAGAAGGTTTTCCTGGGCCCAGTTACAGGAGGAAACTTCAGTCTGTGAGGTAGAGTTTACTTTTAAGACTGAATGAATGGTCTGTTTTGGTCTGTACAAATGGAATTTAACTATCCTTTTGCCTTGACTGTTGCACTAGTTACTGATGCCAGAGATCTGTTCACAAGTGTGTTTTATTGGGTTATTATTGATTGTGGAAATCAGATCCGATCATTGGTTAGTGTGTGGATGGATTCAAACGATCGCATTTAAAGAAAATAGTAAATAATTCAAGACCATGTAAAAAACACATCTTTTTTTCTGGTGGCCATTTATATAGATTATATTCATGTTACAGCAGACATTTTTTGTAAACCCTGTTCTGTAATCCCCTGTCCATTGTAATTGTAAAAGGAAAGGAGTGTGTATTTTCTTTTTTAAATCCATATTCGTTCCATTCCCTAATTCATCTCTGTATTTTCCCTCTCTAAATCCACATCCAGCCTTGGCTGTAATTATTCCAGATGACAGGCTCTGAAGCAGTTCTAATTAATACCAAGGCTCTTAAGATTTCATAGAGTTGCATATTAATATATAGGCGGATTATCAGTTTGCTAGGGGAAAGCTGACTAATTTCAACAAGGGGGAGAAAAAGATAGAAAAACACAGAAGGAACGAAATGATTTAAAACGAATTCTATTTAGGCAAATTGAGAAATGTGGTTAAATGATTTGTAGTATCTGGTGATGTATCTATAATTAATAGAATCCTTACTTTATTTTTAGAAACCTGAAGAGCAAAGAATTAACCTCCAATAGTAACTGTCCAGTAGTAAGATACAATTTATTTCCCCTTAATAATTACTTTGTTTAAATTATTAGATCATTTTATATTAACTGTTCGATCATTATGATTATTATATAGAAACTATTAAATCATTATTATAAATAAACTATTAGATTATAACTATATATTAACTGTTTGATCATTATTATAAATAAACTATTAGATCATTATTATAAATAAACTATTAGATTATAACTATATATTAACTGTTTGATCATTATTATAAATAAATTATTAGAGCATAACTATATATTAACTGTTTAAACATAATTTTATATAGTAACAGTTAGGTCTTTATTATAAATAAACTATTAGATCATAACTATATATTAACTGTTTGATCATTATTATATATTAACTGTTAGATTATTATATATAAACGATTAGATGATTTTTATAAATTTTTAGATCACAACTATATAATAGCTATTAGATCATTACTATATAATAACTATTGGATCATTACTATATAATAACTATTAGATCATTACTATATAATAATTATTAGATCATTATTTTATATATAGTTTCTATATTATAAGTGACATACCATATATAAGTTATTATTACTATATATTAACCCTTAACTAGGTTTAAATAAAAATAACTGTGAAGGCAAATCTCCATTACCATACAGTTGAATTGTGTGGGGGAATATTTTGCCAGTAGATTTAGTCCGATTCTGTGCCAATGTGTAATACTCAGTGATCCAGGCGATCCCTGGGGACTGGAGCTCACATTAACTGCTAAATGAATATTTGACAAGAGCTCACTCTAGGGCATTATTATTACAAACGGGTCCCTACTGGACTTTCAAAGGGTCAGAGGACTTGAGTTCTATTCATTATTTATAGGGCAGCTCTAGATCTGCTTGTTGTAACAGTACATTTGTCTTGTTACATTTAATGCCCAGAACGGTAGATTTTATTCAATTAGCAGAATGTGACAGAATATTGATGAAATGGAGGAAAGAATTCTGGTAGAAAATAATGGTTACATTACAGTAAACGAAATAATAATAATAAGTTATTTTAACCCCCATTTCTGGAGTTACAGTTATTTCTCTGATCTCCTACTTTTCTGAGTTTGCAGGTTATTTGGTGGGAACATTTGGCTTTACAGTAACCATTCAGCAAACCTTGTGTGTAATTGTGTGTGTTACCCTTTTATTACCCTATAATATGTCACACTGCAGATGGCCCTGGGTGTAGAAAAGAGACAATGTGGTGCACCATTGTACATTTTTATCATTGACCTAAATGTCATTTTTTTCACCTTCATGGTGGTTAGGTACCAGGTGGGTGCCCATGTACTGGCAGAACTTATTTGGGTACAAGCCAATATGGTACAATCAATCTTGAAAGAAATCTACAGATTTGTCAGACATCTTCAGATGAGACATGGCCAAATGTTCTGTTTTATTAGAAAGCATTAAAAGGACAGGCTTGATCACACACCGATATCTCTCGCAGCAAAGTATTTCCAATCTTGTAGTGTAGACATGGAGAGGTTACTTTGTGGGTGACTATCCTGTTACTACTTTCTGTGGGAGTGTAATACTGAACTTTAGGATCAATGAGATTCTAATCAGATACAAATAGTGACCAGCTACTGATATATCTAAAGGGAGATGGGAGATGGCTACACAGTGACTAAAAGGGCAAGTACGTGGTCAATAGTATAATTGGCAGTGGATATTCTATTCTCTCTCTCTCTCTCTCTTCATTTAAATCTAATTTCCATTTTTCAGTATTACTTTAGTTTTGTTAATTAATAGCAGGAAAGGAGAGAGTTGGGGACTTCACTCCCTTGCCCTCCTGTCCATACATGGGAAGAGGCTATGAGGGGCACAGGGGATTGGTAATGTAAGGAATTGGGTAATAGATCAATGACATCACGTTTTGAATCTCCCAGTACTGTTGCTACCCCTATCACTATATCACCATGACCACCTTCCATGTATCATTAATACTCCCAGTACCCACAGGATACCCACATGGTATTACTATCCATACTTTGTGTAGGATTCTTGTCTCTCTATTAATGACCCATTAAACAGGTTCAGGGTGGGGGACCGGTGTCTGCAGTGTTTGTCCATTTTTGGTGGTATATTTCCTATTCAGCTATATATTTGTTGCATGTAAAACCGCCCCTCTACATTGGGTATTCTGAAGGAATGAGGGGGGTTAAAGCTCCTACAAATTGCAGATTTTCTGAAGACAGACAAATAATGAAAGTATTAAAAGAAGCGGCTATTCCCTAGGAGACCCCTTATCACCAGCTAACAGACACACTGATCCCCCCACATTGGGTTAATAACCACTCTGACGTCACCACAGTCAGCCAGACTTATGTGACATGTGAGTGTATATTAATATATTATAGCGTCTGTAATATCCCCCCCTATGTACCTAGATTTACCAAGGATTATTACAGGAGCCACTTACTAGAAATAGGGATTCACCCATTTAAAATAAAGGAAACCCAATCCTTGCACTAAATGAATCAAATATAATATCAGGGGAAATAGGGTATTTAATACAGAATAGGTTTAATAGATTAAATTGTTATGGGAATTACCATCCTCCTTATTAATTTATTAGAAATAACATTAAAATATCTGTACAGATGTAGATAGAAATTACAACTTCAACCCTGGATCGCTGTACATAATATTTGTATTTCTAGGATACACTTCCCTTGTGTACATGTTTGTAATATACGGTGTACATGTTGGTAATATACGGTGTACATGTTGGTATATGCAGTGTACATGTTGGTAATATACGGTGTACATGTTGGTATATGCGGTGTACATGTTGGTAATATACGGTGTACATGTTGGTAATATACGGTGTACATGTTGGTATATGCGGTGTACATGTTGGTATATGCGGTGTACATGTTGGTAATATACGGTGTACATGTTGGTATATGCGGTGTACATGTTAGTAATATACGGTGTACATGTTGGTATATGCGGTGTACATGTTAGTAATATACGGTGTACATGTTGGTAATATACGGTGTACATGTTGGTATATGCGGTGTACATGTTAGTAATATACGGTGTATATGTTGGTATATGCGGTGTACGTGTTGGTATATGTGGTGTACATACTTGGCATATCCGGTGTACGTGTTGGTATATGCGGTGTACATGTTGGTATATGCGGTGTATATAAATAGAGAGGGGGTGAATAATAAATAAGGAATCTAATTGTACAGGGGAATAATATTCCCTTTTAATGCCCAAAAAAACTGACTAACCAGACCTAGAAATATCCCCACTAACATCCAACGGTTTAACCCATGAGCAGTGGGAAGAGTATTTGCCATTCTAAACTACCTTAAACTCCTTACCTGTAAATAATGGGATCCCCTCAATAATAGTTGCTTTCCATGCTAATAATTTGGGTAGCTCCTTATATCAATCAAGTAAAATAGTAGGAATTATTAAACCTATATAGATAATATAATCCAGGCCACGGATAGAGAGCCTGCACAATGACACACCACCTGATTTGCCAGTATTTGCCTTTGTGGGATTTCTGTAACCCTGGTTGACTAAAAATACAGTTTTTTTTCTGCTTGAAAAGAAGGAAGACATGGCATGAATTGAGCCCTGTCAGAGATGTCTTCTAGCTGAACAGACTCTTCTGGTGAATGCCAGTGACTGGGTTCTACAGTGCAGGTGCAGTGGAGCTGGGGGGGGATGGGAGAGAAAAGGAAGGGGGGGCTTTCGAACCAAAAAAAGCACATTCTTCACAAAAGACCACACACTGCCAGCCAGCATGGCATCAACTCACACTTTCAGACTTTTTCTCCCCCCTTTACACAGTTCTCAGTTCACAAAGTGGCTATACAGTACCAACAGCAAGGGTCCTTTAATGAACATTTGTCACTTGGATGACAAACACAAAATCTACCATTCTCTATATGAAAGCAAAAAAAAAATCTCTTCTGAAGGACCAGCTTATTAAAAATATTTCTTTTCTTCTCTTTCAATATGAACATGTGATGGAGGAAAACACTCACCCACCACTGCTTTATAAGGCACTTTGTACAGCACTGCACATGGCTTCTAATTCTCCATTACACAGAGATCTGGTAGCCAAATAATGGGGGGGGGGGGCTTATTCTATGGGAAAAATAATTAGCCTGATTTTGTAAAAAATTTTCAGGAATGGTATCATAATAATAATAATAATAATAATAAAAATAAAAATAATAATAATATACACAGAGCTATATAGAGACCGAGTTATGTGTGTATATGTGTGTGTGTTGGAGGATAATAGAGTTTTCTTGCTGTCACTAAACCATTTGCCATGTGCAGGGCTCAGTGGCCCAACCCTGGTAGAAGCAGATTAGGGCTCTTTGGGTAGATTTGCTGGTGCATTGCACTGAGAAAATTGCTTCTTGTCTGCTTATAAAAAGCCATGTAAGCGGAAAAGTTTTATCTGGGGGGACAAATGGCATCAAGTTCTAGTGCAGCCAGAAAGTGATTATTGAACTGCAAGCCTCTAAGTACAGGCACTGGCAGCCAAGCGAATGGTTTTGTTGCAGGTTTAAGCTTTTCCACCCCACTGTACTGTAAATGGAGATGTATGAAACTGTTAGCATGTATGACAGGGAATTATTCATCAGAGTGAGTAATTTCAACAGCTTCAGCTATATTTCCCTCTAAAATCCTTATGGCTAAATGTGTTGTGACACATGCTAAATGACATATTACATTTCTGTTCCTGTCACAGGCAATAGGGATGTGATGCCAGAGGCCTAGTGTTGGCTGATCACCAAATACAACAAGAATGTTAACCCATCTGTGTCTTCCAGTCGCTTCCCAAGTTGCTCTGTGTCTTCCCAGTGGATCCCAGTGCTGGCACTCCCACAGGTAGGGACCTATGTGTATTTGTATGTATATATGGGGGTCACACTCAGAGTTACCTGCAGGCTGGTGGATGTTCTGTTACCCTAGCCAGGCATGGTGTGTGTTGGTTTACACAGTATATTTGTAGTAGAGCCACAGACCTGTTTACCACCAGCAACACTGTTTGCAGAGTGTTGAATTTCTTCAGATTTTCTCATTGATTTGGCCTTTTAGTTTCCAACCCCCCAGTATGAGTCCATTGCCTATACTGGCACATCCGGCAGCTTCTGATCCCATTATTTAACCATTTCAGTGCCACAGAGCCTCAATGTGTCATATCTTAATAAAAATAAATCTTTTTTTTAATACAGGAGATTTATTGACCCCCCCCCCCCCAATGGACATGAGCTTGTTGGATGAAGTAATATTGTATTTGGAATGGTTATTGGCTTTGTATATGGAAACTGTCTCTAAATCTTCTTCCCTTTATTATGTTGTGTTTGGTGTATTTGTCCCTTGGGCACGAGAGTAATATCTCTGACACCAGTGCTGCTAATTCCCCTTAATATGATCTTTATAATGATGGAGCAGCGGGTAATTGGCCTATTTTTTCCAACAACAATGCAATTGACAATAGGTTTCTTATTAAATAAGTTCAACTAAAAGGGTCCCGGCAGGGGAAGTTCTATTCTATGCGTTTGGGGCTACAGGGAAAGAACAATAGAGATCTAATTGTAAGGAATTAAAATACCAAGGGTTCCTGAAATAGCCTCCAAGGACCCAGAAAGTTTTATATGGGGGGTCTATGGGAGTGACCAGCTACATCAAATATAGATTGATAGATATTTCCTCCTGGGACTAGGAAAGGAGTATCTATTTTAATGAGCACCGTATACTCAGTACCTCTAGAACCCATATACACAGTACCTCTAGAACCCATATAGATAGTACCTCTAGAACCCATATACACAGTACCTCTAGAACCCATATAGACAGTACATGGGGAAACGATATATACAGTATTTGGAAAACCCACATACCTCTAGAACCCATATAAGCAGTACCTCTAGGAGACATACACAGTACATCTTAAACCCATATACCTAGTACCTCTAGAATACATATAAACAGTACATGGGGAAACCATATATACAGTATTTGGAGAACCCACATACGCATTACCTCTTGAACCCATATAAGCAGTACCTCTAGAACACATATGCACAGTACTTCTAGAATCCATATACACACTACTTCTAGAACCTACATACCTAGTATGTCTAGAACACATATACACAGTACCTCAAGAACACATATACACAGTACTTCTAGAACCCACATACCTAGTACCTCTTGAACACATATACACAGTACTTCTAGAACCCATATACCTAGTACCTTTAGAACTCATATACACACTAATTTTAGAACCCATATACCTAGTGCCCCTAGAAAACACATATATACAGTACCTCTAAAACACAAATATACAGTACCTCTAAAACACAATTATACAGTACCTCTAGAACACAGACACATAACCTCTTAATCAGAAATACACATTACCTCTAGAACACAAATATACAGTACCTCTAGAACACAAATATACAGTCACCTCTAGAACACAGACACAGAACCTCTTAATCAGAAATACACATTACCTCTAGAACACAAATATACAGTACCTCTAGAACACAAATATACAGTAACTCTAGAACACAGACACAGAACCTCTTAATCAGAAATACACATTACCTCTAGAACACAAATATACAGTACCTCAAAACTAAAACACAGACACAGAACCTCTTAATCAGAAATACACATTACCTCTAGAACCCAACTATACGTACCCTCACCTCTAGAAACACAAATATACAGTACCTCTAGAACACAAATATACAGTAACTCTAGAACACAGACACAGAACCTCTTAATCAGAAATACACATTACCTCTAGAACACAAATATACAGTACCTCTAAAACACAGACACAGAACCTCTTAATCAGAAATACACATTACCTCTAGAACACAAATATACAGTACCTCTAGAACACAGACACAGAACCTCTTAATCAGAAATACACAGTACCTCTAGAACACAAATATACAGTACCTCTAGAACACAGACACAGAACCTCTTAAACAGAAATACACATTACCTCTAGAACACAAATATACAGTACCTCTCGAACACAAATATACAGTACCTCTAGAACACAGACACAGAACCTCTTAATCAGAAATACACATTACCTCTAGAACACAAATATACAGTACCTCTAGAACACAGACACAGAACCTCTTAAACAGAAATACACAGTACCTCTAGAACACATATACACATAACCCCTAGAACCCATACACACAGTACCACTGGAGCCCATATGCACAGTACCTGTAGAACATATATACACAGTACTACTAGAGCCCATATACACAGTACTACTAGAACCCATTTACACTGAGTTACATGGGGAATTAATGTAGAAAGAAAGAAATATTAATGTGTACACTATCTACACCTGGTTCATCACTTTACATTACATTGGACTTTCCCATATAAATATTGTTATAGACTGCATGTGTGTGTTTCTTTCTCCCAGTACTGTGAGCTGTGCCTGGGTTTGGAGCAGTGGGAGAACTGACAGGGCTCCCTGAATGGGAATATTCCCCATTGCTGATCCGCTCCCTGGCCCTGCTGCTTCACCCCAAGCAGGAGACAATGGCAGCTTTGATGCACTTTAAGCAGGGACAGCAGGGGACTGGGATGATGTATGGCATTCTTCATCCTGGTGCATCGGATCCTGGGAGAAGGAGTTGGGGGGAGCAAATGGGAAAAATAACTTCACTACCATTGTCCTGGACTAGCTTTCTCCTTCCCTATACACCGGATCCCCTGGATCTAGCAGGTCATTGGGAGATCATGGTCTCTGCTCCTCTTATGGCTACGGACCAGGGGGACTTCTCAACTAGACCTTTATAATATACTAACTATACCTTTATAATATATTTTTATAATATAATATACCTTTATAATACACTATACCGCTATAATATATCTTTATAATATAATATGCCTTTATAATATACTATACCGTTATAATATATCTTTATAATATACCTTTTCCTAAGCTACTATAAACCAAGAATACCGTTATACAATATCTTATAATAATATACCTTCTAATATACTATACCGTTATAATATATCTTATATATACCTTAATATACTTATAACCGTTTAATATATCTTTATAATATACCTTTCTAATATACTATACCGTTATAATATATTTTTTAATATAATATACCTTTATAATATATCTTTAGAATATAATATACCTTTATAATATACTATACCGTTATAATATATCTTTATAATATAATATACCTTTATAATATATCTTTATAATATAATATACCTTTATAATATAATATACCTTTATAATATATCTTTAGAATATAATATACCTTTATAATATATCTTTATAATATGATATACTTTTGCAATATAACACGTCTTCATATTACATATTAATACAATTTTGTAATGTAAAATCTTTATATAATATACCTTTATTGTATAAAGTATCCTTATAATGTACCTTTATAATATAATTCATTATACCCCCAACACACACACACACACACACACACACACACACACACACACACACAAACACACACAAATATTTTGTAGGACTAAAAATAATAATAAAAATAACAGCAATAATAATTACTATTATACAATACGAATAGTAATTGTTATTATATCGTTTGTTGATGTCTATAATAATCCTTATATTGAATATAAATCTGTGTATTTCCGAACAGTTTTTCCTAATAATTCGTTTTTTTAATTGACAATGTTTCTATCTGGTTGAGACATGTGCATTGGAATAGGTGCGATCAGTGCGGTATTATTGGCATCGGTGAGATCAGTGCGGTATCATTGGCATCGGTGCGATCAGTGCTGTATCATTGGGATCGGTGCGATCAGTGCGGTATCATTGGGGTCGGTGCGATCAGTCAGTGTGGATCGGGGGTCCCAGTGTCTGTGTTTGGGAATGGGTCTGGCTGCTGGAAATCCACTTTGTATCCCGATCGCTCACAGTAAGTGACACACACATCCATTCTACCAGTTCATTTACCGAATTATTCCAGGGATGTGGGTATATACCAGGGATGTTTGTTAAATACCAGGGATGTGGTTATATACCAGGGATGTGGTTATATACCAGGGATGTGGTTATATACCAGGGATGTGGGTTGTATACCAGGGGGGATGTGGTTGGGTTATATAACAGGGATGTGGGTTATATACCAGGGATGTGGTTATATATACCAGGGATGTGGTTATATATACCAGAGAAGTGGGTTATATACCAGGGATGTGGTTATATACCAGGGATGTGGGTTATATACCAGGGAGAGAGAGAGAGAGAGAGTGTGTGTGTGTAGTAGATATCCCCGGTACAGCCGGCAGGTGAGGGAGCACCCCCTATGTTTGGGTGAAAGAAGCAGTGCAGGTGCCTGACAGTAACTTCTATCACCCGGAGTCCCGGACCAACCTGCCAGTGTTTTACCAGAGTTTTCCCTCCAACCGAGAACTCCCCTCTATCTACCATCATTTTGTGTAATTCCAGTGCGTAACAATCTCCCCACACAAGCACACAAACACAAGCTCCCCCCCAATTCATGTCACTAGGCACAAACTCCCCAGGTTCCCAGAAGGGAGGAGGGGCAGAACCATTTATCAGGAAGGGGTGGTGGGACAGAGTTTTCTCCCTGAGAGGGACTTTCTCCAACAGCAGCCCCCTTTGTTCTCTGGCTGTCCCGAGGTTGGTGTGTTAGTGACGCTCTTGCCATCTGGCCTGTCCCTGCAGCCCCATAACCACCCATGGCACATTAATAAGCTCTATCAATGGGATGGAATTTTATACATTTAGCCATTGAATATTATTAATTCCAGTCAATACCCCATAGACTCTGTTTTCAGGTTTCCTTTAAAAGTTTATTGTAGATTCAGAAAAAAGGGGATAAACATTCCTCCCAAGCTCCAAGATTCATTCACCTTCCTTTACAACTCATTTAAACCCATTTACTTAACTTGTGGAGCTGCCATGCAGTTTACTGTCTGCAGAAATCTAAAGGGACTTTAATGGTCAGAGTTTTATAGATAAGGTGTGATCATTGGTTTGGTAGGAAACCAAATATTAACCTTGAGATATCTGATGTATTCAATTAGATCAAATGGACTTAAAGTTTATTTCTTGAACTTCAAGTCCAGTTGATCTAATTGAATACATCAGATATACCATGACCTGGATGAATGAGAACCTTCACAAGCATTAACCTTGAGTATTTCCTATTGTCCAATATTATATACTTAAAACCAACTGCACTCTGGGCACCTGCAGGGATTCTGTTTCAGGGTTTCCAAACCTGTGACACTCCAGATGTTGGGAAACAAAACAACCATGCATGCTGGGAATTGTAGTTTTCAAACTCCTGGAGCGCCACAGGTTCAACATCACTGGCCTATATTATTTCATATTCACATCTTGCAATCATTTCACGGTATAACCAGGATGTTATAAATGCATTACAGAAATAAACCAGTGGCTATTTGTGCAATGATGAGTTGATGTTTAATCAAATAACTTTCTCTTTAAATACCCCCCCCCCCCCAAAAAAAAGATCTAATTATATATGTTTAATGTGTTTGTGGAAATTTCTTGTGGTTATACTGATGGATTTGGCTATTACCATAAATTTAAGGGCAAATCCACTTATTTAGCAATTTATCTAAAAAGCCAAATCAATCTTTCATATTAATGATATTAATGAAGATATACTCCAGTTAGAAGGAGGACTAAATATGGAGTTCACCTGCAAGATCATCACCAGATACATTAAAAGTCATAGTTCTATTGTGTTAAAATGATAATATGATAATGCTCTTATCTATGAATCTGGCTCTATATATTGAAATTAAAGGATTGTTCTAATCTGCCAGCTACACAACCAGACACACTATGTTTAATTCACTTTACCAGTGAGGTTGTTGCTTTTGAGCTTACCCAGCACTTTGGTGTGTGATGTTGAATTTGCCTAATTAATATATATTTCTAAGTATTCCGCCCAGCTTTATTTTAAGATTACCCATGGAATCCTAACAAGTTGCTTAATTAATGATTAATTGATATGACACTGACATGGTAAAGATCTAACATTCCCAAAAGAAGATAAGAGTGACATATAATCCCTCCTGTGGCCTAAGGCATTGCAGACAACCTGTTTAGCTGGCATTATGACCCCTTTTTTAACTTACAAAGTTGATTTGGACAAATTGCAGAGCTAACCAATTTAAATAAATGCACTTTTAATAAGTGATCATTAAAATGGTTATGTTAAATATACCCAATTATATGCATGGCTTCCTCCTAACAGTAGCTCCTATTCTCTGGGCTGTCCGCTTATTCCTTAACTATAGCCTACTGCGTAGACCTGATTATGCTCGATCCATACATTTCTAGGGATTTCATCGGCCTAATTAATGCTTTACTTTGGCCTACGGATGCTGAATGGCCCCTTTACTATAATTTTGATGAGATAGAGTAGGGGAATGTGTGTACTGCTCCTGCCATAAGAAACCATAGAGTTGGAAACCAAGTTCACGTGTTGCAAAAGCAATTCCTTGCTATACTGTTAGGAAATGAAATTCTGACTTATATGCAGTCTGTCTGTACGCAGCTTTGCTTCTTTGTTTATTAAATGTGATTATTGCTGTAAATAAAATTAAATTATGCCTCATTTAAAAGGGATTTTTACTTCTATTCTGCAAATGCTTATGAAAAACACATGCATATATTGTATATATTTGTTTTTATTTATGGTTATGTGTTAATGTGTTTTTTGTTTACTACAGTATGAGACCATACCTTCATAGGACACTGATAGGCCATTGAAAGGATTTTGAAAGTTATAGCTTGAAACCAGTTAGATAGAAATTGGTCAAACATAAACAATTTGCTGTCATATATCTCCAATGAAATGCAAAAAAAAGCATAGCAAAAAAAAGAAGAAATCTGTTAAGGCAGCAGCTGGTCCCCATAACTATGTAGTTCTTTGTATAATGGACGGTGTCAGGGCTTTTAAACCTGGCTTGGTCATATGCTGATGTTGACTTTTTTTTTTTGTTGCAGTTGCAGATCCGTGAGGGAGCCATTGAAATAAAGGGGTAAAATTTTCAGAGAGAAGCAAGGAGAATTATCGAGAGTGAGAGAGAGAGATGTACATCTGGCCATCTGTTTCCTCTCTGTGGCTCTATCCAGCAACCCCTTTCTTTATTCTTTTTCATCATCACATGCACCAAAGAACTTAGACCTCCCATCACAGGAACCAAAAATATACATGTGTACATTAATTCTACATTAAGATAGAAGGGATCCTTAGCTTTTTCTCCAAATCCACCCAAAACAGTAAGAGACTGCTGGGAAAATTCTTTATTTTGTAAATTTCTATGCATTTTGAAAGTGGACATTAAGTTTAGGTATCTGTATAAGGTGTGGGTCGCACATTGGTAGTTAAGAGCAGGACCTCTTTTCCAAAGTACATGAAATGATTCCTTGGTGTCATCACTATGTAAAAAAGAGAGAATGAATTCCAACCTGAATCATTCAATCATTCATTAAGTACAGCTGGTAAATGAGAGATAGACAACGCTCGGGTCCCCAGCAGCTTCAGAATTACAGCTCTGTGTCAGGTGGGGGCATAATGGGAGCTGAACTTCTGCCAGAATCAGAGTATTCTATGTTCAGTCTTTATGAGCCGCAGTCTTATAACTGTGGCATCTTTGATGGTTTGTGCTGCATAATGTATTGGTTTTAAAATATGAGAATTAAGCCTTGTACAGGCATCCCATATTGTTATGAAAGCTTAAAGGCCAACCTTCTTGAAATCTCCAAGTTGGACAGTTTATGAACTTTAAAATAAAGGTGTTGGAGGGTTGATTCAAAGGGAAAGTCAGTGGAAAATATCATTATTTTTAAAATTCTTGGTTTATATTATGCTTACCTAGATATTCTACATTATCAGGGAGATTCAATAAAAGTTCTTATAATTAGGTTTATTCAATAACATTTCTTATCATTAAAAATGGTGCTAATTTTGCCCCAACCAATCAGATGTTAGCTTTCAACAAATGTTAAATAATATCTGATTGGTTGGGGTAAAATTAGCACCATTTTTAATGATAAGAAATGTTATTGAATAAACCTAATTATTTTCCATTTTGAAAAATCAGTTATTGAGCTGACATTTCAGGGTCTAACAGCCCTTCTTCCCAGGATGCACCACTTCTTTGGAATGTTCCTACTGCAATTTCTACTGGATGGGTTAAACATGCTCAGATCTCTACTAAGCAACTGAATCAACCCAGGCGCTGTGTAAAGAGCAATAACGGTGTCCATTAGGGGTCCTGCAAATGGGAAGTCAGTATTTCAGAAGCATTTATTTATACACAGACACAATGCTGAATAGGCAGGGTAAGGTCACTGGGATGGAAAAATACTGTTCCTTTTTCTTAAAAGCATATGTATTTGCACTGAACTACCCCTTTAAGACTCACTGGCTTTAGAAAGAATTTTTATCCTCACATGGAGTAATAATTATGGTAAGGATATTTGCTTAGTTTTAAAGCTCCTCCCCCTCTTTCATTACCATTCATCAGTGACAACTGTAGGAGGAGCCAGAAAGAAGTCCGCTACTGCAGGAGTATAATTCTTTAAAACTCTTTAGAAAGAAACACACCAAGACACTAATAAGAAAAGTGAAAAAAGTCACAAACCAAATCCAACTTTCCACCATTTAACACGGGCGTAGGAATCACTATTGCAACCAAAGAAGTTGCTATGGGGCCCAGAGACAAAGGGAGTCCCATCTAGGTCCCTGCAGACATGTCTACCCTCCTAAGAAAAATTTTACCTCCCGAAGTTCAGCTCCACAAACCCCATTTTCGTTTTACTTAAAACTTTCAAAGATGCCCCCAGGTTTAAATCAAATGGAAACGGGGTTTGTGGGGCTGAATTACATGAGGTAAAAATGTTCTTAGTAGGGTAGACATGCCCTTTAAATAACCTAAATGCAGTTTGGCCGGGTTAGGTTTAACTTCAACGAACTGATTTTTATGTGGGGGGTTGGGGGGCATCTATAATATTGATATGGGGCCCTGTGATATCTAGCTATTCCACGTTTTTTAAGACCTTTGTTTTGGGGGTTCCTTAGGTAGTTAAGGGCCCTGGGCAATTGTCCAGTTATCCCATATAGTAATACTAGTCCCACACAACATCCATGTGTAAAGATGCAATTAGCACATGCAAATATCACATACTTACAAAATGCACATATACTCATATTCCATTACCACATAAGTCATACGTCATATATATGCACATGCCTTGAACGCAAGGACTATTCACTTGGATGCATATGTTGCACATATTTCGCAATACACATAAATGGTGTTGCATGCATTTGTACACAACACATGTACATATACCACTGCCAACCAACTAAACTGTCAAATCTCAACATTATTTATACAATTATTAATAAGAACTAAACCTTTAAAGGAGAAGTTCAGCACAAATCCATATGCTTTCAAGAAGTGATTATTTTCTCAATGTAATGACCATTATCTGCCCATCCAGCCATTTATATGTTTATAAATAAGTACTGCAAAGGTACTGACTTCCCCTAATATTGTCTGTTCCGGTCAGTTGCTCATTAGATATTTCAGCAGTTTGACCATTCCAACAGCGAGTCAGTAGAAATGACTGTTAGGGCTAGGCCACACTGAAACGCAAACGCAATCGCAATCGCATGCGATTTCATGTGCGATTTTTTTGCGTTTGCGCTTGCGATTTCTTCAATAAGTATAGGAAATCGCATGCGATTGCGATTAAAAATGCAGAATGCAATCGCAATCGCACCGAAAAACGCGCGGTTTTTTTGCGTTGCCGCGTTTTCTATTATTTGTTAAAAACGCAAGCGCAATCGCAAGCGCAAGCGCAAACGCAAAAAAAAACGCAGCAGTGTGGCCTAGCCCTTAGGAACATTCAAAGGAAGTGTACATCCTGTATACATGTGTAATATCAATAATACAAAAAAAATCAATAATTTAAATAATAATGCTTTTTTCCCCACTGAAATTCCCCTTTAACATTATTTTCTAATAGCATTTTCCTTTCATGCAGGTGATGGAATTAGTTGAAACATATACATAGTCAATAAATACTGTATATAAAATGAAGACTTCCTTTTTAATAACTATGTTAAGTCTGCATTACTTATATCTGTAAGTGTTATTACAATTTATGTGTACATATTTGCTAGTCTAAAACTAGCTACACACCATGGGGTTTCTTCATTCAGACTGAATGTTAAAACAAAACAATGTTGATTGCCGCAAAAATAACTGCCATCGAGTGTGTGGTCCATAGAAGACTTCACAATTGGACGTGATCGATTGTTCGTTCAATTACCTCGAACGGACGGCCACAATCTGCCAATCGGTTGATACACTGAAATGTTGGTCGGTTGTCTTGAAATATTGGATGATGTGTACCCAGCCTTACATATCAGACTAAATAGAGATTAATGTACATAATAGGTTGGTTACCTAGTCAGTTCTTATGGGTGTATTAAGAGGTGTGGTAATTGCCAACATTTCTCAAAAAAAAACACTAGCAGATATACCTGAATATCAAGTGTCTCTGATTAAGCAATAATATCTACTAACACCAGTATTTACTGGTCAGTCATCCATGGTCATTTCCCCATATTTTTTGTTTTCCTTTCCTGAGTACCAGTAAAACATTGTCATACATGCTCCTGCAGCATTAGACCAGTGGGAGATAATTGCCGGTTTGTTGCATCTGATCACAAGTCTAGGACAATCCTGGCCCCCACTTGTGCATATCCTGCATTTGCAGACTGTTACTAATAAAATGACCCATGGAAGATATCTTTGAAATATTAAATGAAAGTTTAAATAAAGTTTTTGATAGAAAGCTTTTATTTTTACAGTGTGAACAAGTTTCAGGAAAGTCCTGCCCTTGAGCACATCCATAGATAAAGTAAATCTAAAGAGCAGGTAGGACTGAATGTTTCACCTCACAGGAAATCCCTGCCCTGCTAAAACTGTTTGGTCCTGATCTCTTTTTCTATACTGGACTTAAATGTGTAATTAATCCTACCAGCTTTGTGTTCTGTGCTATGCCTAGAATTACTTTCTGCATAATTACCTAGGGAGAGCCCACCACTGGAATCAAATAGTCTTGCTATAGGTTTTGGCAATTTGGGGGCCCCTGTGCTGGCACTATACTTAAGGGAAGTTCGCACGCTGATCAGGTAACAGCAGAACAACAGTGCTATTGGAGTGGGGTGGTTATCTCTTCTTTCTACAGATCACAGTTCTGGCACTCCAGGCTTGTCATTGTGTCCTCTGATAGAAATGACATCCTATCAAAAATACAAGCTCTCCCGGAGGCTAAAGTTTCACACGGACACAATAAAACATGCAAGTGCCGTTCGATATGCTCCTCTTCTGTGTGCATGAGTATGTGTATGTTCTTACACTGCATTTACTGTTTATATATTGGGTTCATTAATGGTATTTATATTAGAAAACACATAAACAAGTTACAAGAATATACTTTTTTGGTGAGGATACTTTTGTTTAGGTGAGGATTTTTAAAATGTATGATGCAATGGACATTTCTAATAAATCCACTTTACTGGTACTTTGATAGAGGTGAATGGGCAGTACAAGAAAGCTGAGCGACACAAATCTAATGGGCATGCAGCATTATGCGCTCCGGCTTTTAAAGCATTACTATTTTAAAAAATCCCAACATTCAAATGCAGGTAATTTTATTCCAAAAACAACGTACGGCAGATGGAAGATTGGACATTCATAATGTATCTACTGAAAAGGAATGTTGGAATCAGGACATTTTTAAGGATATGTACCCAGAGTTTACTCTCTGCACAACACTAAGGCCACCTACTCTGTGGCTATGCAGTGGCTGGGCGAGTGTTTTTGAGATATCTGCGCAGGCTCAGCAAACAAGGGGTTAAAATCATCTTAACCTCAATTAAATCAGTTAGGGCAAGGCCACACTGCTGTGGTTTTTCTGTGTTTGTGGTTTTTTCAAATCATTGGATGCGCGTTTTCGGATGCATTGCGATTGAGATTTGCGTTCCGCATTTTAAATCGCACGAGTATTCCAATACTTAATGAAAAAAAAAACGCATGCGCAAACGCAACGAAATCACACATAAAATTGCATGCGATTCCGTGTAAGATTGCGTTGCAGTGTGGCCGTACCCTAAGCCTTACTTTAACCTTTATGATTGCATCTCAGTTCGGCGTTTTCCTGGTCTCACTTCCCTGGTCCTACTTTGAGAAAGGATCAAACAAGATCCGAAACATCTCAATAAAATATGTTAGCAGTTGAACTACTGCTTGTGTGTCTCCTCTGATTTTGATTAAGAGCCTTACTTTAACCTGTTTGTAGCCCTGCGAGTCTCAGGAAATTTGACTGCTTGTGCGTCACTTTCCCCCGTCGCTATGTGACTAAGGCAAATGCTCTCACTGCCAATGTTCCCTCTATTTTTAAATCATCTGTGTGTGCAGAAATAAATTGTCTGTGCACAAAAAAAAGCACTTATATTCCAGCAGATTTTTGCGTGCGCACAAGTGGACAGCTACGAGGGAGAACTGCTCAAATTAATTAGATGTGCACTAGGCTTCTAATTTTTGTATGTGGAGAACTACTCACTGCCCTGCTGCCAACCCTAAAGGTTGGCTTTAAGGTGTCCCAGGCACTCCATTTGCAGTTTTTGCAGTTAAAGGTGGCAATACATATATCTGATTTTACTTACCCGACTGATCGCTCCCCTGACATTAGACTGATCCTGCCGGAACCACCTTTCCCGTTCTTTTATGCGACCAACATGCTATCGCAAAATGAATTGGATTTGCGATCGCATGTTGGTCTCATAGAAGAACGGGAAACGTGGTTCCGGCAGGTTCGGTCTAATGTCGTGGGAGCGCTCGGCCGGGTAAGTAAAATCGGATTTATGTATATATGTATGGGCTTCTTTAGAGTGGGTATAAAATGTGAACAGATCAAAATGCTGAATTTTAATTTCTATTTTATATTAACAACAATGGCAAACTCTGTGAACTGTGCATTATATAATAGATAATGTACCCCCTACTGTAAATTATAAGGATATTAGATGTTACCGAGGAGTTCCGTGACCATATAAAAGCACAAGGCCGGTGGCCGAGTGCTTTTATAAAGGGCACAACACATCTGATATCCATATAATTTACAGTAGGGGTACATTATCTTTTATAATATACCCTTTGTCCCAAAAGATCCTGGACTCAGTCACCAGCCCATGTCTTTTTCTCTTTTTCTCTCTACACTACACACACACACACACACACACCCATGCCCTCTCTATCCTGGTTCAAGGTGTTAGCACACTAAGGGGCTAAATATCAATTCATTTGTAGACCAACCGTTTCCCCGCCGCTTGCGGTTGTTCCTTATCCCTCCCGGCACTACAGTGACTCGCACGCGATCACTCCTCTTGTATTAAAGGAAGTCAGCAGCTATTGTGCAACCTGCAAAATTTAAGTAGGTCCGTACTTCCTGCAGTTCAAGAGTGATCGCGTGAGAATCACTGCAGTGCCGGGAGGGTAATTGAACAAGCGCGAGCGGCGGGGAAATAGTACGGTTCCTGAATGTTATAATCGTAGTAGCACGCCGATTATAACAATATTATCGTATAGTTACCCATTAGGAAGTACATAGGGGGTACATTATATAGTCAATAATGCACACCCTACTGTAAATTAAAAGGATATTAGAAGTCACAGAGGAGTTCCGTGACAATATAAAAGCACGAGGCTGCACAAGGATCCTATTGGGATTCACTGCAAGGGTAGATTATAACTATATTTTATGGGAGGAACTGTAACATTATAGCCTTATAATCTTACAGTTCCAGGAGGAGAAGGAAACCAGAAGCCAGGGGTAGGTTATAATAAATAATGCACCCTGAACTGTAAATTAAAGGGATATTAGGCCTGCGTCCTCATACATTCAAATGATCATGGAACTTCTTGGTGACTTCTAATCTTAGTAGTTTGTCAGCCATGCCCTGGTATGACAAAATGGCTGCTATTGTAAGTATGAAAAGAAATATCCAGATTATGAAAGTCAGGTGGAGTGTTAAAAACATCTACAATAAAAATTAGAAGAAGTAGATTATATTTAAATTCTGTATATTTCAGTTCATTTCATCTCTACCTGAAAATGGCTTCATTTTTTACAGATAAAAAAACAATGATATTAATTGACCATTTACAGGGAGATGCAATAACCTCTCTTTCCCCACAAAATGAGTGTAAAACCCTCGCTGCCCAATGCAATATTAGGTAGCATGGGTTTAACACCTGTTTTGTGGGGGCTGCACCACTTCCAAATCTTTTTGGAAGTAGGGCAGCCTTTCAAATGCAATAAAAAAAAATTAGACATTGCGCCTCTATTTTTGGTGATATCTAATGATCTTTTCTTGCAGTCGTTCAGTCCCCTACTTACCCTCACACTCTCCTGCAATTCTATAATTTGAAAACTAAATAACACATGCCAAGTTTGCTTTGCTGCTAGGCTTAGTCTGAGTGCACACAGGCCAATATTTTGTCCCAATGGAACGACTGCCATTTTTCAGCCAGGCCGAAATTTAGACACAACCAATAGTGTGGTCCAGGGAAAACCACACAATCAGACAAAATTTACCACCCTGTCTATTTGAACCGACATTAAACACCCCCCCCACCCCGATATTATGGCCTGATTGACTGGGCTGAAATATCAGAAATACACAGCCTTAGGCCACTTGCCCTGTGGACTGACTCTGTCCCATTTCTTTCTTCAAAATGGAAAATGATTCTTTTCATTACTAAAATTACTTACCTCTAATCAGCATTCAGCACCCAAGGTGGGAGAAGTTTTTAAATGCAAGGGACAAACAGGTTACTCTTTCTTTTATGTAATACAAGGACATACACTGAAACTGAAATTCCAGTGAAAATGCTTTAAAAAAAACTGATTTTTCCAAGCAAATGTGAAATCTTCAATTGCTTTTCTATTATAGAAATGTCAGTAAAGAATAGATGTACAGGTTAGTGATGCCTGAACAATTATCCATGGCAGAGATTTTATGGGCTAAGTGGTTTTGTTTTTGTATACATGTGCCAGGCTGCAAATACAGTATAGTCAACCTGAATTGCAGGCCTAAACTTATATGCCCATAGGTTCTTAATCCAATAAAATTATTTTATTGAATTTTTGTTTCTACTACACTAATTGGGCCCTAAATTTTGATTTTTAAATGCATTTCATAGCATGATATATTTATATTGTAAAATGACTATAGTTTTTAATAGTTAATTATTTGAATTAACAGTATACAAAATACTTGTGCTGCAGCCCTATTTTTTCCCTGTACAGGCCAGAACCAGATTTTAGAGTTATTAAAGGCCCACTATTTAAAATTATTGGCTATGTGCACCTGAGCATGCATAATGACATCAGACCATGTAATCAAAATGATGACATAACACACATGCAGTCTAGAGCATTTTGTACTAGAGATTTCTCACACTACAGAAAAAAAAGCAGTACATAATAGCAAACAACAGACAAGGTTCAATGTATTGAAGCTAAAGAAATACTGGTAGAAAATGATTCCTAATGCACGTTATAAATGTTTTACTTTGACGGGAACAAACTAAAAATAATTATAAATCAAGTGTGTGCTCAAAGTGGAACAGTAATACTTTGCATAATGAATTTACTGCATTCATTTACCCCTGCACAATTCAACAGTGATCATTGCAACTAAATTGTAGGCCCAATAGATATATGATTTCAGGAATGGAAGAGTTAAGTCATTGTGGTATATCTGTCATGTATGGAAATAGTCACCAAAAAAGACAACTTTGAAGTGACAGTTTAACTTATTTTTTTGTCAGGCACAAGCTAAGGGTGAGTGACAGCTGTGTGCTCCATATCGATTATGTGGCATCAGCGTTTATCTTTATGGGCGCAAGAGAAACAGAGCAGAGAAAACTGTCGCTAATAACCAATGAACACAGAGCGTGTAAGCACCTTGTGTTTCTTGGCCATCACCCTGGGAGGCAGTCATTAGTGAACTCTAGTTCACTAGGTCTCATGTGGAGGGGGCACGTCAACCTTTGCACTTTTTTTTTTTTTATATTTGTGGTTTTCTAACTATATTTAAACCAACCTGTTCTCCAAGGAAAAAAAGCCTTCAGTATGTAATTGTAGAAAAAAAATGTTTTTGAATAGAAAATTTCTAAATATGTCCCACATGCTCCCACTTAACTAGATTCAGATCAGCATAGATTATGAGGGTATGTACATTATATTCTCATGGGGGGCACTAAGGATGAATTTTTGGATTCCAGTAAAACGCTTAATAAATAAATTATTTTACTTCACTAAAGTGTTTAAGGAAACATTCAATCATTTTGGACTGTATGTTTTTGCCCTAATTTGCAAAAATTTTGAGTTAAGATTGAAAGCTGAGCTGCCAATCGAAGTGTAGCCAGGCTGCTTATCCTTCCAATAACACGAGAAATCATTTGAAATACAATATATTTATAAACACGTCACACAAATAAAAGAGGGACTAAAAATAATCAACCTTTTACTAGTGGGCCTTGCTTCCCTATAAAGCTAGATTCTTCTTCAAAAACCTATACTACAGAGTACTACTTGTTAAAATGATTTCTAACAATAGGTAATATATTTTATTAGGGTCAATGATATATCTTGCTCTTGGCAAATGTTACTGTATCTTGAGGCCTTGTTCTTGAAGGAGAATGTCATTGTTTGGTGTTAACTCTTGAAAACAATAAGACACATGGAACTATGCCTCTATTGATCTTTTGTCACGATGTATTAGTCACTTTCAATAACTTTTCCTTAAGTTTTACTTACGGACACGTGAGCTTTGGATTAGGATAGTGCTTGGCTTTTGGGCAAGGAAAAATAATTATGCCTGCAGATGTCTCTTCTTAAGTCTTGCGTTAAATAGGAAGGAATAGAAATATAGGTGCATTAGGACCTTCTCAATCACCCTGAAGCAGTTCAGTTCGATTGATTCGTAATGTTCCCATGCCTCATTCTGTAAGTGAAGCTTCTTTTTATAGCAAAGAAGGTTAAAAGATGTATTTACAGATTTAATTTGTTCCTAACTTTACACTGTTTAAAAATGTTTATTTAAAGATATTGCCTAGAACCCAAATGTTTGATTAAATTAAAATGATGACACATTTTGGAAAACGTGTTTTATATGGAAGGGTTCTTACACAGAGGTAATTTAACTTCCAAAAAGCTCTGTTATCCACATAAACTACATGTCAACACTACGATAATACATATGAACAGAAGCTTGCAGATTATGAAGATGCACAAGGCAGACTTTGTCTTGCTAGGACACACTAAAGGGTATGTCCACCCTTAAAACAAAACAATGGACATTTATCAGTTACCTTCCCCAAACCCAAAATGAATATATTTTGCACTTTATTACCTTCATTACTAAATAGATGTTTAAGAATAATTTTTAGCCCCATTCTGGCAGAGTAAGATGGTCCCTCCCTCCATGCAGTCAATCAAGGCTGTGGCAACTGACATTACAGCCAATGACTGACTGCTGTTTCCCCTGCTGCCTCCTCTGCACATGCTCAAGCTTATAAAAAGCAGAGGTAGAAGCAGATACCTTTACCAGAAAGGAAAATAACTTATCATTGAATCTGGTTACAAATGCATTTAATAAACTGGTAAAAATAGCAGTTAGGATTGTGGGCAAATAACTGATAAGTGGATGGAGAAAACATTTAGGGAACATTGCACTAGTGCAGTAAATATATATCAGCCAATTCGGAATTGATCTAACTTCATTTGACTAATCAAATATAATTGCCTCTTCATTATAAGTTAGTATAGTTGTACATCCCTAAATACCTAAATGATGACCAAGTTGTGACTCATGCTTTATTCTATCAATCTTCCCCTGGCCTATGGATGGCCTATGTGACTTCATCCTAATTCACTACACTTGGGATGACCACTAGCCACAGGCAGAGCTGATCCTGTCACAAAGATGGATGAGTAGAAGAGGAAGGGCATGAGCTAAGAGAAAACAATTATTTTGGAAAGTACAATGCTTTTAAAAATAGTAAATATTGCAGGTTTCAAAGTCTAAAATCAGCTTGATTACACTTTTTATTGTTCGATTCTTCCATGAGTATAAAAAATTCTTGGTAGCTTGTTAGTGCAATTGTACCACATTTGATAAATCACAAAAAGTCAAACACCCGTACACAAATGCATGTATATGTTGATTAGCCAGAAAATATGTACTTTTCTCATATTTTCTAGATTGTTTGACTACCCCACATGCCAAATAGAAGATTAATTCAATTTGAATTTGTGGTCATTTTGTACAATATTTTGTGGATGGGCACATACTGAGGGTTAGGTCCCACCTTGAGTGTTGGGTTCCGTTTTCTGTTTTGCTTGCATCTTGCGAATTGCATTATAATTTAAAATATAATGGAAATCACCAGAATCAGTTCCCACTTTATAATTTGCCTACCGAATCATTTGGTCCGTTTCTTATCCGCATGCGTGCACAACTTTTGGTCAGTGTGTCAGAATCACACTTTAATAATAGTCTATGAGAACGCAAAGAAAACGCGGACACACACGGTTTTTCTCTGTTATTTCCTGATGATTTTCGAAAAACTGTATGGAAAACTGAATGTAAATGGAACAGAAATGCGGACACACGTGGACAAACACATGTCTGTTAACCCACAAATGGACCGGAACGCAGACAAATGCATTGTCCAAAATGCGTGCAAAACGAAAAATGGAACGCACAGCACATAGTGGGAACTAACCCTGACTGCACATTGTAAAAATTGCCTGCTATATAACCAATCTGAATTGCCTACTTGCCCACACCTTCCAAGTCAAGCAAAACTTGATTATATATTTTAGATACTGTTATTAAAATAACTCTTTCCTTTATTTCTGAATACAGTATATTGTGCATGTTGAATGAAATGCAGATTTAATGCCAATTACTTTAATTTAGCACAAAACCTATTCAAGCCCCCTTGCCCCCACGCATTGATAGTACCCAGGGACCAGGGTGAGGATATAAACCTCTAGGTCTTTAACTCTGGGTTTGCCTGCAATCTGGAGAACCGACGTATAGTTGTGCTTGCTGGGATGCTTTGCTCTACCTCACATTCATGGAAATACCAATAGGAAGATGTGCTCTGCCAGGTCCAATCTGAGGAGGTGGTAGAGTGAAGCCATTCAGGGAAACCTGAGGAACGAACAGTTTAGTCCCATTCCCTGTGTATTTTGAGTTGGCAAAAGAAAATTACTGAGTTTAGTTGAGTTTAATTGTCCTTTAAAATCAATATTTTTATTTCCCCCAAAGCTGCATAATGCTGAGTGCTAATTAGTCTATATTAGGGCCAGAGTAAGGTCTGTTCTGGCCTCTGGTCAAAACATTGAGTGGGCCCCATCTAACCCGTGATCATTCAACAGCTACATGTGGTAGATGGGGTACATGAGAGGTTACACAACAACAAACTCAATACTTGTAATTTACAGACACTGTATTCTTATTTGGCTTACTAACAAATTGTACAAATAAACTGATATATACCCAGCTTCATAATTTATTATTATTATTCCTTAATTATTTCCCGTTATGAACAAAGGTTACAGTTTTAGGTAATTAGGTGCATATAATGCAATGTAATATAAGGGATAATACGCTACCTAGAGTGTAATATAAGGATATTACGCAACCGAGGAGTTCAATGACCATATAGAAGCACAAGGCCGCAGGCCAAGGGCTTTTATACAGGGCAGGGAACTCCGAGGTGAAGTAAATCCGTGTATTACACTGTAGGTAGCGTATTATTTCCTATAATACATAAGGCTAGACAAAAAAACCTGTCCACTACCACTGTCTCTCCTCCTTTCTGTATTAGTCATTTATATAGGAATCCCTGTGTAGTGTATAAAAAGTTAATTACCATTCCGTTGAAAGAGAAAGAAGGACCGAACATCGTCTGTCAACAATAAACATGGATTCTTATATAAATGATTCTCGCCACTAACCTCCCCATTGAAAATGCCTAGCCTTATGTATTATATAAGGGATAATATGCTACCTACAGTGTAATATCCGTATATTATTCTGTAGGTAGCATATTATTCCTTATAATACATAAGGTCAATAAAAGAAAATTCCAGCACAGGCACTCTCCCCCTCCCTGTCTCCTCCTCCCTATATTAGTAATGTAGATAAAAAGCCAATTTTTGTGCATACAAATAGTTAACTGCTGTTTCTATCTCAATAAACATCGTCTTTCACCCGGTGCTGGTCCGGTTCATTTCACTGACTGACTGGCTGAATTACTGTGCTGATAAGGAGGAGTGAGCGCATTCCTGTGATTCATAATTGACTCGGCTGCTCGCTCCTTCTTATCAGCATAGTAATTCAGTCAGTCAGTCAGTCAGTGTACAAAAACGGGCTTGTTATCTACATTATTAATACAGAGAGGGAGGGGAAATGGGGAGGGGCAGTGGAATACAGGAAGTCACTCAGTGACATCACCGAGTGACTGTAATATAGATTCTTGCCACTGCACCTCCCATTCAAATGCCAGAGCCTTATGTATTATATATTTATAATGATATCTTGTTCAGCTCCAGTGAAAGCCCTGCATAAAGACTAGTTGTAATGGAGTTTGAATTTCTCAGGTCATGCCATTCTTTTACTTTTATGTTTTGACATACACAGAATCTCTGGAAAACATAGCTTTGACACAGCAGTGTGGCAACTTCTGTACCCTATGCTAAAGTGCTAGGCCACACCAGTGCTTATTAACACATGATCCGATCACGTATTAAAAAGCACACACTAGTGCTGAGTGCTGACCAGTTGGAATGGCGACACAAGGTGGGCTGATGTGCACCGCGATGCGATCCGTTAATCGGAGTACATGCGATCCACATTTTTTGTGCAATTGCATGCAAGTCCGGAATGTCCAGAAACACCTGGAATGTCTGAAACGTGTGCGTTTCTGGAACGCTTGGACATGCTATAGTTTGGTATCAGCGTAACTCTTACTGCTTATCAGAGTCAATTATAGGCTTTTGTCAAGAAACTAGTTACGCAAAGGAAATGTGTGGTACATACACACTGTGTTAACAGAAGATGTAATACAATTTTTACAAAACCAAATGAAATATGGGTTATCAATTTTTGTGATGTAATAAATGTGTATAAGAAAGGGTTTGCTCAATGTTTTGCTCATTTTGAAGGGTATAATATCCAACGCATTTTTGGTGCGTTAACGCATGCGTTTCGGAAAACTTCAAAATTGCATTCGCAAAACGCACGCGCAAATGCGAAACGCACAATAATCGAGCACACAATCTCGTGCGATAATGCTTGCGGTTTAGTGCGCGTTTCCTGTGCGTTGCAGTGTGGCCTCAGTCTTAGTCTTATATATGTCTCATATTAATACCAAACAGGCAATTGGAAGATGTTCTCCCCCTTAGTTAAGGGGCCCATACACATTACAATCTCTAGTCGATCGTTGGACAATTCACAGCCTTATAAGGAGATATGAAAACATTTGATTGACACAATCCCGATCATACGATAGCTAGCCAAGTTGTTATAAAAAGGCACCTAGCATATAGTATTGCAATTGATATAAGTGATATTGGGCAGGGGGTAATCTAGTCCAACAGTATCACCAGCTAGTGAAAAACAATCAATATTTTAGAGTTAAGGGGCCCATACATTCACCAATCCCAATTGTATTATGGTGGCATGATTGGTCCAATAATATTTTTTCAGTGTGTCCATTAGACGATGATTGTACAATATCACAATTGTTGCGTGTATGGCCGCTATTAGAGGTATAGGTGCAATTTAGCACAATCACTAATAATAAACAATAGCATACACTCCATAAACATAAACAGCTGTTAAAGTCTGAACCTGCTGCCATAGTGATGGTTACAGGATTAACAAACCGAGAAGACTAGTTTACATGAAATAACCGTTTTAAGACTTTCCATATTATACTGTGCTCTGTGTTTGACCAAGTAAACATTATTTGCTCTTATAACAAGTAAACAATTTTGCGCTTAACTATCCAAATTGATTTCCCTAGGTATATATTCAGTTTCAATAATGTTACTGCAACGTTTCTCTCTCTAGGGGGCGTTAACTTTATCATGTTTGCAGTTCAGTACATTTTCAAACTTGTTTATTTTTTGACTAAAAATAAGAGAATTTATTTATTATTTTAATCAATGTAAATGGATAATACAAATTGTACAGTACAGATAAACACTCCAGACTTTGTTGTAAGGGAGCTTTTACCATCTTTCCCTTCTCAGTAAGAAGTAGAAGCTTGGGTTGCACAATCACCGTGGTAACTGCCAGAAAAATGCTGCTGATGTTTGAAGAGGTCAGCAACAGGGTCATCCCTCTGCCCTTTCCCCGAGCGAGGCCTGGCAAGCCACAGTCTGTAGTTAGTTTAAGTCTGGGTCTAGCTCTGTGAGGTCAACTAATCCAGTTCTGATATAAATTTTTGGAGTCAGTTCATGGCCTGGTCTCACCAGGTGGCCTCTAAAATCGATTGTGACCTTCTGCCCTTGTCTAACAGAGGAATAGCATCCAAACTTGGAGAGGGCTTAGGCAGGGATGACAGCTCTCTATGAACAGCCCAAACTGGGGTGTACCATGAACGCGAGAAAAGCTTGTGCGTGAGTGATGCACATGAGGATGAAGTGAGATGGGACCAAAAAGTAATGTAATCCTACAATACCACAGTTTATCGTTGAAGTACAACTTCCAGCACTCTCACCAGCCCTTAGCTGTTGGAATGCTGGGACTTAAGGTTCAACAGCTGCTGGAGGCCTGATTGAAATTAAAAAAACTGAATTAAATAAAAAGGATTCCTTATCTAAACAACGGTAAAGATAAGAAAAACATATCAGATAAAGATGCGCACAAGGCGGAAATATTTACTTTTGTAATGTACATTAATGAGTACTCTGCTCCCATGACACGACAGCGATTGTGACACCTACATTATTTCTCTACACAGCTAAGCCTTCTGGCAATGCATTTCTTGTGCTACTTTTGAAGTGAAATGAAACAGAGGATTATTTGTAATAAATCTTAAGGGATTTTCTGTATTGAGAGCCTTGAAACCACTTTTATTCTGATAAAGTCAAAGATGTGTTGTTAGAATATAATTAATACTGAAATGTGCGTGTAACAAAGTGCTGTAAGCTTGTCAGCAAGTGAATCACAGGAATCCTGGGTGGCTCTGTCCCTTCCCATTACTTTAGGATGACTTGCTCGGCTGAGTACATATCCAAAGTTCAAGAGAAAATTTTACGTGAGTGATTAAGGCAACAAACTTCTTACTACTGCCTGAGAAACAATGCGAATTCTCCAAGCCATTATCTAAAATGTAAACAAGCATGTCATGTCGAAAAGGACACTTCTATGTTTTTGTCCTTCATTTAGGCTGTATTTAGAACTATTGAATTATTTTCAAAAATGTTATTAAAAAAAAAGAAAGTGCAATGCTTTTCAGGTACATCTTAGATGATCTCCTGTGGGGGATAATAGTTGATGGATAATTATTAATGTTTAGTTTTTTTGTTTACATTTGCTACGTCTGTTTAATGTTTATATATACAGTATGTTACAGGCATTTACAATTTAATGTGTTTCACTGACTTGACAGGTGAACTGACCATTGCTAGTTAATGATTTTAAATGTAGACCACTTTAAAAAAGAACCAATGGACTCTGTAAGTAGTTACTGATTTATTTTTTTTTTGCTACTACTGTGTTTTACTAGTTTTTCTGATATACCTGGGAAACCACGCTCCACCGATTTAGCAAAGGAGTAAGGCTGGGTACACACCAGCAGATATTTTCGGCCGACTGACTGATCCACTGCACTATCGGTCGGTCGCCCGAAAAAACCTGCTGGTGTGGGGTGGCCAGCTGTGACCGACCTCAGTCGCCCTTTCATCCATATTGGATGAATGGGCGATCGGATGTGTCGGTAAATCATGATCGGTCGCACGAACTGTGCAGACGCAGTCAGGACAAAAAATCCTGCCGTGTGTACCCAGCCTAAAGCCCTGACTGCGGGACTTGGATTTGTCTATTGTAGACTATTGTAGACAAACCTCAACTATTGTCTATTGTAGACAGGGCAGTCCAGCCCAAATTGGGATATCTGGCTGGTATCTTTGCTGTGCTGCATTTACAGATGCTTAAGTTATTCCAACTAGTTTACTAATGGGCAAAATATTAAAGAGGTGCAGGGGTCTTAAAGGGCATGTCCACCCCCAAAACTATAATCCCCCCACTAATGGCCCCACCATGTAGTGTAGTAAAATCCTTACCTTACATCCCAGCTCCATATGGTTCTCCTGTAGTCCCCCCAAAGTCCCAAAAACTGCCCACAAGGAGGATAGCAGAGTCCATATAGGACTATCTGGCCTCCGGGAGAAGTTTGGCATGCGTACTGCAGCCCTTCTCCCCCTCCCTCCCCCTCCCTCTCCCTCCCGTTTTGCTATCCCTCCCCCTACCATAAAACCCCTTGCCCATATAATAGAATATGTTCCCCCAGCCCCAACCGCAAAAAAATAATTTTAAGAAAGTCCCCAGAACTCTACTTACCTTCCCTCTCTCCACCAGCATTCTGAGAAGCCGGCAGCCACATCCGTGATTGGCTGCCTCTCAGCCAATCACGGACGCGGCTGCCGGTCCCGCCCCCTGCTTGCAGTGTCTTGCAAGCAGAAGGCCGGGCCGGGTGTCGGAGGAGAGAGGGAAGGTAAGTAAACATCTGGTCACTTTCTTAAATTATTTTTATAGCGGTTGGGGCTGGGTGACTGTATTCTATTATAGGGCAAAAGTTGTTAATAAGGGTGGACATGCCCTTTAACTGATTTCATTATTTAATCTTTTCTCTCTATAATTCTAGATTAATAGCTCGACTCTTCAATAGACCTTTAAAATCTTTTTTAGCAATGATTTTAACTGTCAACAGGGGTAAGTGCAGGATTTTCAAGAGGGAGATTCCTGATTGGGTCACCACTGAAGAAGGCCAATAGGAAGTTCATACCAAATACATCCATATAATTCATTGCATATGGATCATATATAAGGGATAATGCGCCCCTTACAGTGTAATATAAGGATATTACGCCACCGAGGAGTTCCCTAACCATATAGAAGCACGAGGCTGTAGGCCGAATGCTTTTATACAGGACAGGGAACTCTGAGGTGGCGTAATGTCCTTATATTATAATCTGAAGGGGCGCATTATTTCTTATAATACATAAGTATCGATTCCTTCACCCCATTCACATTTTAATTTCTAGCCTTGTCCCTATTTCCACCTTAAATCCCCAAGCTACCTTCTGTAACTTAAACCAGTAGAAAGGAACATCCCAGCCCAGCATCTATGTGGTTAAACAAATCTTTGTGGAGGAGGAGAGAGACATTGGTTATGAAGTGACAGGAAGCAGCTCCAGCAGGTTCCGTTAGTGACGTTAACACTGCAAAAAATGCTGAGTCATTGTCCAGGCATGAATATAAGAAATGAGTCACTTAGTGACATAGCTGAGTGATTTTTATAAGGATATATACCGCTGCAGCTCCCATTATAAAATATCACATTTATGTATTATAAAAACATTAGATATATTCTCTACTTGCCAAAATCGTGTTCATATCATGACAGTTAGCACAATACAGATATAACCTTCACTTTTGTTATAAAGAGTGTTCATTAAAGTTGGGTACACACAAGCAGATTAATGGCCAGACCGACTGATTTTTCAGTGTATCGACCTGTTGGGCCAAAAAATCCAAGGGGATTTCAGCAGTGATCGATGTTGCCCGTACGCCCTGGATCATATAAATGGGACATGTTGGAACATCACTGCCATAGAAGACATTCGCTTCAACATCGGTGAACGATTGGGAGAAAAGTTCTGTTTTATTGAGAGATACACACTTTATTATCATTAGTGTCTTTCAAAGTCAGAGCTGTGACACTGATGACAGATCTGACATAATTTGCTGAATATTGTCAGTATTGGGACCTATCGGGCAATATGTTGTCAGTCAGCTATACAACCACCTCAGGATTTCTTAACATCCCTCTTCCTGTTCACTAAGTTCCACCACAGTGGAGTAGATATAGTAAGTAATGTACATAAACCCAGTCTCAGCAATCAGCTTAGGCAGCTGCAGGGTTAATATTGATACAGTTTTCTATGCTGATGTCAATCACAGGGCAGACTGGATACATTTTTGAAACATACAAATGCTGCTTCTCACTCACATCTCAATTAACAATGTAGTAATCTATGGAACAGTCTATGGGCACCAGGATTGGAACAGCAGACAGCGCTGTGCAGGCAGAAAGGGGGGATTGCCAGGCTCCAGTAATCCCCCCCTTAACACGCCCCTGTGTCAGTGCCAATCTGCACCTTATGCTAAAACCAACAAAAGTCTTCTGCATCACAAGTCAATTATTCCACAAGCCAACTGCTGATTTTCTAAAAAAGAATATCCTAACCATGATCTTTTGCAATAATCAAAAGAAGTCACCTCTTGTAAAGGGCTGCGGAACGTGTAGCGCTATATAAGAAATAAAATACATTCATACACAGTGCTTTCTAAGGGAGCAGAACCAATGCTTGCTCCATAGCAACATTGCATCACTGACCAATCAGCGCTAATTTTGTGCAAAAATAAAGCAAAAAAGAACTAAAGCTGAAAGTACTGATCAACTGTTAGGTAGGGCTCATGAGGAGGCTAAAAAGTTTGGACAAGATGCAAGTATGTCTTTATTCAACCTCAAATACTATGTTAAAAATAATTGGACCCTGTAATAATTCCACATTTCCTAAGCAACAGATAGCTGAACCTTTCACCTTTAAAATCATCCGAATATTTTAGATATATAGGCAGTATTTATAAACCAATCAAGCACCAATTGTACATTACCACAGAATAAAAACCTGCATTATCGGACCATTCAGATGATGGCTGGTAATGTTAGCTGGGTACACATGAGGGGAGTATTTGTCTCGATGGAGCGTTCGCTACAAGTGAGCGCTCGGCCGGGACAAATGTCTGTTGTTCACAGCAATAGTGGCCACGGCCAACAGTTTGTGCGACCGTGCAGGTCCCATAGGGATTTACCGACACGTCCGATCGTCCGATCCGGCGACAGCACCGATTTTTTGTCCCAATTGACCGATACATGGAAGTATCGGTCGATTGGGCAAAAAAATCTGCCTGTGTGTACCCAGCCTTATTGGTAACTGCACCATTGTTTTTGAGCAGATTCACCTACTTTTGATGCAAAATATTGAACTTTGTATTGCTAGTTTAAAGGACAACTAAAGCCACAGGACAACACTGAAACAGAACACCTTGATACAAAACCAGTAATCAGTGTCTGACCTCTTATTTTGATACGGGCGCTGGGAAATTTACCTAAATAACATATGATTTGTGTTTTACTTCAGAGCATTCTAGTATCACACAGTTTGGTTAATGACCATTATGTTCTGCACATGCTCAGTCCTTAGCTATGACAGAAACGTGTTACAGTTGGCCACACCTATTAATAATCTCTAGCCAATCCTTTTACAGGACAGATAAAGCAAGGAATCATGTGACTGAGGTCAGGAGGTGTGGTCTGACATTGCACATACACACAGATACTTCATCCAGTTCTTAACAGGTTTACATTTACTTTAATACAATTTACTGAAATGGTTTTTATAGCTTATTGGTGTTTTTAGGGGGTTGTTTTAAGATTCTGGAATGTAAAAAAATTGGGTTTACCTCTCCTGTAACTTTTTTATTTATGTGATACCAAAATACAATTTACTCCTTCTTGCATTTAGCATTGATTCAAAATTGGGTGGTATACAAATTTCAATGGAAAGATTATCAAATCTATAGACATCAGATGGTTAGATAAGGTAATTAGTGGTGTTCCTGAGCTCACGTTTTGCAACAAAACTCATTTAAAGTGTGTTCTCAGATAATGAATGAATGAACAATAAGGATATTAGAAAATTAATCTGCAAACAGTGTAACTACCAAGGGAGCAGACTCTGCAGGGGGGCCCAGTAGCCAGGGGTGCCCCATATTCTTATTTTCCTATGACAGATATAGCCTTCTCCCAGAAAACCACTATAGATGAAGCACAGAGTGGGGCCCCATCATAGTTTTGCCGGGGAGCCCAGTGATTCCTAGTTACGCCACTGACTGCAAAAATATTTATTTTTATGCCTCGCTCTTTGTCAAGTGGTCACAGATGTGGTTGCTGGAAGTTATCAGACAACAGTTCAATCGATAGTTCCCATGTCTCTCTTATACCTAAACCAGGCCACTGGGTTGGGAGGAGTATTTCATTTGCAGAATGTTTTCCTCATAAATAAAAAACAGATCTCAGTCTATTTGTGTGAAGTGGTGGTTTCTGTGGTCTGTTGTCTGTCTCATGATTATTGTAGACTTATAAACTGCATTGATTCATTTATTCTTTCTGTTTCTCAGTCTTTACTCCATATTTAACTGCTTTTTTTCACACTCACTTTTGTATTTGGAATATTGTTCGGTTAAAGAAAATAGCACACCAGAAGTGTGATTTGAAGATGTGTTACATCATTGTAATGTATCATTGGTTGTATGTATGTATTTTATTTCTTATATAGCGCTACATATTCCGCAGTGCTTTACAATTATTTACTCAATTCACATTAGGCCCTGCCCCAAAGACCTTACAATCTAATCACTTTACATACACATATAAAACCTATTCGCTTGTCTTTATGATTGTGGGGGAATCCGGAGTGCCCGGAGGAAACCCACACAAGCCCACGGAGAACATACAAACAAACTTGCAGATGTGTCCAAGAGTGGAATCAAACTCAGGACCTCAGAGCTGCAAGGCAATAGTGCTAACCACTGTGCTGCCCGGTTCTGTGCAGTCCAATAAATGAACCTAAAGTCCCTGCACTGCTGCTTAAAAATGTACAAGGAAAGACAGAGTTAACTTTTATTTCAAACATTTCTTATTTATTATGAGGGGAGCAACAAGGTGCAACAAGGTGGAATAGTTGCTTCTTATCTGTAAAATGAGTAGCATTTTATTAGTGAAGAGTCCTTTGAAATGCATATTAAGTCAGGCAAACTTATTGGTCTCTGAAAGGAAAGAGTTTTACATGCCTCTTGCTAAAATAACTGTGATGTAATAAACATATAAAATCGAAATGAAGGATAACATGATAAATCAAAGTCTTTCATTGCTGAATGCCTTATTATGGAAGGAAATCTTGTTGCAGGTAAATATGTAGACATTTTTTGCAGTTTGTCAGTGTGCACTGACTGTTCTTTTTCCGTAAACCATCATTGTTAACAGGGATTTTTCCTGCTTTCTTTTTTTGCCCGATTCCCATTACTCATCAGTCCCATGCTAGTTTTGTTTGAAAAATGCTTGTGTTTGAAAAAAAATGGGTTTATCAGCTCAGCAGTGTATGACGTGAGCAAGAAAAACAAAAGGCCCAGGCTAAATTCACTAGTGCTGGCAGCATTTCATGGGGCCCCTAAAATAGGCTGAACAAGGGCTCCCGTATGATTAACACAAGATAGTATGTGCTGCAAAACTGTTAATGCCACAGCAAAATCCAAACAAATAAATCTTTACACAACCAAAATAGTGTGGGCTGCTGTTATATAGTTTTTACAGACAGATTGATAAAGCGATGTTATATAATTTTATAGCCAAATTGCAAATACAATGACTATTATTTTATATAGTCACACATTCCTGCAGTTCTGTTACAGTCTTGTATAAGATTGGTGCAGTATTTCTCTTGCAGACTGGAGCAGTGTAGGTCCGTATAACATAGATACCTGATGAAGGAGACACAGCGTTCTCCGAAACGTTGTGTATTTGTGTGATGCAATAAACAGAATATTTTCTGAGATACAGTGTGCGCTTCCATCAACCTTTTTCTGTTGGAGCAGTGTAGGGCAGTGGGTCTCGAACCTTAAGACTGTGGCCCTCTTGGCAATGCAAAGTTTTCTAGTGGCACACTTGTGCTCCTAATGGAGTTAAAGGTGTAATAACCAATAACACTTTACAGTGTACATTGTAATTAAAATTGAATTAAAGCAATGTAGTAAGTTTATCTACATTGAGTGCATTAAAAATGTTATGATAATATATTTTTTAGAGTACAACAAAAAAATTAGTTATACTGGTGAAAAGTACACTCCTGCAGGGGCGTAACTACCTGAGATTATTATGCCCTGAGCATGTTCCACATGATGTAAGATACCAATGTGCTGTTGTTCCCGTTCATGATGTAAGAACGGGAAGAACGGGAGGTTAACTTCTTCAAGAAGTTGAGGAGCAAAGCTTCATTCCTGACTCCTATAAAACTAAGAACAGGAGGTAAGGCGTAGCTGTATGTAAAAAAAGTGAGTACACCCTCAAATTTTTGTAAATATTTTATTATATCTTTTCATGAGAAAATACTGAAGTAGTCAGTGCAAAGCTTGTGAAACAATGTAAATTTGCTGTTGCCTCAAAATAACTCAAAACACAGTTTATAATATATAAACTTCCGGTAACAAAAGTGAGTACACCCCTGGCCAAGTTGTGCCCCAACTTGCAGCATCGGAACATTTCGATTCCACCTTATTTTTTAGCCAAGCAGGGGTTGTGTTGGAGGTGTATTTGTGGTCATTATCATGTTGGAAAACTGCCCTGTGACCCAGTTTCAGAAGGGAGGGGATTGTGCTATACTTCAGTATGTTACAGTACATATTTGCATTCATGGGCATTCCAATCCTTAGGACTCTTTCACACTAGGTCAGTTTTTGTCCATTTCTGGGCAGAAAAAAAAAAAAACAACGCAATTCAGCACGCATTTCTGCCTGGAAACTGGTCCGTTTTCAGCAAAAAAAGGGGGGAAAATGGACCCATCCAGATGGACAAAAACGGATGAAAAAGTCAGACATTCAGTTTTTGTCCGTGTTTATTGTGAATGAGCCCTCAACCTTTATAAAGGACTGCACTGACTGATCCTTGCAAATCAGACTGTAATTATGTGGCCATACACTCCATATTCTCTCGCTATTTGGAAAATAACATTTCACTTTTGTTTTTACAGTTGATAGTTTCCCAACTTCCTCATATCACAAACAAAAAAAGATGATCAATGCACATTCCTGGGCCCCATATATCATAATATCTGTGCTAGTGCAAACAGTAAAAACATGGGGGTTTTAGTTACAATTTTATGCATAAAAGTGAAAAGCCTTCCAACCACGTCAAGGTAACCCCAGTATGGAAGGTCCTAACAGTTTACATTGGGTCATTCATAACTTCCTCATACCAAACAGCAAAATAACAAGCAAAACAGATTGTGACCAAGAACCTGAGCACCAAACAACAAAAAATCTCCTCTGTTTCCGCTAGTGTGTAATAATCAATTTGATTTATATGCATTTGGAAGATTATCTATTATTTATGAATTAAAACATCCCCTTTATTTTACAAGGGACATAAGGAGAAGTGTAATTGAATTGTAAATTGCAGTAAAATTATTTTTTTCTATATGGAGAAATAGCTGTAGTCACAAATTGGTCTATTAAAAAAAAATCAATAAATAATTTTAATGGTTCACAAAAGGAAATATTTTTGAAAACTGCTGTGATCCATACACGAATGATGGTAAATGTAGTATTTCAAAGACCTATTGGAACACTTACTACACTTTAAACCTTTCCAGCACAAGATTAGTTCTTATTTTGTACAGAGCCATAGTTAAAGAAGAGCCCTTCTGTTCATCTATTTTTTATTATTATTATTTTAAAAATGAGGGTTTCTTTGAAAAGAAAATAGTTTGTTGACCAATTATTTCGAAAGCATTGAATGTGGTTTTTTTCTGTCCCCAATATTTACCCTCAAAATTCTTATCTTGACCTGACTGAAATGATGTATTTTCCAGTGCTAGAAATGAAGAGCAGCTATCGGCTTCCAGTGCAATCACCCCTTCCATGCAATATGCCAAAAGCAGCTACTGGTGCATAGCAATGCATTTCAAACTTTTGTAGGACCCCCTGCTCCCCCGGTAGTTACGCCCCTGATTTTCTTATATTTCCTTTCCTGTATCTACCATTTTCTTTGAATATTATTATGTTTTTATTCTGGTATTCTAAGCTACATTCACATGAGAAATATAAAAACAAGTTACACAGTGATAGTCAAGCAGTGTGTTCTGTTCAATGGAGAGGGGAGGGAGTAAGGACTATGGGACCCCCAGTGGCAGGGGAGAATGATGCTCAGCATTGCTTGACACCATTTAGTGTATATAGCAAGACAGATCAATAAGCAATGTTTGCAGATGCAGACACTAGACTGTCTGCAAAACGAAAATTCAGGGATGCGTCGGATGACATTATTCTAAACCCTGAAATGAGTCCTCCCACAAAAAAATTATACAGACATCAGTTTGTTCAGTTATGAATTATGGTAAAATAGCATTTTTCCTTGCCAAGATAACTTGTTAGGAAAATAATTGCTTTTTTTTTTTTTACCTTGGTAAAGAACATTATTAGACAGATCCTTTATATAGAAAAGTTCATAAAGTGAACTAGCACCCAGACTGGCTGGATAGTTATAGAGAAACAGAATGCTTTTGAACATTTTATTTCCAAAGCGCCACTAATGGGGACGCAGCGCTGTACAATAACAAAATACAATAGTCATACAAGGGGGCAAATACATTAATAGTTCAGTACATAAATATATAAATTATATAAATATAATTATATAAGTGCTAGAGAGCCTTGCCACAAGAGGAAAGGATGTCCCTGACCTGTAAAGCTTACAATCTAGATAGGAGGGTAACATACAGATACAAAGGAAAGGATATAAGCGCAGGAGTGAGATTTATGCAGTATACTGTGCTGGTTACCAGATATATCCCCTTTAGTATGCAAGTTAGAGAAACCAAAGCATTTAGAAATAAACAAAGGAAAGAAAATGACAAAAGAAGAAAATTGGAATACACTGTACTCCGATTGGCTTTAATATATCTGGCCCATTCAGTTGTTTTCACTTGTTGGCTGTCTGTGCAAAACAAACTGCAGCATTTGTAAGGCAGTGACTGTGCACAGGAACTGTAGTTTTAAACCCAGGATGTTCTCTACGCCAACTCTGTTATACTTGCAGTCCAACTTCCATGTAAGGTTTGCAATGTAACCCCATCGCCTCCGCCTTTTCTATATTACAGTAGTCTACTGCTAGTGAACAATATTTGTCTCTGTACCTTATTAGGCTAAAGACCACATCAGCAAAGAGATGGCACCATATACCCTGCAGGCAGGACACTCCGCATACTCAGCCAATGTACAACAAAAAACCTTCTTTATTCAACAGTTTCCAGAAAGAATTATGATGTTAGTGCCCTTCTGCTGATCAGTTAGTTGGTCATGGGCTTTGAGATAGGTCCCCTTAGTGTAAAGTACAGTAAAACAGCGACTTTCATTCATTACAAGCCTGTATTTAATAAGCCACCAAAAGAGAGGGGCAGCTGCAGACTGAAGGAACAAACAACACAGCCCATTCTTAGCAGAGGCAAACTTCCTAATTTGCTGCTGGGCAGCTCACTACACTAAAATTCTTTCTGTTAACCATTTGTTTATTGAAGGCTGCCAAGACGTGAATTGCCATTGGTATAGCATGTTCTGGTATGAGGAGGGTTAATGGAACAGTGGCTTTGGGAATATCAGGGACCTTTTATGAGAAATTTCAATTCCAAACATTTAGAAAAGTCAGAAAAGAAAGGAAAGACTCGAGCACAACAAAGCATTATTATTCAAATCTCTCCCAGTCCGTATAACATGGGTACTGTACAGACATGTAGAACTGTACAGATTTAGTGATTTAAATCAGGTGGCTTTTCTGGGTTTTTACTAGACTACAATGGATTTAAAATGCAATGTCATGAGCGGTATTAAAGCTCGTACACACGTATGATTTCACACCCAATGAACGCCCCCCGAATGCATAAACACGTGCATTTATCACCCAAAATGGCCGTTCAGCGCACGTGTGCACATGCTCGGGGCTTGTGCATCGGGTGTTAAATTGTATGTGTGTGATCAGAAACCTTAACAAATTTCACTGCTTAGTCTCATTTATACTGGCTTGATGTTTATATAAACATTGAACATTATTTGGTGAGCAGGCAACTCTAATAGTAACAGATGCAAAGCACTGAGGTATCAACACTGCACATGTCCATCTGTCAGCTCCCCACTGCCACACTTTTAATGGGATGAATACTGTAGATTCCAAGCCAATTGTTGTGCTAGGATTATGTGGATTATTGAAGAGGATGAAATTCCAAAAGTTGCAGAATCCATGCAGGTTCTAAAGATCCATTCAATGGATGTGTCCAAATATTACTTTGTTGATTTTGTCCTAATAGAAAAGATATGCAGTGACACAGCTTGTGTCCTACATGGTATAGCAGAACTTCAGCGCCCTGCCTCTCTCCCCTCGCCAGATATAGATTAAGATTGTGTTTTTTTCATCATTTCAACAGCTCTTTTTTTATTCTAATCATTCATCATCCAGACCCCAGAAGAAGAGTTCCTGTACAGTATGTTGTACCTCCAGAACTTTGGACTAATGACAAGCTAATGAAATGCAATTTTATGAAGAGTTCGCATGGAGTTTTCTCATTGTCCACAGCTGAAAACTTTAGGCCATCAGCTCCTCATGTGAAAGTAGCCTTTGTGTTAGTACTGTTAGTATTTGTTTGTTTTTGTTTTACATCAATGATACAAAATCTTACGTTTACAGGAAGCACTGCAGTTTGGTGATCATACAATAACATTTCCAATTCCAAACTTGCCGGTTACCTTCATTTCTATTATTTTATTGACATTTGATGAATTCTCTCTCTTTCTGCTGGAGATGGAGCAAGTTCCAACACAAAGTTTTTATCTGCAAAACATTACAAAAACTTTATTCAAATTATAAAGCTCAAATAGACAGTGCTTCCAAATGCATTTAAACATTGGTTCATGTTCGCCATACCATTTTCAAGGCACCAATACAGTGTTTTGCTAATAGATATGGTTTTAGACTATTTTTAGACATTCTGCATCCCACAGAATTTAAAGGGCATGTCCAGCCGTAAAAATAATTCAGTGCTTTTAACCTAATTACTCCCCAAAAGCTTAGTTGCTTTTAAACCTTACCTTAATCTGATGTTCCCACAATGAGATTTACTTCATTTTAGTTCAGCCGATCACTCGCAGGATGTCTCGCCTCCTGCATTCTTCCAGGTATGTACTGTCAGTCATGCTTGACAGTCCATACCCAGGAGAGACGATTACAAGGGCACTCTGCTCCTGCGTGCTCGTAACCAGCTCAAAACAGAATGCAGGAGGCTGAACTTCCAGCGAGGGATTTACTGAACTAATAGTAAGTATATCTCAGCGTGGGAGTGTCAGATGAGGGTAAGGTTTAAATGCAACTAAGCTTTTGGGAGTAATTAGTCTAAAAACACACATGGTTGTTCAATGGAAGTTCTTATAGTTAAAAATGGTGCTAATGATACCCCAACCAATCAGATGTTAGCTTTCAAATGTTAAATAATATCTGATTGGTTGGAGCAAAATTAGCACCATTTTTAACAATAAGAAGTTTTATTACATCTCCCTGACATATTTTTTGGCTGGATATGCCCTTTAATACAATTTGCTGCCAAATTTTTCCTAAATTTGGTAAATCTCTGATAAAAACATGTGGTACTATCATTAGGCTTTTTAGGAATCAGTAAAAACACCCTTCAAAGGAAATATTTAATTTTAAATGCTTCCCTACTTATCACTTTATTTATAGGAAAGTTTTTAAGGTTCACATTTGTGCACTGGACTGTGCTTCACTTTCTGTCTAGGTTTATATAGTTAAGGGGCAGAACCCTTTGCACTCTCAATAGACTATTATAAACACCATAATAGGAGCCCATTATAAAAAATGACAGCTGACAAGCAATATCCCAACTCCTTTCATATAAAATAAATGCAGATCTGTTGAGAAGTGTTGTTTTCTAGCATATAAAGGTTAGCATGTTAATACTTTATCTTTTATTTAAGAAGTAGAATGTAAGCTATGTTTGTTTATCAAGCACTTTGTTCCTTCTACTTTTTAATCCTCCCATACACAACATCAATATTCCTATTTATTCGGCAAATTAGATTGAATTGGATGCAATATCAATGACAGTTCAGCCTGCTACACGCTCATTACAATCTGAGTTTACAATAGATTGCTTGGCAGGCTCCTATATAACAACACATTTGTGAAGTAATATATGAATGCTGTACATTCATATTGTAAAGTGTGTGTCTACTACCACAGCATTAGAAGCTGATATCTGTTTCACTTGAACATCAGAGCACTTTCCAGGAGCGAATTGCTGGTGACGAGTATTTTACCGTGCACCTCTCAATAAAAGATAATTGTCCTTTAATTTAAAAGAAAATAGGTTTAATCAGTGTTATTGTGGCTGAGGTCAATGCAGGCCTTAAAAATGAGATGTTTCCCTGGCTCTAGACTGATGCAGATCCAGTTTGGTAGTTAAAAGTACTTCCCTCCTTATCTGAGGTGTAAAACAGAGAGACCTTAAAAAAAAAAAAAGCTGGTGATGTCCCAAGGGCAGGAAAAATGGGCTTGACAAAAGCTGATTACATGGTTGCAAATCACCCAGCTGCTGCTTTCTTTACTTGTTGGGGTTTGAAAGAAGATAGTTTTCTCTCTGCAAAGTTTTTTTTATGCTTCGTTGGGTTTTTCCACTTCTTGATCAATTATGTCCATCGGTCAAGTCACATTAACCCCTTGGGTGGCAGTGGGATGAGGTAAATTGAAATAATTGATAGAAATGCTATTTAAGCAAACTTGGGCTTTAAGCAAATAAAATAAGTTTCCATAATGAAATGGGAGTTATTTTTTCATAGTATTAATGTTAGGACTAGTTAACATTAGATACAGACTATTCATATAAATACAGTAGAACCCCTTATCAATGCAAACTCTTTAAATAGGACTAGAATGGTTTCTGGTAGACAGAGAGCGATAGACAGACAGATAGAAACACAGAGAGATTGACAAACAGCTAGAAAGTTTGATAATAGACAGAAATATTAAATAAATAGATAATAGATAGATGTATTAGACTTACAGTTATCTAAGCATAACAGAACTTAAAGAACACTCATGGGTCTTGTAAAGTAACTTTTATTTCCTTGTAACAAGGAAAGTGTAAAATAGCTGTGAATATAAGATCAGAAATTGTGTGGCCTGTGTTTAGTGACAGGTTTACTAGATCTTCCATCCCTGTAAGCTACATTAAAGGGCATGTCCACCCCTTTTCCTTAATTTTGATATACTGTAGGTCTCCTTCCCCCAGCCCCCACCGCTATATTAGTTTTAGCAGAAACTTCCATGATCATAACGTATAGTACCTTACCTCTATCCTCCACCGTACTATGAAACTGCAAGAATGGGGCCGGACCGACAGCCGTGTCCGTGATTGGCTGAGAGGCAGTCAATCATGGACGCAGCTGCCGGCAGTGGAGAAGTAGAGTGGTAAGGTAAGTAGAGTTCGGGGGACTTTCTGTAAAAATTATTATAGCAGTTGGGGCTGGGGGAGGGAGACCTACTATACCCCAAAAGGAATTTACACTAGGGGGAGGGAGAACAAAACAGGTGGGAGAGGGAGGGGGGAGAGGGCTGCAGTGCGCCTGACAAAATTCTCCTGGAGGGGGGGCAGAGTCCTATGTGGACTCTGCTAGGCTCCTGGTGGTTACTTTTTTGGACTTTGGAGGGATATTGCAGGGCAGCCATTTGGAGCTGGAATGTAAGGTAAGAATTTTACTACACTACACAGTGGGACCAGTAGTGGGTTACATTATAATTTAGGGGGTGGACGTGCCCTTTAATATTTGACCTATGGCCGTCCATTCTGGTTTTTAACATCAGCTCTGTTCTTCTCACATATGCCAATGAGTGCTCTTTTTTTCGAAGAAGGTCACACAATTTCTTTTCTTATATTCACAGCTATTCACATGTCCTAGACCCATATAGAGGGGGGGGGGGAATAGATTTAAACTCTTAATACCATAAACTCATGTGGCCTTAGCGACCAGTGTTTATTCAAATGTTTTCTTGAAGACAAATAAGGCATACAATGTAGAGATGTTCTTTTTGGATCTGGTATAGTCTAGGTAACATTTTTAGTGACGGAAAGGTCAGAGTATCCCTTACCCTTTAGTTTAATTTCTATGGTTAACTTCTGCAATCAAAGTGGGTCAGGTTCTTGATAAAACTATTGTTTAATAAAATTGAGATTATGATATAGTATATTTGAAATTATACAATATTTTATAACTTTTACATATATGTAATATTATGGAAAGATGTTTTTCCCTTTTTATTCACGGTAATAAAAGTTACATCACAAGACCCATAAGTCATGAGTGCACTGTAAGTTCTGTTATGCTTGGATTGAAAGATAGATCGATAGATCGATAGACATACCAGAAATGACTTGGTGGAGGTCTTGGCACCAGACCGAAACGTTGCTATTTGTGCACATGGATTAATAAAGTACATTGATTTTCACAAGTCCTGTGAGTGCTCCAAGAAATTCTGTATTGCTGTGCACTTTGGGATCCTGATTGGAAGCACCCAGGCAAGTCTGGAAAAAGTGCACATTATTTGGATAGATAGATAGATAGATAGATAGATAGATAGATAGATAGATAGATAGATAGTAGATAGATAAATAGATAGATAGATAGATAGATAGATAGATAGATAGATAGATAGATAATAGATAGATAAATAGCTAGCTAGATAGATAGATAGATAGATAGATAGATAGATAGATAGATGATACATTTAATACTACTTTAAACTTCTGTAGATTTCCAACTCCATTGCTTTTATGCTGTCAAGTTATAGGTTTCGATGTTCAGAATCTGGTGACTACCCTCTCAGGCCATTATGTCTGCTATTTACCAACAGCATTTTACTATTAGGCATCAAACACAAACCTTTATAATAAACTTTTATAAACCTACTTTATAATAAGCAAACTCACACGATAAACACAGCATTCATAAGCCAAGGTAAGTCAGTTTGGGCAGATATTTATCAGATTGTAGATTATTACAATAAGGAAAATGTAGTCTTCCCATGACTTGCTCTGTTGTTTTGTGCCAGTTTGTATTGCTTATATAACATGAAAGTCAGTGTGAACTACAGCCTTCAGTGACCATCAGAGATTCCACTTACTGTTGATTCCTATCCAGTAATTAGTATTACTGTGCATGTACACAGTGCTGTCCTTGTGCTCACAAAGAAGATGAACAAGCCCCTTGTTTGGATTTGAGTCCCTAGTTCAGTGGCACCTCTAACACGCACATACAGGATGCCTGTAAATGGTAATATGTGTAGTTTATTGTGTGATGTGGGGGAAAATGACAAGCTGCATCTAGATTTTAAGCCAGAAAATCCTTTCACTACCGTGTCCAGCATTTAGATTCACCCACATTTAAAGGGAAAGATTTACAGTATCTTGCCGTGTGCAGATCCCACTGTGACCCAAGGTCAAGCTGCCCTTGATTTTATACCCTGCCTTACACAGATACAATATATGGTTCCACCTCAGCCATTGTAAACTACGCAGTAAGGGGGTTCCTGTTTTCTAGTTTATTCCTTGAATCCCCATTTAATGAATGCTGTACTATTAAAGGGAACTTTTTTGTATTTTGGCTCACGTGGGGGCACTGAAACTTCCGATACCGCCAGTTATCATGCTGCAATCGTATTTTAAAGGCCATAATACAATTACAATCATGATAGTAATTGTACGATCGTTCCCATAAAATGATTATTAAAGGAGCGGGGAGCTAAGGGAATAATTTGGAGTGAAATGCCTTTAAACAACTCTAACAGTTAAAAAACCAGAAACTTCCGGTTTCACTGAAACGGATTTTTTTTAGCTAATAGTGAAACCCAATAAATTGCAGTTGAAATGCTGATGTTATGGTGCTTTGTCAGCACAGATTAGAATAAAATCTAAAAACACAAAAAGAAATGAGTCACTTCTTAAAAGCATTTTCTAATATAACAACATAAAAATGGTTTCCATAGTAAAGTCACTATAGAAAAAAGTAGAGATTGTTTTTTAAAAAGGATCAGAAACTTAAATAATTAATAATGCCTAACGATTAATTATCCATATCATGAAGACTTATGGGCATTATTCAATAAGAGGTGCAAAATGTTGCCTGTGTTCTTAATCTGTAGAAACAAGCAGATGTTTTCTAACTGTAGTAGACAGGTAAATAGGTATCATCTAATTAAATGAGGCAAATGAACAGCTCATGGAAATTTTTTCACTTCTTATTGAATAACCCTTAGGCTACAGGTGCCCACACACCGAACCGATATTACAAACAATCCAACATGCGAGTTTCCATTGATTGGCGCCAAAATTGCACATTTTCCAAACTAATAGAATGTTTAACAGTATGTATGGTACATCTACGTATAATTAACATTGTACATCTCTCTATCTATATTGGCCAGTGTTTGTAGTGTATGGTTACCTTTACGCTAACGTTTAAAATTCTTCTACTGTTTTTCCTTGTGACCTAGCTCACAGTCATCTCTCTGGAGTTTTCATCTGGCATCACAGTCTGAGAGTCTGAAGTCACAGCCCAGCCTTGGCCTAAGGACTGGGCTGTGAGCTTACATGTGACACCAGATGCTGTCCCCAGAGAGTGAGATCTCAGGAGCAGGTTTGCACAATCTAGAAAACAGCAAAGAGATAGGTGTGATATCAGTGTACTGAGGGAAACTGGTTTTAACCTTTTCGTTCTCCATCTTAAGGTCAGTTACCTGCCCCCAACCGCATCTGATATATTTGCACTTTATTACCTTCATTACTAACCAGACATTTAAGGATAATTATTGTTCCCATTCTGTCAGAGTAAAGTGCCATCTCCTTCCATGCAGACATCACAGCTAACGATTGACTTCTGTTTCACCTGCTGCCTCCTCTGCACATGCTCAAGCTTATAAAACACTCATTGAGCAGAGGGAGTGTTTTATAATTTTATAAAATATTTGCCAGAAAGGAATAGACCTTTTCATTAAATATCTGGTTACAAATGCATGTAATACACTTGTAAAATAGCAGTTGTGGTTGAGGGCAGATAACTGACTAGTCACCAGTTTTTTTGTTTAAGAGTGAATATGCCCTTTAACTTTATTAATGCTAATGCTAACCCCACAAAAATGATGTTTATGTGAATGGTGTTCCTCAGCTTCCTACCAAGCTCCTCTGAATTGTAAGACCTTTTGGACAAATCTTCATTAAGCACTAGTTCCATAGACTTAATGGGGCGAATGTCACCAGCTGCAGAGGACCATGGGAAAATAAATTTTGTACTGTGTTACCAGTGTGTTTTTTATACACGAGGAATAACAATATTCCTTATTATATTCTTTATTATTAGCATTTATTTATTTTTAAAAAGCCACAAATAAGATTCTTTCCAGTTTCCAGTAGTGAGTTAGACCTCCAAAATTCACTTACTTGCTTTTTCTTTGACCTTGACACAAGTGCTTACATGATTCCACATCAGAGTATGCTGAATACATCCAGCAAACGTGTTATCTACATGCAAGAAGGGCACCATGCTCGTATAAAATAGCTGTTCAGTCTTCCTTGCAGGGATTATTGGTTGAATTGTTGTCAACATTTCTTTGTGAAGCAGTCAGTGGGAAACAAGGCTGAGAATAAGTGTCACTCCTAGCTAACGGAGAAGGACATAGTCTTTTCATATTAACCCCTGTTACACGCGTTGGTTCACAAGGGAAACTGCTTTAGCATTCTGTCTTTTGCTTTGAATGAGTTAACCAAGGAATGAGGAAGCTAAAACTAAATGCTGTAACTGTGCAGACTTAAAAGGTGAGTTGTCTATGTGACAGGTTCTGCAAGGTATTAACAAGGTGCTTGGGAAGGTAATTAGCATCCAAAGCAGGCAGCAGGAAGTACTTTTGGTCACCTCTGATGAAGAATTTGTAATGAGCTGGAGGGCCTGATTTTCAATGGATGATTTGCTGAGAACAATGGCTCCAAACAGAACAGAGTAAAAGGCTTACTAATGGTAACCTTAGAGGCAGTGGGCTCTTTTCCCATCAGTTTAAATCAGTTTTCTAGTCGATAACATTTTAAACTTTTACATGACAAGTGAGTTTTATGTAAAAGAAACTTCAGTGAATAACACACACACTATGAAAGATAACGCATAATATGATCTGCCTAGACCCATACTGTATGTGTAATATTTCATAGGCAGTCTGTTTTAACATTATTTTCAGTCATTTTTAGGCATGATAACCAGTGTGTATGTTAGTGGGTGATAAGAGGCACATTTGTTAATAGTCTGCATTATAATCTTGATCTCTCTCCAGGTGTGGTCCTATGTTTATAACAAGCCAGATATTAACAGTGAGGACATTTTTTTTTGGACCCAGGGAGCCCCTATGAACAGAAAAGGCCATTAGAAAATAGTAGTAATTAGTAATTATATCATATATCTTGCCAGTTATTACTATGGTTATTTCCCTTTTTACTGTGTATGTATTAAAAATTTGCATCAAGGTAATTGGGAGTGAATACAAAATTATAATACAAAAGAGGCTCAAATTATAATGGGAGCAGCAGTGGAAAATTTTCTTATAATAATCACTCTGATATGTCACTGATTATTATAAGAAAATATTCCAAACACTTCTGGCCATCCACTGTTCCAACCCCATAACAGTTTTATAAAGGTAAATCTTACATTTTAAAGGGGAATTAAAAAGTAAAAAAATAAGTCAGATTCTTCTACTTATTTACTTTTAAAATCTCTGCTTCAAGGAACAGCAATTAGCAGGTTTAAATCTAGCCTTACATCCTACCTATCTAATAACCAGCACAGTATATGATGGTTCTATTAGCACTGCATGGGGCAAGGTTCTACCACTTCTATTTATTTATATAATTTATAAATTTATGTACTGAACTATTTTTGTATTTGTTCTCCTCATATTTTGTTATTGTACAAGCCCAAGTCGCGCTTTATAAATAAACTACACATACATACAAAATTACAGTATAACAATGGTACTGAAGACATAACTTTTTAATGCTGTACACAGCCTTAAGGCAAGTAAATGACATATATAAACTTTATGCATTATGTATTTAAATATATAGGGATAATGCACCCACCCCTACCCATTATAAGGATATTATTATAAGGATATTATATCACCTCAGAGTTCCCTGCTCTGTGTAAATGGTCAGGGAACTCCTCAGTGACATAATATCCTTATATTACATGGTAAGGGGCTCATTATTGCTTATATATTAAAATATTTATAAAAAGAAATATCATAAAGTGTCACATGTTTATTGAAGGATCTTGTTTTTATATATAGGGATGGGTACTGGTTTTGACACTAACCTGGTTTTGCCAATCTCATACCAACTCTAGAATTTCTTGATCCATTTGTGGTTATTTGGCAAAAATTCATGGTGGCTTACATAACAACTGACGTTGTCCTGGCATCAAGGAGCCTGCCCTCTCTACAGCACAGAAGAAGCTGTACAGTCAGCATCAGTCCTCAGCCATATTGCACTAGAAAGACACATTTAGTTGCATTGGTTCAATAGCAAACAGTCCGAGTTTGCTGCTACTCCACTGAAACTACAGCACTACCCCTGCAGATGTCTCAACTGTGTGAAAGAATCACCCACGCTTCATGTACCCTCAGGCAAGATGGGACCTCCAGGTGCACATGAGTTTAGCCTATTAGTCATATGACGTGTGAGTAATTCTTTACTGTTTTAGTCGCGTGGAATGAAAGTATATGCCCTTAATTGTCTTCATCCATCCAGATTACTAACTTTCAGTGTTACACAGCTACCTTAAAAAATGTAAAAATGTGGTATGACCTGTTGTTACTATATTTCACTAGTATTTCAGGGCAGATAAATAAAACATTCCCATGCACACACATATGATTTGAGATAAGACTTCCATTTAATATACATTGGGCACAATGGGCCTGATTTACCCACGTGTGCTGTGCTAGAAATAGGGGTTAAACTCGTGATAACCAATATTAAATAGGTTAGCGCAAGTTAAACTCCATACTTGCACTGGCTGCACCAGTTTCACAAAAGACACCAGTGAAACCGGTGCAATGTATTTAATAAAGGATTTGTACCACTTTTAACTCCAAAATTTAAGACCAGCTAATGGCTGGTCTTAAAGTGGTGCTGGGGTAAAATCCCTTTTATCATTTAGCACAAGGTGCAAATCCAGTATTAAATATTAAATATTTGCCCAGACAATTTGTGGCTCTGGGTAAATGAGGCCCAATGTGAACTGTGAACAGAGATATATCACTGCTCTGTGCTTATCCAGATCCCAAACAATGTCAGTACAATAGTTAGCTGCACATTTACTTGTACTGAGCTGCTATTATTTACAATTAATAAGAAAATAAAACAGATGATTACAAAAAAGATAGTTTGCAGAATCAGAATTACGCAGGTTTGGAATTTTACATTTGTATTGGCTTCATTCGAACAGAAACATGATTTTACACCTTAATGCTAAGGTGGAAAGAAAAAACAATTTAATATTTTACTGACAAAAGCTTGTGATCTGCATAAAAATCAAAATCTAGACAGGACGGTTCATAACACAGAATGGAATATTAATTGTGAGTAATAGTTCAATTGTCCAACCAGCTTGGTATCCTAATGGTGCTTTATGTACTTTATGGTGCTATACTATTTACTTACTTTTATACTGGTCTTGTACTTTATACGCCTAGTATGAGCAAGCAGTATAGGCTGGTCTGCCAGTATTATCCATACAATGTTTCAAGGTCATTTAGTCATTCCTTGATATGAAGGGGAAGTTCAAATAACATATACAAATACATATGCTTTTCAGAAAAAAGTGCAGTATTTTTTCATCCCAATGACATTAATCTGCCAATTCAGCATCGTGTCTGTGTATAAATAAATACAACCGAAATACTGACTTCCTGTTTGCAAGTCCCGTAGTAGAGAGCGTTACGGTCTTGCTCTTGACCAAGCTCCTGGGTTAATTCAGTTGCTCAGTAGAGATCTGAGCATCTTTGACCCATCCAACAGCCAATCAGTAGAAATAACTGTTAAGCTAGGTACACACCTAGTGATTTTTCCTCCTGACCGACCGTTCGATACTTTCGACCGGTCGGCCAGGAGGAAGGACTGTCGGTCGCGGCAAAAGCAGCCGCGTCCGATATTTACCATGACCGATCGTGCGGTCCATAGAGGACTGCACGATCGGACGAGGTTTTCCACCATGTCCGATCGTCCTTTCGTCCGATTCGGACGAACGGTCGGTCGGACATGGGAGCATTCGGATGCGATAATTTCGGTCTGATCGACCGATACACTGAACTATCAGTCGATCGGACCGAAATATCTCATCGTGTGTACCCAGCTTTAGGAACATTCCAAGAATGTGGTGCATCCTGGGAAGAAGAAGGAGTATTAGAACCTGAAATGTCAGCTCACTAATGTCAACAGCAGGGAACAGCAAAGTGTATGAAATCAACTGATTTTTCAAAATGGGAGAGAATATGTAGAATAACTAAGAAGGCATTACACAAACTAACAATTTAACAAATATTGATAATTTCTACTGAACTGTCCCTTTAATCTGTTAATTTTTATAGGTTATAAATCTGGCCTGTATACTTTTTCTAACTTTGTTTATTCTCTTTTACATATAACTTTACGTTTAAAAGTATTTCTTTTCCATTTATCTTCATTGTGTTGTAAAACTGGGGATTTATTCTGAAGTAGTTGAGAACAGAAAAAAAGTAAATACAGTTGGATGTTGATGAAATGGTTGACATAAACCTGACCTTGGTGCAAACCACAGTTAGAAATACAGCAGAGCCAAGAGCAAGACAAGCCTATGAAAATATTCTTCTAATACTTCCTTGTTGTCATAGTGATGTTGTATCTCACTGCTAGCATTTTATTCATATACATTCAGCTTTGCAGACTTGGATTAGCTTTTGATTGACATGGCCAAGTTAGATCATTTATTTGGCATTCAAGTATTTTAGATATTCCAACACTCTAATTAAAGACCACACTCCCATATAAGGACAACATTGGAACCCAAATCCAAAAATGTAGCAGCCTTTTAGGTGGGGAGCTAAGATGCACCTTTTCAGACTTTTTCCTAAAACCATATATAAAGTTTCATGACACACGTTTGTGTTTTATGCCCTCCTGAAATTTATAAGGGGAGCTCATTAATCATAAAAATTGAATTCAATGTATATATAAACTCACTGCCATTTTACATAATTTTCTGGAATACAACAAATCCCAAAACACTTACATTACGGGAGCACTCCCCTGTAAATCCCGATCGATCGTGCAGTTCCCTATGAGACCACGGCCAAATTTGCAGCGACCGACGGACATTTGTCTCGGCCAAGCGCTTGCTCTTAGCCGTGTGTACCCAGCCTTATATTACAGGAAACACACTTATTACACATATTAGATAACTTATTTGGAGCATCTGTTATGCTGGCTATACAGTATAAATGTACATCCTGATGTTCAAGTAACACAACATATGGAATACATGGTTAGGTCTGCACACCATACAAAAAAATCTTCCTGATGGGTGCATAGTTGTAGTAGTACCTGAGAACACAATATGATAAGATCAACAGTTCCACAGCACACCAGTCTTGATCAATAAAAATTATTGTACATTAGATTCAAGTTTCAAGCAGATTATCGCCTGAAATGAACATTCGTACACATTGTGCGTCATGGTCGGGACCCGCGATCGCAGGTGTGTATGAGCCTTAAGTGTATTGTGTCATGAGAAATGTGTCACATAGACACCGAAACGTCTACCTAATATAGAATTATTGTTCAAGGCTGGCGTTCGGTGGAACCTTTGATCTGACGTTCAGTTAATGACTGCTGTGCCGATCATTCAGGACTCTTCTCCGTTGGGGTAGATTGGGGTGGTCTCACGGGAGACCACCCCAATTCGAGGGAGACTCCCGGAAGATCCGAGTGGGGTGGAATACCTACCGTATATGCCCCCCACCCGCGCAGCGCGGGGTTGGCAGGGGCGGCAGTTATGCCACTGCCTCAAATTCTATTTTGGTAACCCTCAATTTTGGTAGCCTTCAAATTCAGTAACTCTCGAATGTATCATTCAATTTTGGTAACCCTGAAATGTATAGTCTGATTTCTATAACTCTCGAGTGTATCATTTGGTAACCCTTGAATATATCGTTCGGTAACCCTCAAATGTCGTGTTCGGTAACCCTCGAATTGGTCATAACCCTGGAATGCAGCATGGGGAAACCAGACAATTGCCCGATCGTGAGGAATGGTAGTGTTTAAACAAGTTTTGGTGATATGTACATGTTCCCTAGAACATTTCCTTGGTGCCAAAGCCGTTTACAGTAATTAATCATTGCTATTTTAACTGTACCGTATATACTCGAGTATAAACCAAATTTTGGATCTTTTTCGTCTCTTCTCGGTTTATACTCTGTGCTCATTTGGATGCTGCTGGAAAAAATCAAATAGCCCTGGGAAAACAAAAGCTGTACCCTGTAACACAGAGAATCCTCTTGATTTTAGTGGGTTAGGCAGTTGTTGTCCTGCTCACTCAGATCAGCCCAAGGCAAATGGGAAAAAAAATTATCTTTAAGTGTTCAGGCTTCACAGAAAGGTATGTAGGGTACATCTCTGTTTGGGGCTGTGTATGGGACTTTCTATGGGACTGTGTAGGTGACTTTCTATGGGAATGTGTGTAGGACTTCTATGGGGCGTGGTGTATGTGGACTTTCTATGGGGTGTGTGTGGACTTTCTAGGGGCTGTGGTGGGCTTTCTATGGGGTTGTGTGTGGGACTTTCTATGGGGCTGTATGTGGGACTTTCTATGGGATTGTGTGTGGGACATGTGTGTGGGCTTTTTTATGGGGTTGTGTGGGGGACTTTCTATGGGCTGTATGTGGGACTTTTCTATGGGACTGTGTATGGGACTTTCTTTAGGGCTGTGTTTGGGACTTTCTATGGGGTTGTGTATGGGACTTTCTATGTGGCTGTGTATGGGACTTTCCATAGGGCTGTGTATGGGACTTTCTATAGGACTCCGTATGGGACTTTCTATGGGGCTGTGTATTGGACTTTCTATGGGGCTGTGTATGGGACTGTGTACGGGACTTTCTATAGGGCTGTGTATGGGACTTTCTATAGGACTCTGTATGGGACTTTCTATGGGGCTGTATATGGGACTTTCTATGGGGCTGTGTATGGGACTTTCTATGGGGCTCTGTATGGGACTTTCTATGGGACTGTGTACGAGACTTTCTATGGGACTGTGTACGAGACTTTCTATAGGGCTGTGAACAGGACTTTCTATGGGGCTGTGTACGGGACTTTCTATGGGGCTGTGTATGGGACTTTCTATGGGGCTGTGTATGGGACTTTCTATGGGGCTGTGTACGGGACTTTCTATGGACTGTGTACAAAACTTTCTATGGGACTGTGTACGAGACTTTCTATAGGGCGTGTGTAGGGGACTTTCTATGGGGCTGTATACGGGACTTTCTATGGGGCTGTGTATGGGACTTTCTATGGGGCTGTATATGGGACTTTCTATGGGGCTGTATATGTGGACTTTCTATGGGCGTGTACGAGGACTTTCTAGGGCTGTGTATGGGACTTTTATGGGGCTGTGTAGGGACTTTTATAGGGCTGTGTATGGGCTTTCTATGGGGCTGTTTATGGGCTTTCTAGGGGTGATATGGGACTTTCTATGGGCTGTGTATGGGACTTTCTATGGGGCTGTGTATCGGGACTTTCTATGGGGCGTGTATGGGACTTTCTATGGTTCTGTGTATGGGACTTTCTTATGGGACTGTGTTACAAGACTTTCTATAGGGCTGTGTATGGGACTTTTTATGGGACTGTGTGCAGGACTTTCTATAGGGCTGTGTATGGGACTTTCTAGGGGCTGTGTATGGGAATTTCTATGGGACTATGTATTAGACTTTCTATGGACTGTGTGTATAGGACTTTCTATGGGTTTGTGTGTGGGACTTCTATGGGGCTGTATAGGGCTTTCTATGGGCTGTGTATGGGACTTCTATGGGGCTGTGTATGGGACTTTCTATGGTTCTGTGTACGGGACTTTCTATGGGACTGTGTACGGGACTTTCTATGGGACTGTGTACGAGACTTTCTATAGGGCTGTGTATGGGACTTTCTATGGGGCTGTGTATGGGACTTTCTATGGGGCTGTGTATGGGACTTTCTATGGGGTGTGTATGGGACTTTCTATGGTTCTGTGTATGGGACTGTGTACCGGACTTTCTATGGGACTGTGTATGGGACTTTCTATGGGACTGTGTATGGGACTTTCTATGGGCTGTATATGGGACTTTCTATGGTACTGTGTATGGGACATTCTATGGGACTGTGTATGGGATCTTTCTATGGGACTGTGTACAAGACTTTCTATAGGGCTGTGTATGGGACTTTCTATGGGGCTGTGTATGGGAATTTCTATGGGACTATGTATTAGACTTTCTATGGGACTGTGTATGGAGTTTCTATAGGCTTTGTATGGGACTTTTTATGGAGCTGTGTATGGGACTTTTATGGGACTGTTGTGGGACTTTCTATGGGACTGTGTATAGGACTTTCTATGGGGTTGTGTGTGGGACTTTCTATGGGGTTGTGTGTGGGACTTTCTATGGGGCTGTGTATGGGACTTTCTATGGTTCTGTGTATGGGACTTTCTATGGGACTGTGTATGTACAAGACTTTCTTAGGGCTGTGTATGGGATCTTTTTATGGGACTGTGTGCAGGACTTTCTATAGGGCTGTGTATGGGACTTTCTATGGGGCTGTGTATGGGAATTTCTATGGGGCTGTGTATGGGACTTTCTATGGTTCTGTGTATGGGACTTTCTATGGGACTGTGTACAAGGACTTTCTATAGGGCTGTGTATGGGACTTTTATGGGACTGTGTGCAGGACTTTCTATGGGCTGTGATGGGACTCTTTTATGGGGCTGTGTATGGGAATTCTATGGGACTATGTATTAGACTTTCTATGGGACTGTGTATGGGAGTTTCTATAGGGCTTTGTATGGGACTTTTTATGGAGCTGTGTATTGGGACTTTCTATGGGACCGTGTATGGGACTTTCTATGGGACTGTGTATAGGACTTTCTATGGGGTTGTGTGTGGGACTTTCTATGGGTTTGTGTGTGGGACTTTCTATGGGCTGTATATGGACTTTCTATGGGGCTGTGTATGGGACTTTCTATGGGGCTGTGTATGGGACTTTCTATGGTTCTGTGTACGGGACTTTCTATGGGACGTGTACGGGACTTTCTATGGGACTGTGTACGAGACTTTCTATAGGGCTGTGTATGGGACTTTTTATGGGGCTGTGTATGGGACTTTCTATGGGGCTGTGTATGGGACTTTCTATGGGGCTGTGTATGGGACTTTCTATGGTTCTGTGTATGGGACTGTGTACGGGACTTTCTATGGGACTGTGTACGGGACTTTCTATGGGACTGTGTATGGGATTTATGGGCTATATGGGACTTTCTATTGGCTGTGTATGGGACTTTCTAGGGACTGTGTATGGGACTTTCTATGGGACTGTGTACAAGACTTTCTATAGGGCTGTGTATGGGACTTTCTATGGGGCTGTGTATGGGAATTTCTATGGGACTATGTATTAGACTTTCTATGGGACTGTGTATGGGAGTTTCTATAGGGCGTTGTATGGGACTTTTTATGGAGCTGTGTATGGACTTCTATGGGACTGTGTATGGGACTTTTATGGGACGTGTATAGGATTTTATGGGGCTTTGTGTGGGACTTTCTATGGGGTTGTGTGGGGACTTTCTATGGGGTGTATATGGGACTTTCTATGGGGCTGGTATGGGGACTTTCTATGGGGCGTTGTAGGGACTTTCATTGGTTCTGGGTACGGGACTTTTATGGGACTGTGTACAGGGAATTTCTATGGGATGTGTACGAGACTTTCTATAGGGCTGGTATGGGACTTTTTAGGGGTTAGGACTTTTTATGGGGCTGTTATGGGACTTTCTAGGGGCTTGTATGGGACTTTTATGGGGCTGTGTATGGGACTTTCTATGGTTGTTCTGTGTATGGGACTGGTACGGGACTTTCTAGGGACTGTGTTGGACTTTCTATGGGACTGGTATGGGACTTTCTATGGGGCTTATATGGACTTTTTATGGTTGTGTATGGGACTTTCTAGGATGGTATGACTTCTATGGGACTGTGTACAAGACTTTCTATAGGGCTGTGTATGGGACTTTCTATGGGGCTGTGTATGGGAATTTCTATGGGACTATGTATTAGACTTTCTATGGGACTGTTATGGGAGTTTCTATAGGGCTTTGTATGGGACTTTATATGGGGCTGTGTATGGGACTTCCTATGGGGCTGTGTATTGGACTTTCTATGGGTCTGTGTATGGGACTTCCATGGGGCGTGTATGGGACTTTCTATGGGACTGTGTATGGGACTTTCTATAGGACTGTCTGTGGAACTATCTATGGGACTGCCTATGGGAGAAAGTCAACCCTCGGTTTTCCTAGTTTATCAGTTATAAGTAGGTGCCTCGGTTTATATTGGGGGTGGTTTATACTCGGGTATATAAGCATTTACCCCATTGATTTCAATGGGTTCTTTTGAACTACCGAACTTCTGAACTTTTACTGAAGTTCGGAAGTTCGAAAATGAACCAAACTTCAGGAAGTTCGTCCATCTCTAATAATCATAATTAAAATTGCAAACATGTTCTGGCTGGGGAACATTTTGAGAATATCGTCAGGTAAAACAGCTGCTCCACTTGACATTATAATTGATTCGATTTTCATCTTGGATCAAAAGTCCAATAGGTGTAATGTCAAGGATTTTTCTAACACTACACATACATAGAGGATGCTTGCCAATGGTTAAACAGCCTGTACTGTACTATGGGAGTTAAGAGAAATGTCCAACCCCCTCACAGTGCAAGAGGACAATGCCTGTAACTCCCTGACATTGTTTAGTGATCCTGCAGAACAAGTCTTGCCCCTACAATTCCCAAATGATATTGACCTGTTAGTTCAGACTATGTTTTGCTATTAGAAATGTACTAGCAAACCCCGTGCACCCGCAAACACCCCCTCCCCCCTGGATCCCCTCCAATCCTTCCCAATCCCTGAATGGTGTGGCGCTGGTGCAAATGTGTCCGGCCTCCATGCATCAACAGCCTTTGGCTAGCCTTCTTAAATTAATAAAAGAAAATGTGCCTTATGATCAGAAATATCATAGTTTGCCTTTAAAGGGAGCCGTAATAAGTACAGTCAGTCATCAGCTTCTTTGATAGTTTATTAAAATGATGCTACATATGAACAAATGTAAGCAAGTGTTCTTGTGCACTCTAGAGCGATTATATAGTTTTGTACCTTTTTATGCAAAGCGCTGGAGCATTTTGTTCTGTGCTCTTGTTCCTGGCCTTACCCATACTAATGGTATTCTAGTGTGAAGTGGCTTCCAGCTGTTCCATGTGTTTTAATCACCAATGTTTTGCCTGAAAAGATAATCAAACAGCACAGTATAGTTTGTGACATATTGGAACAGTAATAAACTCCTATTCTGATGAAAAGCTGTGCAGTGTGTCAAAATCATTTCAACAAAATTCTGCATTGAGTAGATTTTTGCCTTTGCTGAATAAAAAAGGGTTCTAATAATTAAATCAATGTTCGAAAGAATGAGAAGGTATTATTATCTTTCCCAGATCAAATAATGAATTACAGATTGACCCCCACCACCCCAAATGAATTATTTTTCAGATTCTTTGGAAATAATATCTGTGGGTATTTCTGTTAAGGGCCCATTTGTATAGCAAAGGGACTTTCTTGAAAAGAAATAAAGTTGGTGTATGCTGTGGAATATAAATGCAGGATCCAGAAACAGGATGACTTTCTAATAAATCGTGGCATCTAAGTTGAGTTGCATTTTTCTACTTTGATGGTTTTGTAATAATAAATGATTATATAAGCTTATAGCATAATATATTCCTTGTATCTTAACTAAAAACAACAATAATCATTCAGTACAATATCCTGTAAGAGAGAGCAGCTCATCAATTGGTTAATTTGTATCCCTCTGCTGGGGTGGGAGAAGGTGTTTGGACTAGGGAAGTCCAAAATGTTATTAAAACAGGGATTCAGAGGGTCAGTTGTGTTCCTGTTCACCGTCCCACATTTTGATTACATCATGATGATCCTAGTTGGATTTAAATGTCTACCTCTAAAGGTGCCCATATATTGAACTCACCTCCTCACCGATCCCGCAACATTCAATCAATTCTTCCGGAACCGCATTTCCTATCCTTATTAACAAATGGCATACGATGTGTTGGTCCCAGACTGGCCAAGTACAGGAAAGGCTGTTCTGGAAAATTGATTGAATGTCGTGGGAACGGTTGGCAGATGAGTTCTAATGTATGTGCACCTTTACATATTAAGGACTATTGCAAGAGATTGTGCACATCTTGTTAAAACTGGCAAACCCTTTGTGATTGGTGTGTCTTGATTTGTAATCTATGCATCAAAATGTTGGCTAATAAACAGCCAATGCAGTGTGTGGTGGATATTTACTTTCTATGCAGGGGCGTGTTTATGGGGGATTTCTGATGCCCGGAATCCCCCTTTTCTGCCTGCTCATTGCAGTCTGCTGTTCTATTTCTCCTGGTGTCCATGGACTGTTACATAGATTGTTACATAGACTGCTACATAGATTGTTACATAGATTGTTACATTGTTACATAGATTGTTACATAGATTGTTACATAGACTGTTACATAGATTGTTACATAGACTGCTACATAGATTGCTACATAGATTGTTACATAGACTGCTACATAGATTGTTACATAGATTGTTACATTGTTACATAGATTGTTACATAGACTGCTACATAGATTGTTACATAGACTGCTACATAGATTGTTACATAGATTGTTACATAGATTGTTACAAAGACTGCTACATAGATTGTTACATAGACTACTACATAGATTGTTACATAGAGTGTTACATAGACTGCTACATAGATTGTTACACAGACTGCTACATAGATTTTTAATTCAGCTGTGAGTTAGAAGCAGCATTTTTTGTTGTAAAAATGTATGCAGTCTGCCCTGTGATTGACAGCAGCATAGAGATCTGTATCAATATTAACACTGCAGCTGCCTGAGGGGATTGCTGAGACTGGGTTTAAATGCACATTTTACTTTATCTACTCCACTGAGCTTAGTGAGCAAAATCCTGGAGGTGGTTGTATAACTCACTCTCAACATGACATCACATATACACAGAAGTGATGATTTTTCCATATGTTCTTTGTACAGAGCGATCATTCGATGTGCCCACACATGGTACAAAATAAAGGTGTTATCTGTATTGCCTGTCATGATAATCATGGCAGGTAGAGAATATTTAGAATATTATTATATGATCCATTTATATATATAATAGAATATATGAATGTATTATTTGATCATAAACTTCCTTCTGGACTTGTTCAGTGGGTGACTCATTTAGGAATACCACCCTTGAAAATCCTGCTCTTGCCCCTGCTATGCATTGATACTCTATTTGCATCCAGAACAAAATGTGTTAAATCTTTACCTCTAAAATATAACGTATAAAGTAAAAGTAATGTAAAAGTAAAAGTAATGAAAGGTTTATAGGATGTTAGAAAAAACTATCCAATTTTGATTGAAATAAATTGACCACAGAACAACACAGGTTAATTGAGCAATTGATGCACAATTCTTTATAGATCCAATTCTTCTTCCTTATATCATTTAATTACTCATTCATTATATCAGTGCACATGCTTGTGAATATGATCAAACAGGAATCAATTGAAATCTCCCCAAAACATCTCAGGTGCTTGTTCCCAAAATACATCTCTAACCTAATTAATCTCTGGTCAAAATTTTCAAATTTAAAACACAACTGATTTTTGATCTAATTTCTAAATTTACAATTTCTCAAAGTTCCAAGTTTCAAAAATGTTGAAAACTCTGCCGAATTTTTGAATTTTCTAAACCAGTAGCAGAAATGTAATTCCCTAGATCCAATACTTCCTATCCCCAACTCATTACAAGGTTGACATTATAATTCCCACCTATTATCCAACGAGAGTGGCATGAACAAGGTCATGCACTCAATAAAAGTATCGCATTTCCTTTTTGTTTGTGTAAAAGCAACAAAATGCACATCCCTTTATTTTAAATGGCTCAGTCTTAAGCTAGGTACACACCATACAATAACTCGAACCGACTGTCATTTCAGTGTTTCAGTCGGTCGAAATATTGTATGGTTTCTTCTGTCTGTTGTGAACAACTGCCGACCATTCGTTTGACCAAATCGGACGAACACACAGATTTCTACCTATACATGGGGAAACCAAATCCCAGTGGCACCAATTACCCAATATAAATATATAAAATCTGTTATAAAGTATATATGAGTAAATATGAAGGTTAGAAGGGCTTTATGGGCATTAGATTTACCAGATAGTAATACTCTCTGGATTCTTATATATTTATATTGGGTAATTGGTGGATAAGTGCCATGGGGATTTGATTTCCCCGTGTAAATGTAGGACTCTTCTTCCTAATATAATATAGAAAAAGTGTGCTGCTGCACTGCATAGAAACACGTGGCAACTCACCAGTCCAAATTCATAAAACTTAACTTTATTTCTCCATTTAAAACAGATCAGAGCTGGACGGTGGAAGATGTCTGACGCGTTTCAGGCTGTCAAGCCCTTAATCATAGAGCGGGAGCCGCCATCTTTTGTGTGTATCTCTTCTTCCTAACCGTCTGTTTTTTTGTTTGCACAATATGCAACCTCTGGCTTATTTGATGCACAAACTGCATTTATTGAGACAAATAGATGTCTGGAATAAATGTCTGTGTTCTAGTCCAGAACTATGAATAATTTCCCTGAAAAAAAGATTAAAAAAAGCGGAAATATTTTTACCCATAAATGCAAATTCAAGGGCCATATTTTTTTTTACTACTGCTTGGTATTCTACAAATGAACATTTGGCGTTAATGTACGATCTCACCCGTACATGTCCACCCATTAAAGAAAAAACTGGTCACTTGCCTTTTAATTGCGCATACCCCAACCACTATTTTTAGCACTTTTTACATGTATTTCTATTCCGATTTTTTTTTGATAATAAGTGTTACCCTTGTTCTCTACAATTGTCACCTTCTCCCCCTGCTCAATGAGCTTTTCGGAAATTGCAGAGAAAGCATCAGAGTAAAGGCTGGTACACACGATACAATAATACGGCGCAACCGACTGACATTTCAGTGTTTCGGTCTCGATAGACCACTGACTGTTCGTCTGTCAAAATCTGATGAACGAATGATCGGAAAATCACAAACGATTGTGCGGGGACCACATGATCGGTTGCGCCTAATTGCCGGTCGCGCCTAACTGTTGGACTGGTTAGTATGCTGAAATACCTAGTTCGAAATGCAGGCAATAATGTGCTGCATATACCAGTTGGAAATAGGAACAGGTAATTTATCCCACTGTGACACACTTTATAATGGAAATTTCTGTCCTGACACACCTGTGTTCTTAATGCTGAACTCATGTAAAAATATATAGTATTTCCTACAGTTTACAGCATGTATTTTCATGGAATTTAAATATAATGAATGCAGTGTAAATAATGCAACTTTGTCTATATTTTAATATTTTAATGATGTTAAAAATGTTTTGTAGTTATTACAAAAAGTTTCATTATCCCGTCAAAAATCTTTTTTTTTTATATGATAACAACAACTGGAATCCTACAAGCCAAACTAATCGTTTTATGAGCCTTTTGGATGTATTTGTTTTCCAGCTTGTACAGTATTTTATGAACTACATGAAATATGAAACGCAAGATATTTGTACTAGTTAAATGACATAAACATTTCCCTAGTGTCTAAACCCTTTATTTTCTATTCTCAAACTAACAATACATCAGCTGTATTTATGTGTGGAAATGAAGTTGCTATCAATGATCAGCATACAGTAAGCAATGAATTAAAGGAATTGGTTAACTAGAAGGACTTCCACATAGCAGACCAATAGAGGGAGGAGCAGAGTCAGAAAAGAAGCTGCTATTGAAAATATAAAAAATGACTGCTATTGATGTCTCACATGGAGGAAGCAACTAGAAATAATTAAACTTGGATATTAACAGAGATTACTACCTGCCCATTAGTCATTCTTTGTTTTTTTTTTCTCCCTAACTATTGTAACATAAGATGTTTGTTGTTTACCTTGTGCAATTAACATTAAAATTTCACTTCCCTTTCAACCCTCAGCCGCCAATGTAATAGGTTTTCATTACAATTAAAATGTACAATCTGCCAGATCACCAACAATGCCCGACCAAACTCCCATAACAAACCAATGGGTGGGCGTAATGGGCGTTCATCGGGTGTCATGGGACATGGCTGCAACCGTGTGTACCTAGCTTTAGACAATTGGATGTCCTGGATAAATCACAGTCAGATGTGCCTTTTTCTATGAACAAAATGATTAGTTGGCACAAAATATTTTTACTCTCGAACGTACAAGTTGTAGATTGTTGTATTGATTGGTCAGTCCAGAGGATTATCCCCCAAAAATCTGTCCATGTGTATCAGGCATTAAAATATGTTAAAAAAAAGAAATTCTAAATCAGGTAAGATAACATACGATCAACATAGAAAAACGGACCACGACATCCCGTCACTGAGGTAAAATGTAACTTTTATTTGAAGTTGTTAAAAACAGACCACACAGACTTTCCCTCCATGTAGTCAGTTTTTAACATCGGCAAATAAAAGTAAAATTTTACCTCAGTGACGGGATGGAGTCGTGGTCCGTTTTTCTATGTTGATGGTGATTTTCCATTGGAGCGTTTCCGGACCCTCCTCGGACCATCTCTCCTACGAGGTTGCACGGTGGTAGGATCGCAGGTAAACGTGCACACTAGTTGTTTTTTCCTCTTTGTAAGATAACATACGAGCGCCATGTTGTTTTCATTTAGCAAATGAACCATGATTCCCATGCAATCCGAGCAAAATGTGCGCAAAATTTTTGGACATAGTCATTGATTTTGCCAAATAACCAAGATTTTGAAGTGCTGTTTAAAAACTATAGTAAATAGATTTACAGAACATCTTCCAGGTTGCAGAAAGATTATAATTTTTTTGTAATAAATATCTTTAAATTTTAGCACACTGTATTCAAAATATATCGCTTTTATTTTCAATGTTTCAACGTCACACAGGATGTCTTCATCAGGACAATCATAAAGTGCAAGCGCATGCTCATACTTTTATACAACCCAATCATGTGACGTGCCACACCCCCTTACTTAAAAATTACATATTCATTATTCACAAAGTACATATATCTAAAACACTCATAAAGTGCAATCAATATGTATAAAAACCTTAAAAGTGCATTCTATATATAAGTAGATGGATTATTTCATATTTATGTGCCTTAAATGGCATGTCCACCCCCTTTTTTTACATTTCTGTAGTGTAGGGCTCCCTCCCCCAGCCTCAACCGCTATAGTAGTTTCTCCCAAAACTCCCCCAATGATTACTTACCTTACCTCTTTCCTCCATCGTTCAGTCCCGGCCCTCTGCTTGCATGAAACTGCAAGCAGGGGGCCGGACCAGCAGCCACATCCGTGATTGGCTGAGAGGCAGCCAATCATGGACGGGGCTGCCGGCAGTGGAAAACGCCGGGGGAAAGAGGTAATGTAAGTAGAGTTTGGGGAAGTTTTGGGAGAAACTACTATTGCGGTTGGGGCTGGGAGAGGGAGCCATACACTACAGAAAATGTAATTTAACACTAGGGGTAGAGGGAAAATGACAGGGATCGGGAGGGAGGGAGGGAAGGGGGGGGCTGCATTGGGCAAGCCACAAACCTCTGAGAGTTCTTAGTTACAATTTTATGCATAAAAGTGAAAAGCTTTTCCAACCACGTCAAGGAAACCCCAGTATGGAAGGTCCTAACAGTTTACTTTGGGTCATTTATCTGGGCTGACACTCCCTGCTTGGTTACATTTTCTTGGGAAGGTTGTCTCCCTGACCTTGCATTGGATTAGTATTAAAGGCTATCACTTCCCCCGCCTACTGGCTTTTAATAAGGAGGGAAGAGGCCTCTCATCCAATGCTAAGTATTGAAGGAATAAGACCTTCCATTAAAGGGACGTTTTGGGGGTGCTACTACCACATGGAAGCTAGGTCAATATTCCTGCAGAGAAGCTCTGCTACAATATATACACAAAAGGGAGGCTGTGGGAGCACTCCTGTGGCAAAATTACTTTATACCAAATAGTGGAAGTGCTACTGATCTGACCAAAACATTAGAACAAACAAGAAAAGAGATGATCATTACACATTCCTGGGCCCCATATGTCATAATATCTGTGCTAGTGCAAACAGTAAAAACATGGGGGTTTTTAGTTACAATTTGATGCATAAAAGTGAAAAGCTTTCCAACCACGTCAAGGTTATTCCAGTATGGAAGGTCCTAACAAATTACCTTGGGTCATTTATCTGGGCTGTAACTAAAAACCCCCATGTTTTTACTGAGCCTTTAATACTAATCTAATGCAAGGTCAGGGAGACAACCTTCCCAAGAAAATGCATCCAAGCAGACCCAAGTGTCAGCCCAGATAAATGGCCCAAGGTAAACTGTGACCTTCCATACTGGGGTTACCTTGACGTGGTTGGAAAAGCTTTTCACTTTTATGCATAAAATTGTAACTAAAACCCCCATGTTTTTACTGTTTGCACTAGCATAGATATTATGATATATGGTGCCCAGGAATGTGCATTGATCATATCTTTTTTTGTTTCTACAAACCTCTGAGAGGACGCCTCAGAGGCGTAAACAATTTCCCTCCCTGCAGTGCTCCTGGTGGTCACTTTCTGGGACTTTGGAGGGACATTACTGGAGAATCATTTGGAGCAGGGATGTAAGGTAAGGATTTTTATACACTACACAGTGGGGCCAGCAACGGGGGAGAATTTGGTTTTGGGGGAGGACATGCCGTTTAAATATAAAGTGCTAATGCCAAATGTATATTGTAAGTATTAAATAAAGTGTAAAGTGCAAAAACAGTGCCTAGTGTTATTAAAAACATCTATTTCAATAAAAAAATATATATTACAATTGAAGTACAGTCTCTATTTGTCATTCAATACCATAAAGTAGTTTTTTACAAGAAGCATTTAAAGGAAAACTGAGTGTTCAACCCTTTTGGTATTATTGTATTAAGTTTATTCTGCCTCTCTACATAGCAGCTGATTGGCTCTATCACCCCCTCTCTTTTGTATCTTAACATGACACAAAACAGCATTATCTCCCCTTTTCCCCATGTTTCTCTGCCAGCACTTATAAGAGAATCCCCCTTAAAGGGCATGTCCACCCCAAAACTATAATTTACCACTACTACTACTGGCCCCACTCTGTAGTGTAATAAAATCCTTACCTTACATCCCAGCTCCAAATGGTTCTCCTGTAATGTTCCCACAGTCCCAAAAACTGACCATCAGGAGCCTAGCGGAGTCCATATAGGACTCTGCCTCCTGTCTCTCCTCCGGAAGAATTTTGCCATGCGCACTGCAGCCCTCCCTCTCCCACCCGTTTTTGTTCTCCCTCCCCCTAGTGTAAATCCCGTGGTTATATTGTAGGGCTTCCTTCCCCCAGCCCCACACCGCTATAATAGATTTATCATAAAATCACCCGAACTCTACTTACCTTCCCTCTCTCCCCTTGCATTCAAAGCAGCCGGCAGCCGCGTCCGTGATCAGGGATAAATTTTCCTTTATGTATACCATATGACCATTCAGAGCCAATCAAAACAACATATTGAACTAAGAAATACTATATAAGGGTTTCCATCTGTTCCTTGATTGATAAAAGGGCAATAAAAACAGCTTCAATTCATACCAGGCGAATCAGAGTTGTGTCCTTCCTCTTCCTTATACAGGGCAGCGTGAAACAGTCAATGCACCTCATGGGACCATGTCAGGCTAATTAATGCAGAATAAAAGAAGATCTTTGGTTTGCTCTATTAAACATGTACTACTTTTTATTTACTACTTAGCATGCTCTAAAATTTTGGAAAGCGTCAAGTGTGGTAAATCTTGTATCCCTCAGTCCTCCAGCTTGGACCCATTATTAATCTTTATCCCTATATTGACTTTCAATCTTTCGCTATATAAATGTGTGTGTGTGATGCCATTGCCACAGTTTTCTTTATTACCCCCCTCTTTTCTATCATATAGACCATTTGAAATCACATAGACCATTTGAAAAAGTACTAAACACAATGTAAAAAATCGTATTAATTACTAATATAATATACATGACTATATGTATTACTGATTAAATAAAGCACTGCCATCCATAGTAAATAAACCCATGCTATGCAATGTCAGACTCCATGTGTAGAAGTCTTATCTTGAGTGGCATTGTTTCCCTTTGTGCAGCACTGAATACACTGTTTACTACTCCCAATGTCTATTTCATTCATAAAGTTCCGTTGTACAATTTGATTTGTCAGGATTAAACAGCCGAAGTGTAGGAGGGAAACAGAAGGCAGCATTGTGTCTGTAAGGAAAGAAACACTTCTGCTTCCCTTTGTCTTGTCTGTTCTATTATCAGCTGATTACTTGGCATTTTACATTTCTTTCATACTGTCACATAAGAGAGCAATCTGCATGCTGCAAATTTTACAAAATGTTTCTTTCGATTTGGGCTCTTTAAAGAGACACTTACCTTTTTAACTTATCTTTTATTAAAAATGTAAATGGGTACAACGCAGTTAAAAGGCAATATACCCCTATGCTTCTCATAAGACTTTTATTAATTATTTGTTCTGCCCTTTTTTCATTTTTTTAAAGCCTTGTAATTTTTTTTTATTTATTGATACCTGTTACATCATTTTATATAAAAAGTTAATATTGATATCAGCCCCAGCAAGTCATTATTGTAGAAGAGTGAATGGTATAGTACTATTCTTCTTGCTATGCTCTTAGATATATTAATAAATTGTGAATGAACTGGGAGAGCTAAACACTCCATACAAGGAATCTGCATTTTGAGCAATCTGATAAATTTGTTAGGAATTGCTCAAAATATCAAAAAATATTTTCTGTTTATCCGATCGACTGTTCCACAACGTTGAGCTGTTTATCGGAAAAACTATGATCTTCAGTTCTCATCTCTCAAATTTCAAGTGTTAAGTTGGCCATACATATAAAAAATTTTCATACCCGACCAAGTGCTCTCGCAACCTTCGACCCAATCCTGCCAGAACCGCCTCTCACGTTCTTCTATGCGACTGACATGCAATCGCAAAATGAATGGGATTTTGCAATCGCATGAAGGTCGCATAGAAGAACGGGAAAGGCGGTTCGGCAGGATTGGGTCGAAGGTCGCGGGAGCGCTAGATCGGGTAAGAAAACTGTATACAGTATATGTATAGCCACCTTTAGTTACACACCACATTTATAAAAAGTGTCTGTAAAAAGGAAAACTGGAGGCAACACAAGGAAACTTGTTATGGCACACAGGAGCTTGTTCAACCACACTGGCTCATCACAGTAGAAACTGGCACTATATGGAGCAGTGAATTGTAAACTGTTCAACAGGTGGTCGGTCGCAGCACCATGAAATGCTGGGCAATGCGTCTTTGTGCCATAGCGACTGCACAGTGGGACATATCACAGGCATTACTTAGCACTGGATAAAATGCTAGTGCAGTTGAGGCAATACATGTGCATCACAGCCCTTAAAGGCACACTAAACCGAAAGTAAATGAAATCTTTATCTATTATTCACAGTGAGGCAAGGTTGCTTATTCCCGCCTCCCTGTGAATAATAGAAAGCCCAGTTACTAGAGATACACTTACCACTCTCTGCTCATTCCCAGCTAACAGACACACTGTCCTTATCTTGCTCCTATTTTTTGTATTGGCACATATGTGCAAAAGATAGGAGCATAGTGTCCTTTTAAATTAAGTGAGTCCTCATGTAATCAGGACACAAAACAGCTTTATCTCCCCTTTTCCCCATGTTTCTCTGCCAGCACTTATAAGAGAATCACCTTAAAGGGCATGTCCACCCCAAAACTATAATTTAACCCACTACTGGCCCCACTGTGTAGTGTAATAAAATCCTTACCTCACATCCCAGCTCCAAATGGTTCTCCTGTAATGTTCCCACAGTCCCAAAAACTGACCATCAGGAGCCTAGCAGAGTCCATATAGGACTCTGCCTCCTGTCTCTCCTCCGGGAGAATTTTGCCATGCGCACTGCAGCCCTCCCTCTCCCTCCCTCTCCCACCCGTTTTGTTCTCCCTCCCCCTAGTGTAAATCCCTGTGGTTATATTGTAGGGCTTCCTCCCCCAGCCCCAACCGCTATAATAGATTTATCAGAAAATCACCCGAACTCTACTTACCTTCCCTCTCTCCCCCTGCATTCTAAGCAGCCGGCAGCCGCGTCCGTGATCAGGGACACGGCTGCCGGTCTGGCCCCCTGCTTGCAGTTTCATGGGCAGTGCAGTGGAGAAGAGAGGGAAGGTAAGTAAAGATCAGGGGATTTTCTGATAATAGTATTATGGTGGTTGGCGCTGGGGGAGGAAGCACTACTATATATCAAAAAAAAAATTAAAGGGTGGACATGCCCTTTAACGTAATTTCGTTATTCCCCTTTAAATAGTACAAATTAATGTAAATTCAGAAATGCTTAACAAATAACTATTCAAATGGCAAGGTGAGTCTCTTCTGATAAGATATTTTTTTGGACAAGCAGTATATCTAGTGCTAGATTTTTAGAATTGTGCATTAAAGGATAAGGAAAGACTGTTTCCTATTCTACATTAGGCAAAACATACAATATGATATGAAAAGTCTGATGCCTGAAAAATATAATTGTCTGGCAGACATATGGCCACAAACATAGAGAGAGAGAGAGAGCGAGTACACAATGTTTCCCAGCCGAACGTTACAGGATTGTCAGGAAGAAAGTCAACTGTTGTATGGATGCCACGGTTATTAAATGTATTGAATGATAAAGTTTCAAATCTATTAAAGTAATAATTGTGTATGACCAGCATTACTAGCATGGGGTCTCCGAGGGGTCTACCTGTATAGAAATGTGTATGTGCATGAAAATGATGGTATGCTATTTAATAATAAACATTGTGATTAAGGCCCAACAACATTTTCTGGCTTTATCCATATTTTTAGCTTTGCCAAAGTAGATTTGGATGGGGCATTCCTGTCCAAAGGTTTTCTTTCTCCTAACTTTAGGAATTAAAAATAACCATACATATATGTTTAAAGGGCATGTCCACCATTATATATTTTTTTTCCATATGGTAGTATTCCTTCCCCCAGCCCCAACCACTATAAAAGATTTTCAAGAAAGTCCCCAGATAGTTACTTACCTTCCCTCTCTCCTCCGCCACACTGTCCAGCCTTCTGCTTGCATGACACTGCAAGCAGGGGGCCGGACCGGCAGCCGCATCCCTGATTGGCTGAGAGGCTGCCAGCTGCTCAGAACTCCGGGGGAGTGAGGGAAGGTAAGTAGAGTTTGGGGGACTTTCTTAAAAATCTTTTATAGCGGTTGGGGCTGGAGGGAAGGAATACTACCATATGGCAAAGGGTTTTTTATGGTAGGGGGCAGGGGCATAGCTAGAAATCACAGGGCCCCATAGCAAGATTTTAGATGGGGACCCCCAACCAATTTGTGAACTGGAGGGCTGACATACTGATTTGTAACCGGAGGGCTGACATGCTAATTTGTGAACTGAAGGGCTGACATACTGATTTGTGAACTGGAGGGCTGACATACTGATTTATGAACTGGAGGGCTGACATACTGATTTATAAACTGAAGGGCTGACATACTGATCTGTGAGCTGGAGGGCTGACATATAGATTTGTGAACTGATGGGCTGACATTTGTGAAATGAAGGGCTGACATACTGATTTATAAACTGGAGGGCTGACATACTGATCTAGTTACTATGGGTTGGGGGTCCCCATCTAAAATCTTGCTATGGGGCCCTGTGATTTCTAGCTATGCCCCTGCCCCCTACTATAAAACCCTTTGCCATATGGTAGTATTCCTTCCCTCCAGCCCCAACCGCTATAAGATTTTTAAGAAAGTCCCCAAACTCTACTTACCTTCCCTCACTCCCCCGGAGTTCTGAGCAGCTGGCAGCCTCTCAGCCAATCAGGATGCGGCTGCCGGTCCGGCCCCCTGCTTGCAGTGTCATGCAAGCAGAAGGCTGGACATGTGGCGGAGTATTATGAACATGGTACATATCACTAAAAAGAGAGATCCTAATCTCATTTCGATTGGACTTGGGTCTCTATTGAGTTAAGGATCGCAAATCCGAAAACGCTAAGAAACCGTTTTGGTTTTACACTTTGCAAAATGGGCCGATTTAAATGCACTAATAAAATGTAATTTTTAATCGGACAAGAGCCGTATATGGATTGTCGAATTCTGTGGGAGTGGTGCTAACTGCCGCCTGGAGGGGGGAGAATAGAGGAGCTGTAGTTTGACAGTGAAAGTGTGGGACAGGAAAAGCCCCATGCAGAAAGCACGCCAACAAGTTCAGTGCTGAGACCGAAGGACCGTACGAAAAGAAAGGAGCTTCGTTGAAGGTCACGGCCGAAGGAAGGTAAAGCGGCTCAGCCAGCCACTCATTTTTAACTTCTTCTTTCTCAAGATCAGGGCAATTGTCCGGGTTGCTCCATGAGGGTTATCATGTTAGTGGATACTCAAGATCGAACATACATCGGGAGGGTTACCGAAGTCGAAGGACTATATTAGCCAGGGTTAATTGGAAACTCAACATTACATTCGGGGTTGTACCAGATTCGAAGGCTACATTCAAGGGTCATCGAAAGCGAACATTACATTCAAGGTTAACCGTAAGATACATTGAGGGTTACCGAAATACGAAGGTCTACATTCGAGGGTTACCAAATTGAAGGCCTCATTCAAGGCCTCATTGATCGAAAATCAAACATAAGTGATGGTTACCATTACACTTTGAAGGGATACCAAATGTTGACGCTACATTTGATAATTATTGGAAATACGTCAGGCAAGTTTGGAAAACCAAACTATTCGACCTGAAATTATTTCAGATAGTGTGGAGTTAATCCGAACTTGGGTGTTCTCATAGTGTTCTTCTAACATTCTTCATAAGTGTTCTTGTTATTCTTTTCTTCTATACTTCCCTTTCATGGTGTTCTTTTATACTTCTTCTATAGAGTTTTTCTATCCTTTTCTTCTAATAATGTTCTTCTAATAACTTTCTTATATAGTGTTCTTCTACCTTGTCCTTCTAAGTGTTCTAGTGTTTGTTCTATACTATCTTTAATACTATCTTCTATACTTTCTTCTATGGTGTTCTATGTGTTCTTCTTCTCTACTTTCTTCTATATAGTGTTCTCCAGTTTGTTATCTTTCTATAGAGTATGGCCCGACACTTTCGAAAGTTCGATCTGTTTTTGAACTTCGAACTTCTAAAAAGTTTGAAAGTTCGAAAGTCGAAAATGGGACCATTAAGTCAAAGGGGTGTTCATAGTAAGTAAATAGTAAAAAATAGTAATAGGGTAATAAGTAAAAAACCGGGGCCATGTCGATGCCGACGGCCGCCTCAGGGGAGCTGCGAAAAGGGGGGTCGTCTCTCGCTCCGGCCACTCACGGACCTCATCGACGAGACCGCTTTCTTTCTGCCAGCTGACTTGGCTCGAAGAGTGTGCACTCTTTATATAGGTTTGCAGAAAACCTAATCGTTTTGATTGGTCCCTTTTTCAATGCTTGGTGTGAAACCAGAAACCAAGCATTGAAAAAGGGACCAATCCGAAAGTGGTCATAGGACTTTTCGCAACATATAGAAGAGGATGCACACCATCCGCGGACTCAGAATCATCGCAGTAGATGGCAAGAACAAAGAAGTGGCTAGCAACATGGCCTCCCTGAGGCCACATTGCACGCTGGCGCGAGTAACGCCTGCCTGGCATTGGCAGACATCTAGTGGTGTACGTGTTGCAGCCGAAGAGTGTCACGTCGGATCAAGACAACGCGTGTACATTGACCTCATTGAGGCCACTGCACCGGGTAGGTACCACCTGGCGGCCGCCGGCGGTACTCTCGGGGCGGTGGGCCTCAGCAGAGCCTGGGTCACCGGATGGAAGGACAGAAGACGCTGCCCAAGGGCTCTTTTAAGATGCACACGTGGGGTCCCGCTTCGAGATGCAGGTACCCCCAAAAAGGCACTTATCAGTGGCCACACTGGCCCCCTTACAAGGCGGGGGGGCCCGGTTTCGAGCTGTGGGACCCCGAACCATCCGGCAGTGGGATTGTCGGCCGTTTCGGCAATCAGTGGCAAGCCTGCCAAAAGGTCAAAAACCTCGTACAATTCGAGGATTCTCGAATGTTCGAGGATTTTGAAAATAGTTCCGCGTAGTCAAAAATGACTAGATCGACCAGAACTAGTTTCAAATAGTTCGAGTTCGCCCGAAAGACAACTCCAAAGTTTGGCTCAAATCGGGTTCCCAGTTCTAGTCCATCCCGATTCTTATTATTTCTTCCTATAATGTTTCTATATCCTTTCTTCTATTGCTTACCTATATCTTCTTCTTGCAGTGTTGTATAGTGTTCTATATTTTCAGTAATAGAGTTCTCTAACTTTCTTCTTATACTTTCTTCTATAGTGTTCTTTTACATACTTTGTATACTTTTTTCTATAGTGTTGTTCTGTACTTCTTATTAGTGTTCGTAATAATTTTCTATACTTTCTTCTATCAGGTTTCTAATCCGTGTACTTTTATACTTCTATAGGGTTACTAACTTCATAGTGTCTACCGTTGTCTTATATACTTTTACTTAGTGGCTATAGTGTTCATCCTAGCTTTTTCCATAGTGTTTCTTTCTATTTTTATTATTACGAAATCCTGAAGTACATATTTTATTTTTTTATAGTGTTTCTTCCTGTCCTTTTTGTCTAGATAGCGTTTCTCCAGTGTTTTCTTATACTTTCTTCTCTAGTGTTCCCTAGTGTTGTTTTTATATTTCTCTTCTATATTTTTTTCTTATATTTTTCTGCTTCTTCTAACCTTATTCTTAGGTTTTTAATTCTTTTATATTTCTTCTATAGTGTTCTGTGCTTCTCTTGTTATTTTCTGTAATGTTCTATACTTTCTTCTTGTGTTCTATGTGTACTTATTTATACTCTATCTATAGGTGTTGTAATCGTGGTTTTCTTCTATACTTTATTTTTGCGTTTTCGAACTCTAGTTGCTTTATTGTGTTCTTCTTAATACTTTTTTCTATAGTTTCTTTTATTATTTCTTCTATTTTTAATTTCTTACTGTAAACTGAAAAGTAAATATTTAGTTTTTTTTAATGTTCTTCATTACTTTCTTCTATAGTGTCTCTTATACTTTTTGTCGTATAGTGTTCTTTCTATACTGTTTTCTAATGTTCTTCTTCATACTTTCGTTCATATGTTCTTTATTTTCTTAATATTTTTTTTAAATTATTTTTATTCTAACTTTCTGCTGTAGTGATTTCGATAGGTTCTTCTCTACGTTTCTTCTATAAGTTTCTTCTATACTTTCTTCTATGTGTTTAGTGTTTTATCAACGTTTCTCCTATATTGTTTATCTATACTCTTCTCCTGCAAGTGTTATATAATATCTTCTACAATTTCAAATAGAGTTGCTTCTATACCTTGATTCTATAGTTGGTCTTAATATTCTTGTATACATCTTCTTTGTAGTGTCACTCTGTACCATGCGTGTAATGAACGCTATAGCTGTACTGGAGAGTGGAAGCGTTGTTGATGATTTCAGGAGGCTCATTAATGTGTGCAAGGTAGTTTTTTCTTGATCTTTTTCCGGGACCCTGCCGGCTATTGATTGATGAACATGAGGTAAGGCCATAGTCTTAACACCCTGGGCTTCAATTCAATATATTAAGTCACTTTTGAGAGTGAACTATTCCTGTAAAAGGAATGTCCACCCTTAAAAAACAAACCTGGACTTTGTCTTGATCCCAATTTACTGTTTTTCCCCAGTTATATTACTAGGATTTAATGTGGTTTATTAGAACCAGTTTCGAATTCGAATCGCGATGGTTCAAAGTCACAAAGAAACTTTCGGAACTCCCTTATTTCACGGAACCCAATTTAATCGTTTTTATCGAAATTAGATTAAATATCGAAAACGAAAGTAGATAATCATGCGCAAAATCGAAAGTGGACGGTTTCGAAAATCAACTCGAACTTTCCAAAAAATCTCTATTTATTACATGCCATTGTAAGGTACGCTCTTTTCTTTCTTGCAAAGATATCAGCCTCCTCCATCGTCTCAATGGCTTTTTTTTTTTTTCATGGGCCAGAAGAGGTGGTAGCAGGGAAACAAAATTTATCCATTGGTTGTGATTGTTCGGTCAGTCACATCTTGATTGGCTACTTAGGGAAAGAGCCAGCCTTACTCGTCAGAATGTAGACAATTTGTATCCTTAATATTGGTTAGTTAAAGCAATAATAAGTGTTGATTATCCTGGTTACTGAAAAGCAAAAGAACGATACAATAAGTTCGTTTCTTCACTTCTCTTGTCCCATCTATCACAATTTTAGGAAGCCACACCTATACAAATCCCAGATGAAAAAGCCACACCACCTGAACCTGACATGTTCAAAATTGTTTATGGTTTATTGACATGAGCAGAAGAACATATTTCTTACAATCTCGTCTTTTTTTTACTTTCGAGGTAAAGTTTTAAGAATAGCATTGAAAACAACACCATTCAAATCCACAGTCTCACAGGGGTCAGGGGATTAAAACGGGGGAGGAGAAACCGTAAAGTGGAATGTAATCTTTGCTAATGGATTCGAAAAAATAAGAGTAATATAGTCAAGACTGCACACAGTTTCCGGCGCCTCCTATGCACAGCATATGGAAACGCCGGGACTGTGTGTTATCCCCCTCGCCCGTCCGTGGCAGACTACCCTCTATAGGATCTAATGCGGCTTTCCCAAACGAGGCTCGGCCGACCCAAACATCGGCGGCCATGCTCCGTCTCTGGAAGGGCAAGGTACACACACAGTACGATAAGGTCCGATACTGGGGTTGGGGACCAACAAAAGGAAGTTTCCTTGAGGGAAACGAACTAGAGTGGACGTGTAAAAGTCCTTGCTCTAAGAATTGACAATATATGAGTTATGGGTGAATTGAATATTTTTATAGGATGTTGCTGGTTTGGGCTGTGTTCAGATGACTGGTGTGCAGTAAAGCAGATTAATCCATTCTTTCTTCAGTTAAAGGGATGGCTGGGCTTCTAATTCTAGTATTGCACCTGTTGTAATCACAAACAGGTGTGAAAGGGTAATAAGTGTTTTGTTTTTCCCACTCTTTACTGGATCTTGCACTAATTGGTTGGGGGTGCGGGGCCTATTAGTTAATAGGATTCACATTGGTTGGGCCTGTGTATAAGTTCCTTGTCTAAAGACCTTGATCTCAAAGGACATAGAAAAAGAGGACATTTGAAACAAGAGGGCAATTAAACAAGGTTTGTGCGTTACTGTGCTGGTGTGGGTGTATGAGAGGATAGTTTTGTCCGTACCATGCAATGGTGCATCCTGCTACATGTATAGGAACCTGGAGCAGACGTTCCAGGGAACCTATGTCTGTGTCAGGTGTGAGTTAGATTGCCCATTTGAAAGCTAAAGTAGAGATTCTAAGGGGCAGCTGCAAAAATTGCAGGGGATCGCAGAAATGGGGGGTCAGCAGGCACTGGCTGGGTCAGATAGAGGTGGGTGTGGAGTGGGACAGGGAAGTGGAGGGGGAGGTAGTTTTGTTAGGGTTACCAGGGGAAGTGGGGGATGGAAGGTAGTAGGGCTTCTTCCCAGCTTGCCCATCCCAACAGATATGCCATCTTAGGTTATGAAGTGGAGGAGGACACCTCAGAATTTAGACCTGTATGGAGGGGGCTAGTCCCTTGCACCCAGGGGACTGCCATCTCTGATTCAAGGGAGGAGGAACGAAGGAGCAGGAATGCAAGGCGGTGGTAGTGGTAGGGACCCATTATAAGGAAGGTAGATCTGGGTATCTGCCACCAAGACCCTACATCTGAACTGTGTGTTGCCTGCCTGGTGATAGGGTTTGGCATGTGGTGGATCGTGTGTAGACAGATTATTGGGTGGGGGGGGGACCGGCGTATTTGTGTTCTTTGGTATTGCAGCAGGTGCAGGTCCTAAACATGATTTTCGAAGCTAGGGCCAAGTTAAAAGCAAGGACATCCAGGGTATGTTTTTCAGAAATACTACCGCAGCCAGTGCTAAGCAGGGAGACAAGCGGGAGCTTAGGAGCATTAATGTGTGCTAAGAGAGAGGTTTAAATGAAAGGTTTGGGTTATTGAGAACTGGGCAGACTTTGCGTGGCTACAGGCTCCAGGGATGGTTGCACCTCACTGATGGCGGTGCAGCTGTTTTAGGGAGAATATGGCTATAGGGTTGGAGGATATTTTTGAAACTAGGTTGGGCTAGGTTATTAGCAGTCTCACTGGGATAGATATGCCGGAGGAGGAAAGCAGGTGTAGATAGGCCATGGGTGAGCGAAAGGGGGGTGGGGCTAGCATAGGGATAGGAGGCATGTTAGTAAAGTGTAAATAAATTACCAAGATCACATACTAAAATGTATGTTTGCAAATCAAAGGGTGAAGGGTGAATGGAAATTATGGCATTGAATGAAAAGTATGATGTAATATATAGGCAGAAACGTGGTTGTTCTCCACAACTGGGCTGAAATTAGAAGGATATGCCTTGTTTAGGCACAGAGAAAAAATGAAGGGGGAGGAGGAATGTGTTTATGTTAAAAAAGAATTGAAGCCAAATTTAAAAGCAGAGATAACTGGCGATAGGGATGTTAAATGGAGGCAATGGGGTGGAATTAGGCAAAAAGGAAGGGTGGGTGCATTGTCATTGTTGGTGTCTGCTAATAAGCCGCCAAATGCTAAAAGAGAGGAGGTGAGTCAACTTCATATGCAGTTGGCAAGGGCTGCAAGTTTGGGGGTGTGCTCTTATGGGGGACTTTAATTACCCCTGACATTGATTGGTGTAGTGGAACTGCATCACAGAAAAAGGCGATGGAGTTCCCTGAATTTCTGCCAGTATAAGTTTCTTCTCACGTGGTGACGTTCCGTACTAGAAAAGGAGCTCTGTTGGATCTCGAGTTAATATACTAACATCGTGGGAGACGCATATAGATAAAAGGTAACTGGAGGACTAGTAGGGAATAGTGACCATGAAAATAGTGCGATTTGGCGTTGGAGCTTTGTTACGAAAGGAAAAGTGGCTGGGTTAACAAATGACGTTTAATTTCAGGACAGGCAACAACCTGGGTAATGATTATTAGGTAAAGGTCTAAACAGTAGTGGACTTGTTCAAGGGGGATTTTAACCAGTTCACATCTAAAATTAAACCCTTGAGAGAATTAATGTAAAAAAAATACATCTGCGCCCATGTGGCTGAATCGATGTAAAAGAAATGAAAAGGAAGCAAAAATGACTTTTAAAACCTTAAGGCTGAGGGAACGGAAAGGGCCTTTAGGGATTATAAAAACTGTAACAAGGAGTGTAAAAAGCAATACAAATTAGACTAAATGAATAATGAGGTTAGATAGCTGACAAAGCATCACTAAGCCAAAAATTTTTTAAGATATTTAATAGTAAGAAAGAAGAGGACTGAGAATGTGGCACATTAATTAATGGGGATAAGTGAGTTACGGAGGTATGGCGATAAAGCAAAGTCTTGAATACTTTTTTCTCTGTATACACTATAGAAGATCCAAGTATAAAATATTTGTGCACTTTGGTACTGATATGGTACAAAAGAACTAAATAAGTTAATATTAATAATCTCTGGACGGATACACTACATCACGGGTTACATAGGGACAGTTTTACATCTAGGCAATTGAGTGTTATTTTTGCAGATTCCTCTAGTACGGTGGTGTTATGCCTGTGGATTGGGGAAAAAAGCTGATGTTATTCCAATATTCAAAAAGGGTAGTCGTTCACAGCCGGGTTTTATTACAGGCCTGTAAGTTTAACTTCAGGTGGTGGGGAAGATCCTGGAAAGTTTAATAAGGAACATGTTCTAGAGTATGTTTCAAAGACTGACATTATAAGTAGTAACCAGCATGGATTTAGGAGGAAAGATCTTGTCAAACTAACTTGCTTGGCTTTATGAGGAAGTAAGTAGAAATTTAGACTCTGGCATAACAGTAGATGTAGTTTACTGGATTTTGCAAAGGCTTTTGATACAGTCCCCATAGGCAATAAAGTATACAGCTTAGGTCTTTTGGTCTGGATAGAAAATTGGTTAATGAATAGGATGCAGAGAGTAGTTGTAAATGGGGCTTCATTCATTATGGACTAAAGTGCTAACTTGAAAGGTGCCATGGGTTCTGTGTTGGGAGACGCATTCTATTTAATTATTATTAATGATTTGGAAGTGGGTATTGTCAGCAAGTTTCTGTGGTGCTGGACAACACAAAACGTTGTCAACCATTAAAAACTTCAGAGGATGTGGAATCGTTGCAGGGGATCTAGATAGATTGTCACATTGGGCTGCTAAGTGGCACAGAAAATTCAATGTTGGATAAATGTAAGGTGATCATTTTGGACTTAAAAATCCTGTGCTTCTTATATTAAATGGCTCTGTGTTAAGTGAATCCCTGTTGGAAAGGGATCTTGGAGTTTTGGTGATAATAATTTAAAGTAGCAACATGCCAAGCGGCAACAGCCCGAGCCAGCATGGTATTGTTTGTATAAAGAGAGGTATGAATTAAAGGGAAAAATGTTATTCTCCCTCTTTACAAAGCATTGGTAAGAGCCTCATTTGGAATATGCAGTGCAATTTTGGAATCCTGTGTACAAAAAGGACATCAATCTAATAGGGGATTGGGGGAGCTGAATATGAAGAGAGACTGGAAAGTACAATTATGTACGCTGGAGAAAAGGCGCTTGCATGGGGATATGATACGTGTGTATAAATACATTAACGGGCCATACAATAACTATCTGGGCATTGTTCACCAATAGAACATGTCAAAGGACACCCAGGACATCCCTTAAGATTTGAAGAAAAAAGGTTTAGGCTTCAAGCTCGGAAAGGGTTTTTCACTGTGAGAATGGTAAGGCTATGGAACTGTCTTCCAGTAGACGTTTTTATGGCAGGTTCACTGGTCAGTTTAAAAAAAGCTGATGAGTTTGCAAACAAGGATGTTGCAAGTTACTGGTATTAATACCATACACCTGAGAAGTGTGTACGTTGTGGTATGTGGTTACTTAACAAAAGTGAATTCACCTCAGTAGTGCTCCCCTACTTCTTTTGTTTGTTGGAGACTTCTCTGGCCCTAGGAGTGGAGAGTCTGGGGGATTGCACCTAACCTACCTGTCTGGCATACAGCCAACAGCGGTGTTCTGGAGTGTCCCTTGACTTTATCTGGATAATTAACATAAAGTAGACTTGATCCGGATAAATTTCAGATTGCCTTCATAATTGGTGGGTTTTTTGCCTTCCTCTGGATCAAGAGTTAGCAGGAAATGAGGGTATTGTAGATGGGTTGGACTGTATGGATGTAAGTCTTTATTCAACCTCCAATACTAATAACTATAAACCGATGGTATCAGGCTTTAGCGGTACTGTGGTGTACCTAGCTTAAGAACAATTCTATGGAACACAATGAAAACAAGGATTTCAAATGTGATTGTAGGTGAGCTGTTGTCGCTCTCATTTTTTAGTGTATTGCCTGCGGTAATGTTCTTTTTTATGTAAAAAAAATACCCTAAGTTTTCTGCCAAAAAAAATGGGCTAGACCAAGTAGGGTTAAGAGAGAGGGTAAAAAGGGCCTATCATTTTGTTTTATAGTATTTGGTCTACCAACATATTCATTCTACCATTATATTTTCCTGTGAACATGCTCAAACAATGTGTTCTATATCAGAGTAGAATAGACTAAAATATCCTCACTGACGTCACAGAACCAATGAAATATATAATTACTAGCAGTATTGAAGGAACCTTATTATCCACTAATTATTGGCAGAATTCATGCATTTCAAGAATTTCATATTGTTCCTGTGTCTCTGTATTTGCATTGTGTTTAAAACATTTGTTTCATAATATTTGTGCACCATCAGTTGATAATGTTATGAATTGCGTTAGAGTATTATCATTGAGTATCATAACAGAAGCCAGTGTATGTGATCATTAACGTAGTGGATGATGTTAAGATGTAAACATACAACATTTCTGTTTCAAAATGTTCAATGTTTTCAGGTTAGATTTCAGGTTTTTTTTTAGTAGTATCCTTTTTATTCCCCTTTTTTTTAATTCCCCTTTTTGTTTTTGGCTATTAATGAATGTAAGATTTGAGTAGCTCAAAAGTGCCAAAGGAGTATGTGTTACCCAATCTCAATAGCTTACTTACAGGAGCCAGGATCGCATGTTAAAACTTACCCTGATAATGCTACCTTCAGCAGCAGTGTGTGCTATAGTATATTTTAGTTGGAAGCAGCAACCAGGAACTCAGAGGTGAGCCCACTCAAGTAACGTTTTAACCACTGCAATCCCGGCTCCTGTAACAGTAATTGAGAACAGGAGGTAAGACAAACCCTTTACCTCCTGTTCTTCAATTGATGAAAAGAAGGAAAAGTTCACTTTTCAACTGAACTATTCCTTTAAGTTAGATCTGTTTATTTATTGATATTATTTAACAGGTCATTATGTGAAAGTTTCATTCCCCTTTAATATAAGGGACCACATCTATAGTTATGCGCATTTGCATCATATATGCGCTAGGCATAGAGTACTCAGTGTATCGGGACCAGGAGAAGCGTGGAGGAGCAAGAGACTGGGTAAGTTCCTTACCTTTGTTCCCAACTCCTGCAGGTTTTATTGAAGGACAGGAGGTAAGACATAGCTGCTATATACTGTATGTGAAAAACCACAGATCAAATATTACAAAATCACTCACCACTTCTTCTTAGTGGTCGGGTGCAGCCTGTCCCAATCCCTTCTCATAGCATTGCCTATGATCAAGAGCAGTGTGGAGGTCGAAACACATTAGGTTTGGTGTTGCTTTTATCTACCGTGATATGGTCCTATGAAAGAGTGTTTTACAAACTACATTGGATACCAGCACTTCTTCTAGTCGGTGTGCGCCTGGGACCTCCTTTTTCTAATGGAGATTTTTGCAACATGGGATTGCAGAGAGGGGCAGAAGGTGAAACAGCAGTCAATCATTGGCTGTGATGTCAGTTGCCACACGCTTATTTACTGCATAAAGGGCTAGGTTATCCTTCAAAAACAAAATCCAATTTTTTAACTCAGAATCTTAAAACCACCACCCTAAAACACCAATAAGATAAAAACCACTTAGTAATTGTATTAAAGTAAATGTAAACCTGTTTAAGAACTGGATGAAGATCGTGTGTATGTACAGTGTCAGACACACCTCCTGACCTCATCCATGCTTCCTTGCTTATCTGCCACCGTAAAGGATTGGCTTTTGAGATATTAATGGGTTTGTGACCAACTGTAACAAGTTTGCCATAGCTAAGACTGAGCATGTGCGAACATATATGGTCGTTGACCAAACTGTGTGATACTAGATCCTGTGAAGTAAACACAAACAATGTTATTTAGGTAAATTTCCCGTTACCGTATCAAATGAAAGGTAAGACACTGATTACGGTTTTATATCAAGGTGTTCTGCCTTCTGGTTCAGTGCTATTCTGTGACTTTGTTGTCCTTTTAAATATCTGGTTAGTAATACAGTAATAAAGTGCAAAACATTCATTGGGGTTGGGGCAGGTAACTGACAATTGACCAGAGTTTTGTGTTTAAGGGTGGACATGCCTTTTAAATTGTCTTAGTGATCAAGAATCTAATAGAAGATTGTTTTTCTGAATATCCAATTATAATGTACAAGAAAGTCATTCCATGAGGCTAGATCATTTAGTAGTATTTATTGTCAGACTTATTTTATTGATAATCCAGGACAAGGGTAGTCATCATTACCATAATTATGTACTTTGTTTGTAAAGCGGAAGATCCACAGGTAAATAAGCTATAAATACCCTGGAAGATAAATGTGCTAATTTTTAAATGAGCTGATCCAGAATCCAGTCATGCAGAAGGTAGTCTCTACAACATGGGAAAACTGAAGAACCTTTATACAATTTTAAGTAATCAGCTGCTTTTGGTTACCCCTACAACTTGGCCAGATGAGAAATTACTTAGCAAACAGAGAGAAGAATTAAAAAAAAGAAAAAGCAGAGCCAATTGAAGGAGAAAGTTCACATTCCAGGCCGCTGGCATTCTATTTTAAGAAGAGAAGTTGGTTCTTGGGCCAAAGCAGCAAAGCATTTCTGGATAGATTTACACTCAGCATTTGATATTACTTGAACACAATTGCAAAAAAAATAAATAAACTTTGACCTATATTCACAATTTAGTTGAAGGAAACAACACTTTTGGGAGGGAAATTATTAGGTCAGGTCCAATATTAGAATGATTGCTTTGGAAAGATACCGTGTAGCACTTCACTTGTGAATAGTGAATAGTTGTAAACAAACAAAAATTAAAATTTTACCCTAATCTTGAATGATTTATTCTAACATCTAAAGATTACTTATAAATACCCATGTCCCAACCCCCCACTATGCTCGGACTGCCCAGTTATTCCTGGTACACTCAAGCTCTCCGGTCCTTTAAATGACTCTCAAAATGGGTCTGTCCCAGTGAAGGCACGAGAATTGAGAGTACGCATTTTCAGGAGATTCAATAAAAGTTCTTATCGTTTAAAATGGTGCTAATTTTGCCTGACCAATCAGAACTTATTTAACATTTGAAAGCTAACATCTGATTGGTTGTAAATTTAAACGATAAGAACTTTCATTGAATCCCCCTTTGTATTTACAGGTATACTTTCATTGTATTAAAGAATTAAAGTTTGTATTAGTTTGTATTATACATACCTGGTTATTCTACATATTCTCTTCCATTTTGAAAAATCTGTTGAATATACCCCTTGCTATCCCTGCTGTTGACATTAGTGAGCTGACATTTCAGGTTCAACAGTGCTTCTTCTTTTCCTTGATTTCTATTGATTTGTTGTGGATGGATCTCAAACATGCTAGATAGCAACTGAATCACCCAGGTACTGGGTCAAGGGCAAGACCATAACGGTCTCTACTAGGGGTCCTGCAAACAGAATTCAGTATTTCGGAAACATTTTTTATACACAGACAAAATGCTGAATGGCAGGGTAAGGCATTGGGATGAAAAAATACTGCTCTTTTTTAAAAGCTTATGTATTTGCACTGAACTTCCCCTTTCATTTGCTTTGCCCTGAAATTTGAAAACCTACTTTATATTTATGCCACTGGATTTGTGTCACTATGGCCAGAGCTTGATGCTGTATGTTCATAGTTAAGGCTTGAAAGTTTTTTTAAACCAGTAAACCCAGCATTCCAGAGCTACACTGTTTGTCATGGTCTAATATGGCCTATGTGGTGTCATAATATTAGGCCTGGCTTGGAACTAATAAAGAATTGGTTAAAGTCCAGAGGTTCACATTGCTCCATGACACGTCTCTTACATAGACTACTTTCCAATTTATTTGAATAAACTAGGGTAAAAGGCATCTCAAAATTCTCAACAAAAATTGGCATATAGTTTCTCTGCTGCTGTTAGCAGCTAGTTATGAGCTTGCACAGCAGCAGAGTTGGCATCAGCTCATGACTCTAATTGGGAAATTCCTAGACCTTTGTCACCTGAACAAATATATAAGTGCCCCTGTTCCTCCCGTGAACACAAAGCTCTGGGAAAGTGAGCGTGGTTGTAAAGGGGGGTGGCTTATGAAAGTGAGTGTGGTGGACTAACTAAAGGCTCTTACACGTGTGCGATCACAGGTGCCAGACCTGCAATGCATGATGTGTATGAACAGACATTTTAGTCGACTATTGGTAAGTGTATGGCACCCGGTTGGCCAAAATGGCTATTCAGTTGGGCATCATTTATGGTTTAGACATGATGGGTTTAGATCATCGATTGATGCCCACTGAGCACTCAATGACATTTGCCTAAAACGCTATTTGTACACATCATATCTATGTATGTATGTACCGTGTATACAGTTTTTCCAATCTACCAATATAGAGCAGTTTATAAGAGAAACAAAGATCAGGCTAGGCGATAGACTTTCCATCGACCTCCTCTTCAAGTCCAAATCTCTCTGCAGATTTCACCTTCGATCGGTTCTTCCAATCGTTGCGGTCAATTGTAACATAGTAACATAGTAATTAAGGTTGAATAAAGACATACGTCCATCAAGTCCAACCTATTCACCCCCTTTTTTTTTTTATAACCCTACCTAACAGTTGATCCAGAGGAAGGCAAAAAAAAAACAGCAAAAGGGAAAAATTCCTTCCTGACTCCAAACGGCACAATCGGAAATGGGTAGCTAACACTGGTGGTGAATTGGAAGGCTGCCCTTACACTGACGGTTGAAATTCAGGGCTGACTTAACACTGATTCTTGGACTGGAAAGCTGCCTTAGCACTGACTGGTGAAATGGAGGGCGACTTAAAGGGTATGTCCACCCTTAAAAAAATTTTTCCAGCAAAGATTCCCTCTGTCCCCAGCCCCAACCGCTATGTTAATATTATTAGAAAATGCCCCAAACTTTACTACTTCCCTCTTGCCTCCGCCGCGCTGCCAGGCCCTCTGCTTGCGAGTAAATGCAAGCAGAGGGGGGGGACGGCAGTTGCATCTGTGATGGCTGGCGAGGCAAGAGGGATGGTAAGTAATGTTTTCGGGCATTTTCTAATAATATTAACATAGCGGTTGGGGCTGGGGGGACAGGGGGAATCTTTGGTGACAAGGGATTTACACTAGAGAGGGAATCCTAAATGGGAGGAGAGGGAGGGGAGGGAGGGGGAGAAGGCTGCATTACGCATGCCAAACTTCTCCCGAGGCCAGATAGGAGGCAGTAGTCCTATATGGACTCTGCTATCCTCCGCTGGGCAGTTTTTGGGACTTTGGGGGGGGACTACAGGAGAACCTTATGGAGCTGGGATGTGAGGTAAGGATTAAAGTACACTACATGATGGGGCCAGATAGTGGGGGGGATTATAGTTTTGGGGGGGACATGCCCTTTTAAAGGGGAACTAAAGATCCAGACAATATTGTCCCAATAGAGAGAGCACATTCACAAACATACAACAAGCTGTGTCTGACCTCTCCCTTTGCTGTGGCTATTGGGTGATTTGAAAACAACCTGTGCGTACTAGAGGTCAACTCCCAAATCCACCTTAGTTGGGTAGACCCCAGCTAAGTGTCTGAGTACAGCCGCATGCTCTGTAGAGCTCAACAGATCAAAAAAGGAAGTTGCAGCCTTGCTTACTAGAAGCTGACAGCCAATCACTTATAGCACAGAAATCCTCCCTCTCCTGACAAGAACAGGGATTTTATTTTTTTGTTTTCAAACGCAGAAAGTCTCGGGAATAGAACCTGCAACTTGTACATTTACTCTGTCTTCCTAAAAGCAGAGCTCTTACCTCTAGGCTAGAGATGTCCGAACTTCGCAAAATCCGGTCCGTTTGGGAACCGCGAATTTCGAAAATTCGAAATTCGAAAACCGCGAGCGGACCCGTTAAAATTAAAAATACCCTTGAATAACGATATTTTTCGTATTTTAGAAATTTTTCGAAATTACGGGTTTTCGAAAATACAAGTATCCTGTAATTTCGAAAATTTTCGAAAATACGTATGTATGAATTAGAGAAATCCTTGTATTTTCGAAAATACAAGTAATCCTGTATTTTCGAAATACGCGAAATCGTCGTAATTTCGAAATTTTGCGAAAAATATGAAAAATACGCGATCGGAAGTTCGGGAGGCGGGAAAATACGGAAATACGGAAAAATCCGGTTCGCGAACGGGATAATCCGCGGCAGATCCGGGTCGAATCCGCGAACCGGCCATCCCTACTCTAGGCTAATAGAGTATATATACACCATTGTGTGCATGTAGAATATGTACTAGGAATGTAATGGAAACAAAAAATAAAGGTAAGTTTGGGGATTCAAAATTGTAACCTTGAACTGTATGTGTCTAAACCTGGTGTCTTACAAGGTAAGCCACCACTGAGTAAGCTAAAAACCGAGGTACAATAAGATGCTTTATCTTTTGCATGGAATATAATAGAAACAAAAAAGGTTATGTCTGCGGTATTGAACTTGTGACCCTCTGAACTGTGTATTTTTAAACCTGGTGCATTACCCGTAGGCCCAACACTGAATAGCAGAGAATACATGTTATTTGGAAGCTTTATCTTTGCTAGGAAGAATAATAAAAAAATGGAATATGGAATCTCTAATAAGACTTTGAAAGCTGCTTGTACCCTGCAGTTCATTTTCCAGCAACTCGCACTGACTGGTAAATAAACTGGAGGGAACTGGATGGCTGACTTTACACTAACTGTAAAACTTAAGGAGTGACTTACACTAACTAGTGAACTGGACTAGTGAACCCAAGTTAATGAAATCATATTTAGGCTGACTACACTGGCTGGTAAACTGGAGGCTGATTTAACACTGAGTGGTGAGCTGGAGGGCTGCCTTAACACTGACTGGTGAAATGGAGGCTGTTTTTACACTGATTGGTGGACTGAAGAGCTGACTTAACACTGACTAGTGAATTGGACTAGTGAACCCAAGTTATGAATTCATATTTAACTTAGGGTGAGTATGTAGACTTATCAGTGTGGTGGCTTATCCATTAGTTGAATCCATTGGTTGGAATTAACAATGACTGGTGAAATTCAGGGCTGACTTAAAAATTATTGTGTGTACTGGAGTTCTGACTAACTCTGACCGGCAATTGGAGGGCTGACTTAACACTGAGTGGTGAACTGGAGAGCTGCCTTACACATTACTGGTGAAATGGAGGGCTGACTTAACACTGATTTATTTGATTGGAAGGCTAACTAAACTCTGACTAGTGAACTGGGGGCTGCATTAACACTGACTGGTGAAATAGAGGGCTGACTTAACAATGATTAGTAGACTGGAGGGGTGACTTAACACTGAATAGTGAACTGGTGGGCTGTCTTAACACTGACTGGGTGAAATAGAGGCTGACTTAACAATGATTAGTAGACTGGAGGGGTGACTTAACACTGAATAGTGAACGGATGGCTGCCTTAACACTGACTGGTGAAATGGAGGGCTGACTTAACACTGATTGGTTGAACTGGAGGGCTGAAACACTGACTAGTGAACTGGAGGGCTGACGTACTCTGACTAGTGAACTGGAGGGCTTATTTTACACTGGCTGGTGAACAGGAGGGCTGACTTAACACTGATTGGAGGGCTGCTTTAACACTGACTGGTAAACCGGAAGGCTGCCTTAACAATGACTGGCGAAAAGGAGGGCTGACTTAACACGACTGGCGGACTGGAGGGTTGACTTAACATTGACTGGAAAACTGGAGGGCTGACTTTTTTCACTGAACTAGAGAACCGGAGGATGACTTTACACTGCTGGTGAACTGTTGGGTGGACATTACAATGGCTGGCAACCTGGTAAATATAAGTTCCCTGAACATTAACTGGTAAATATGTGATGCTCTCATACCCAGCCCACACGACTGGTAAATATATAATGCCCCCATGCCCAGCACAGACTGGTAAATAAAACAGTGTGTCACTTATTATTACTGGAAAGCAGGCTGAGGCCCCATACAATTGATTCACCCTTTACATTGTATAGAACCACAAACTTTCAATTAACTGATGCAAAATGTATTCTTTTAAGTGCCAACCACCTAGGATGTATGAATATTGGGAGAGAAAACTTTCCAATCATGTTGATAGATGTAGGGTAGGGAGGGAATTTTTTGTCAGAGCATTACTATAATGATTAAACGAACATTCAATCATTTTGCTATTATGACCATAACTGTTTTATTTTTATCTTTAAACTAATTTGCACATTGCTCACTACGTAAAATGTCTGGTCTTCACATGGCTTTTTCTCAAAAAATAACATTATTTTTCATACATGACAAGACAAATCAAACCCTGTATGTGCTGTTTAACAATAAGAACTATGGTCAGGATATATGTAGAAATCTATAACATGGACTGCCAAATATAATCAAATCTTTGCTAAAGAACAAAGTAAGAAAAAAATGAATGTTGGTACCCTGATTGAAGAGTTTTCCCTTTAGAGATTAGGATCTCCCAGCCCCCCATGAATTGTTTATCTTCAACCTTCCTACCTGACACTGTAGTGTATTTAGCAGCGAGTGGGCTGGTATTAGCAGCTGTCCTTGTTGAAAACACTGCAAGCAAGCAAAGGCAAACACTGTTGAAAATGATGGATTGGTATATGGACTTAATTTGACAGGCATCAGAAAATAACTTCCCAGAGCCACGTAGCCCAAGTTAATGAAATCATATTTAACTTAGGGTGGTATGTAGACTTGATCTCAGGTGGTGGCTTATCCATTGTTGGAATTCACTGTTTGCCTTCAGAATTCTTATCAGTACTTAGCTAGTGTTTATATGTGATTTTTCACCTGATTGCTCAATTTGCTTGGTGTTCAACTATCCTCACCAAGTTAAAACACAGCAAGATCACAGGCACTCCACTCTACATTATCTAATCTCTTTCAAACGTTCAAACAGGGATTTTCTTTTCCATTATTTTAACGAGCAGGATGACTTCCCTATGAGAATTTTTTGATTCATACATCAAATTGTACATTCAATTGACATTTTCCCAATGAAGGATTATTTACCCTTTGATGGCAGAGAAAGACATTCTGCTAGTACATATCAGGGAATCCCTGAAGCCCAACAATGAAAAACATAGATTCTATTAACAAAAAGGGTTTTCCATTTGATTATTGATTAAATTTATTTTAGATACACAGGCCCTGTATAATTCAATAATGTAATCTTTGCGCAGGACAATCCCTCTATCAATATTTAAACAATCTTTATTAGATGCCGCTATTCAACTGCTTTCTCTATACAATTAGATAGCGGGTCAAGCAATTGGTAGCTTTCTTTGATCTATTAAAGTAAATATACCATTGCAAAAGTTCTGTAAGCATTGCACTCACACTGTACTGTCGCCAGAAAGAAAGGAATAGCAATTACAGTCTCTATGGAAGGTTATATTTTATTGTACAGATCTCATTAAATAACACATAATCAGTTTACAATTAGATATATTGATTTAAGAAATGTTCTTAATCAAGGAAACACACATTGCTTTCTATGGACTGCACAATCTGTAAATTTAGGTCCATGGGGGAGATGCAAAAAAAAGGTGTTTTCCCCCACAGGAAAACTCAAAGTAATAAGGTTAATGTAGGCTTTACATTGGTTTTGTGGGAAATATACCTTTGCTAAAACGTTTTGGAAACAGCGTGGTGCTCCTGATTCAATATATATTTGTTCAATTTAGTCCTAATATTTGCTGCAAAATGAAAAAATAAAAAATAACCCCCTCCCCCACCTTACCTTCTCGCTCCCATGATGCAGTGGCCTATGTGCATGAATGCCATGGTAAGGGTGCAGGGAGCGATTTATATCTTCCCAGGTTAAGCAATCCCTAAACATTACCTCCCATGATCCTTCGCAAAAGTAGGTAGAGACCGGACCAGAGTTTGCAGGTTGCAAAGGGCTTTAATAGCAAATGTTACACGACATGTTTCGGGTCCAAACACCCTCATCAAGTGTAACACACAGTGCTGAAAACACTCTATATAGCGTATCACAGGAAGTGACATCATATCACCAAACCCCACCCCCCAGTGTCCAAAACCAATGTCCATTGGTCAATGTCCAATATGGGTCCCAGCTGGGGAATCCAATCCTTGGGTGGTATCCAAACAGTGAGAAGAACACCCAAATAAAAAGAGAATTAGCAATATATGATATATAAAAAAACAACAACATAAGTAAATATACTAAAATATCTGACACTGCCAAATGGCCTATCAGAACAGAATTACCATTATAAGGAAAACACATAGATGAGAGGGCCCCTAAGGCGAGGGGCCAAAGGTATAAAATACAGTAGCAAGATAATAGACTATAAATTCTATAGATTCTATGTCTGCCAGTATACGTAAAATTAGCAATATCGACTACAGTTGGGCTTACCCATCCAAGGCTTAATATTCAAGGCAGACGGTCAATATCTGTAAGAAAAAGAGAATATTAAATTTAGACAAAGCACCCAATGTTAATGTTCTCGTTCAGACCATTGGGGGTAAGACAGCTTAATTTTTTTATCCAAATGGTCTCTTTTTGTAGGAGGGAACGTACATGTCCCCCCCCTCTCTTTAGGAAGTTCAAGACTTCTAAACACTGCCCATCTTAGTTGATTCAGATTGTGGGCCATCGTGTGGAAATGTCTAGCACACAGTATCTTGAATTAGTATAGCCACAAAGTTTTTAATATTGCCCCTGTGTTCCTGTATTCGCTTTTTGACGGTCTAGTGGTCTAGCAACATAAACCATACCACAGGGGCATTTCAACATGTAGATAACAGATGGAGTATCACATGTAGCATAGCTAGTAAGTTAACAGGGATCCCTTTGCGGGATGGTAAATGGTGTCCCCTTTGATAACCAGAGTACAGCAGTTGCAGTTGAGACAGGGATAGGTTCCCTTTTTAGCTTTACCCATGAATCTTGTTTGAGGTATGGAGAAGATATCTGAGGGACAGGAATATCCTTAATGTGCGTCCCCTTGAGTAGCTAAATAGAGGGCGACTATGAAAAATGGACCCATATTTGCAATCCTGCATGAGAATGGGCCAATATTTAGTGATGGTTTTTTCTACTGCTTTGCTGTGTGAGCTAAACTTAGAAACAAAGATGGATCTCTTCTCAGTTCTGCTGTTCCTGGTCTTATCTTTATAGGTAAGTAAGTCTGTACGTGGAATCTGACCTACATTGGGCATGTTGTGTAACATTTTCATTTATAGCCCCTATTTTTAAACCGTGTACACAGTGTTTTAGCCGCATTTTGTATTAAGATAGGTCTGATGAAATCCTTTGGCTTGAGGAATTGGCCTCGTGGGATTGCTCTGATAATGTTAGGACAGTGGAAGCTGCTTGCATGGAGTAGATATTGCGGTCCATAGTTTTGCGTAAAGTTCTGTGTTTATGTGGTTATCTTGTATGGAGAGGGTTATATCTAAAAAGTTGACTGTTTTGAGGGTGGGTCAAAGTAATTTAATTGTAGGATGTGATTTATTTGCTCTGTTCTCATTTCATTAAATTCGGTCGGAGTACCTGCCAAATGATAAAGATATCGTCAATGTAACGCCAATACTTAAAGATAGGTGAAAGCTGAGAAGAGATAGGAAATATTTTATTGTTCTAGGGCATGAACAAAATTATAGCGAAGGCTGGAGCTACTGCGGCACCCATGTGGTACCTTGAGTCTGCCAGTAGTACTCTCTCTCGAACTTGAAATAGTTTTTAGTCAACACTAGGTTGAGGCAATCTAGTAGAAAATAGATAAGGTTGTGTGGTAAAGTTGTCTCTAAGAGGGCTTGTTCAACAGCTGAATCCCTTCTGTTGGGGGATAGAGTGTATAGGTTTGTATGTCTATTGTGGCTAAATACAGGTCATGATTAGGTAATTCTATGTATGTAACTGGGATAGCAGATCTGTGTATCCTGTAATACTGTGTGCATAGTTTTGACTATTGGTTGTAGATGCGTATCAATAAATTTGGAAAGAGGCTCTAGGATTAAGCTCTTGTTAAGACTGTCACATATAAAAACATCCTTGTATTATGCAGTAAATAAAGAAAAATTATTTATAGCTTTCACACTCTGTTGTTGGTTAAAATTATGTCGTTTTTCAGCAGGAGATTCAGTTATTCATGCTGCTTAATTACACAACAAGCAGATGGCTTGGACCATGTACTGTCTGCAGACTAATTCAGACTAACTTACAATAACACAGGAGCTCTAAGTGTTATTAGGAACACGGTAGAAGATTTCTAAGTGAACCCAAAATGTATTACCAAATACCAGCCTTGCATTACAGTGAAATGGAGATGTTTGTATAAGGTTTGCTTATTACACATGTCTGCCACGCATGGCTGAAACACTGTGCAAATTTTAAACAGGCTGGTGCACAATAAGATCCTAAGTTAGTGCTATAGGAACAAGACAAAACATGGAAAACATATAAAAGTTTGTTTCCCCCAAGAAGCGGCACCCAGTAAATCACATTCATACAAAGAATTCATACACCAAAGTTCTGATATTGACATGAGGAGTATGGTTAGGTGAACTAGACAGTGATGTGATTATTACAATACTTTAATATAGAGATGGCCGAAATTCACTAGTTTGTTCTTTTCGGATTCCCGGATCTCAGGAAAATCCAGAAGATCCAAAATTCCGAAAACGGAGCACATTTTCGATCATTATCAAATGCTATTTTGGAAATTTTTGAAAATAGACGAATGTTCGAACCCTTGAAAATACAATAGGAGACTACTTTCGATTTCGTATTTTTGAGGATTACGGTATCGAGCATTCAAGTCTATTTTCAAAAATCCTCGAACGTTAATAGGCAAGAAAATAGGCTCCGAAGTCCTGAAATCCAGACGATCCATCCATTCGGATGGATCATTCGAGTTTTGGAACCGAGAGGTTCCATGTTGCATCTCACTTTAATAGTATGCTGTTCTATTAAAGGACACAATATCCAAAAAACATCACCCCCATTACATGTCACACTTCCAGCAGCTGAAATTACTTACTTACATTTACATGTGTGCCCTCCCTTAGATATCACACAGCAAAGATGAGTGCTAAAAGTACGCCTCCTAGACAGCCCAGGGACATGATAACATATCACTTGTCATTCGCTGGTGGGAATGTCTGTTACAACCTCTCTCCTCCTCCTCTTGCTGGTCAACAAAATGAAATGTTGGTTGCTAGGATACGCATAATCAAGCTGATCAATGGTGGGTGGAGGAGTGTTTTCTCGCATGTAGCTCTGAGTTACAGTTAGTGGCAGACAGAATTGTTTGCCCCCTTCACAGTATGGCTAATTGAAGGCTAATTGAAGGCAGAGAGAGGCTCGAAATCAGGAAAAAATGTACGGAGAGAGCTGCATACCTTTACTCTTTTTAAAGTAATTTTTTTTTTAAAATGCATTGAGGCAATACAGTTATCCTTTAAAGGACAACTTCCACCTTAACTATTGGGTCCTCACGTGTTGACTGAACTGCTGTATTTTTGCTTAAGAAAAGTTTGCATTCACTTTTCTACAATATAAATCACAATACAGTTTGTACAAGAAATGTTTCTGGTTACTCAGTAAGCTATGTTTTCACATTGAATCTATTTATTAAAGGAAAGTTTAATAAATAATTTTAACGGGGGAATAAAAATCTAAAATGATAATGCAGCCACCAGCAGCTTTATTTCCACCTTATTGCCCCAAAGGCTTATTTAGATTTTGACTGCAATCTTCCCTGCAGACTGTGGGGACCTGGTCGTGTGTGGTGCCTCTTTACTAGTACAAAATTTAACATGTGCCATCCAAATACTATTAAAACTATTGGAGGGGATTTCAGCTAAGACTATAATAAACAAAGGCAGGGTGTACAGTAACTTTAATTGTTAGTTCTCCTTAAGCCTAAGGCCACACTACCACGGCCGATAACACACACGCATGTTTTCCTGTGCATTACCGTCCGTTTAGCAATGTTGAGCTATCAGAGCGCATGCGATTTGTCACAAAAAAATGGTGATCGCATGCCAGACCAATCTTACGTTAGAATACTCAAGTTTGGCCTAGCCCAAAAGTTTTATTTCCCTTCAATCTTTTAATCATAGTTCCCCATTAAATACTTTTCACCCATTATTAAACGTTTAAGGTGACTGCAGTGTGTGGGGGTTGTATAGGAATATTTTCTATGCACAATTAGGTCTTTTAATTTATCCAAGCATACAGTAATATCTGGGAACTATCTGCAAGGGGTGAAAGCCAATTACATAAAACCATCTAAAAATACTGCTTTAAATGTAATAGTCATGCAGGGGTTCCACACTGGGATGCTGAAAATGAAGAATTATGAGTTCAAATTAATATTTAGCAAACGCAAGACCCATGGAAACTCTGGCAGTCTGGGCTACATGTACAAACTCTTTAGATTTTATTTCTGAAGCTATTTAGGTGGCATATACTGTAGATCCTGGCAAAATAACCCAGCTGTATTACTTTTTAATAATAAGTTTACCTGTAAATGGTTGCTATATGGTTAGCAATATCAATCCCTGGATTAAATGTTCATTTGGGCTGCAGGTTGGACACCCCTGATTTAATCCATGGTGGTTTAGGCTTTAGGCCATTCAAAACTGTAGAAAGGAGGTTTCCCAAAGAGTTCAATGTTTTCCTTATGGTAAAAGACTTGAAATCGGTACCGCCCACTGCGCAATGTGGCACAATTGCACTCCATAAAATCGGAGGCGTGCGAGAAATGTGCATTGTGGTAGCCCTTAAAAAGTATTTCTGATATACTTGCCCTTTAATCTCGTGCTGTGTAAGTATATTTATAATGATAACAGAATCACATACTCAGGATTTCACAAGGTCCTAATGCTTTTCCTATAACGTTATAAATTACACGTGAATGTCATAAGTGGCAATTCATAGTGCTAAAGTAAAAACAATGTGCTGGTCATTGAAATGCCCTAGAAGATAAAATGTGTTTAGAAAAACATTTTAAGAACATTTTGTAGTTTTTAAATGAATTTGGTCCCAGTAAACCTTTTCCACCAATGTTTAATTACTTTAGTTTGCTTTCTGCTTGGGGAAAGTTGAGAGTGATTATAAAAAATAACTGGGGAAAAAAAAATACCACATTATGTGATCGACTTCAGGAGGTTCTGAGGGCTGGACCTCAGGCTTGTTGAGGAAAGATTATCTTGACAAATTGGATAAACATTATGCATGACAGGACGCTGATGGAGAGGATGTTCAGCAAGCACACCTGGTGATCGTTTGCTAGTGTGTGACCAAGGGGTGCAGCAAACCCTCTGCTCCCCTTGGAAGCTTTGTTTACGTTGGACAGGTAGAGGCAGATCTGAAGACTGGCCATAGTAACACTGTTGCCGTCATTGCAGATGTCGTATTGTTGTTGGATAAAATAACGGGTGTCTAACCTGCAACAGATTACAGCAGATGTTATAAAAGTATTACTTCTTAAAAAGACCTACTATATCATATGCTGTAAGCCAATAAAAATGGCAAATACGTCTCTTAGTCTCTACACCTTGGCTTCTATCCTAAAGAAGCATGAAGAATTCTAAAGAGCCAAGAATAATGTTTGCTTTCAAAAGAACAAAGCTTTGTATCCTAAACAAAACTCAAATATTCAGTTATGTGTTATTTTTTATATATTTGGGTGTGTCTGAAACACTTTTACATCTTTTTTTAACTTTTTTATGTGAGATAATAAAGCAGAGATAATAAAGAAAACAAATAAATAAATACATAACATACTCTCCAACAGTCACCCTCTAATAGTCACACTTATAGTAGCAACATAATGCAGATCTGCAGGAGGAGGATAATGAAAGGAAACTGATCTCAGCACCACTGTGCAATGCATTTCTCAATAGTGCATCTATTTGAAAGTAAATGTTGAAGCCTATGGGGGAGATGCAAAAATTTCAGTATCGCAACTGATCTGCACTTTTTCAAGCGATGTAGTAACCACTTTGCGACTGTTATTGCGTCGTGTGAATGCGAGTGGCAATTGCAACCTTTTGCACAGCTTTAAAACCACCATTAAAAAGGCTTTAATTTTGGTGACAAAACCGTGTGCAATGATCATCTCTAAATTTATGCATCGCTTGCACTATGAGCTATTTCCAAAAGTCTTTGGAAAGGGTTCAGGCAATGCAAAATGAGAAAAAAACCCTCGCTGACCCTATATTACATCAGTTAGCAAGGGTTTTGCACTTATTTTTCCCCTTTTTGCATTCCCTGTATGTGCGTGTGTATGTGTCTGTATTATAGTCAGGACAATAAGAGCTTTAGACATATGTTATAATAATAATGTAATAATATTTACTTATCTACAAATAAAGATGCAAAACAAAATGTAATTTTTTAATTTTTATTTTTATTGAAAATCAGTCATATCTACCAGCTCTGGAGGTTGAATAAAGAAATATGTCATCTTGTTCAACCTTTTTAGCCCACCAATGATCTCTGCCTATGTGCTAGGCTACATTATATGCGTTTTCGCATTTTGATTTGCGCGTGTGATTTTGATTAAATGGTAATTGCAGGAACGCAAAAAGTTCCTGCGATTTCCATTGTGTTGCGTTTGTGATTCAGATTCCTTTTGGGAGCGCATGCGATCACCATTTTTAATAGCAATGCATGCGCTTCCATATAGGAATTGGCTAATCGCAAGTACATCCGTTTGCGTTGCACTGTGGCCTTGCCTTAATAGTTGATCCACAGAAAGAAAAAAAACCAAACAAAACAGTATGAAGGGGAAATATTCCTTCCTAACTCCAAGGGCCGTATTCAACAGGTGCATTTTTATCTATTTTACCAGTCTTGTTTGGGGCACTTATATTTAGCATTGTGTTTGGGGGCACTTATATTACCAATCTCTGTTTGGCCAAATATTACCACTCTCCATATATATATATATATATATATATATATATATATACAATACATGCCACATGGACATGGAATGGCATTGCACCTCCACCCCCTCACATGGCTCCACCCAAGCCCTCTCTAGCTTCACCTGAAATCCCTCTTTGATATGGACAGTCATTTCCAAATGAAATAAATGTCTGAATATAGGCACAGAGGGCCCTACTTAAAAACATGCGATGTATTGCAATTTAGCAATCGGCGCATTATTGCTAATGTACAACCGCGGCTGTAAATCTACATCCATTTTCGTTAGATAGCCGAACGTTGTTAATTAATAAAGTTCGGTCGTAGAATACCATGCGGTAGTAAACTACGCAATGTATTCTATGGAGATCAAAAATCTACGAATGCGCTATCATAGATTTACAATCAATATCGGTAATTTATGATCCTTATCGTTTACTTAATAATGATAGGAAATTAAAGATCGCTAAACCGATCAGAAATTAACGATCGATCGGTTTAACGTCGTTAAACGGATCATTTAAGGTACGTTTTTTGAAATAGAGTTGTTTGCCCCTATGTATAGTCTATAAGTCAATGAATGGCTTTTGACATGTATATATCACATGACATGAAATGACATGTATATGGTATTGTCTCTATAAATAGAGGTATGGATTCAAGGGAGGAAAATGTTTTCTCCGCTTTACAAGCATTGGTAAGGCCTCATTTGGAATATGCAGTGCAATTTTGGAATCCTTTGTACAAAAAGGACATCTTTGAAATGGAAAGGGTTCAGAGATTGGGGGAGCTTGAATATGTAGAGAGACTGGATAAGTTACAATTATGTAAACTAGCGAAAAGCACGCTGCGATTGAGGGTTCATTTGACAGTTTTAAAAAAAGCTGGATGAGTTTCTGCAAACAAGGAATGTTGCAAGTTACTGGTATTGATACATAAAGTAGAGTTGATAGGGAAATTTTTGATTGCCACTTGGAGTCAGGAAGGAATTTTTTTCTCCCCTTCATAAATTGGTGTTTGTTTTTTTTTGCTTTCTCTGGATCAACAGTTAGGCAGGAAATGTGAATATTGCAGAATAGTTTGGACTAGATGGACATATAGCTTTATCAACCTCAAATACTATACATACTATACTATACTTACTATACTATACTATACTATACTATTATACAAGCTGCTTTCAAACTTGATAAAGGGACTTTATGTCCTAAAACGTTGATGCGTTTTGTTAGCATGTAATAAATTCATATAACTTCGGATACTGTCGAGATGTACTGTAGATAGATAGATGATAGATGATAGATGATAGATAATTGGACCTAAGATTATTGGCTTTCTATGCAACCAAATAAATATTTACTGACAGGAAAGTTGCTTGATTTGCAATGACACTTTTGACCTTTTAACTTTATAAAGCTGCCTTATATATCTTTCTGCTTTGCGAACCAAAAAAAGTAGGGTGGGGCTTGTGGGGGAGGAGGTGGGTGTGGCGGGCTGGCTTACACTGATTGCTGAACAAGAGGGCTGACTTGATGCTGGCTGGTGAAATGGGTTCAACAGCCAGTTTTTAAGTTAGCCCACCATTTACCAGCCACTGTTGGTTAGCCCTCCAGTTCACCAGCTAGTGGTGTCGAACTGTAGGATTGACTTAACAGTCGCTGTGTTGTAAAGGGATGTCCACCCCCAAAACTATAAGTTAACCCACAACTGGCCCCATGTGTAGTGTAATAAATCCTTACTTAAATCCCAGCTCCAAGTGGTTTCTTGTAATCCCCCGCCAAAGTCCCAAAAACTGCCCACCAGGAGGATATCAGAGTCCATATAGGACTGCCTCCTGCCTCTTCTTGGAGAAGTTTGGCATGCGCACTGCAGGCCTCCCTCCCGTTTTGCGATTCCTCCCCCTACCACTGGCGTAACCTCCCCCAACCATAGCAGTTGCTATGGGGCCCAGAGCCAAAGAGGGCCTGACCAGGTCCCCTGCAAGCAGGGTTGGCAACTATCTTAAGTTTAGGACAGACTGTTAAAAATATATTAAAACACAAGCTGTCCGTAGATAAATGCACTTTCCGGCTGAGAATGACTTTACAGTACAGGGGAAGTTGGCAGCAGTAATTACAGAACAATCACACAGGAAGTAGCAGCTTAACTCTCCCCTCGACCCGCCTCTCCCTTCCCTTTAGCTCTACAGATGGACTGTCACCGGTCTGGGTATGTGGTTTGCTCCAGTCCTGAGTACAGGCCCCGCCTCACTCTGCCATTGCCACACAGCCCTATGATTGGCTAGCACTGCTTGAAGCCCCACCCCCACGAATGGGACGTATTTACCCAGAGATCTCCACTGGACCCAGGACAACAACAGACCTGGTCCAAAAATGACTCAACAGAAACATTGGAGGGAGGTGTAAAGAGCCGAGGGACTGGAGTTCACAGGGACACAATGAAGGTGCTGTAGGGAGCAAAGGAGCATGGGAAAGCAAAGTAAGGGTTATGGGTAATGTGGGGATGTGAGCTTAAAAGTGCAACAAATGGTTAGGGAACTGCTGGGATTGGGAAGGTGAACAGAGAGCAGGTTAGTGTGGTGGCAATCTTATTAGAACTGGGAATTATGTGACACAGACCATACTGCACCCACAGGGATTAATTATACTTTGTGTCTCTTAAAACTGCTGAAGCCTCCATACGTTACAATACACATATACAGCCATAGTATTTGGTAATTTCAGCCCTCCAGTTCACAATTATATCAGCCCCCCAGTTCACAAATATCAGCCCTTCAGTTCACAAATCTGTGTCAGCCCTCCAGTTTATAAATCAGTATGTCAGCCCTCCAGTTCATAAATCAGTATGTCAGCCCTTCAGTTCACAAATCTGTATGTCAGCCCTCCAGCTCACAGATCAGTATGTCAGCCCTCCAGTTTATAAATCAGTATGTCAGCCCTCCAGTTCATAAATCAGTATGTCAGCCCTTCAGTTCACAAATGTCAGCCAATCAGTTCACAATCTGTATGTCAGCCCTCCAGCTCACAGAGGAGGGCTGACATACAGATTTGTGAACTGGTGGGCTGACATATTTGTAAACTGAAGGGCTGACATATTTGTGAACTGAAGGGCTGACATACTGATTTATGAACTGGGAGGGCTGACATACTGATTTATAAACTGGAGGGCTGACATACTGATCTGTGAGCTGGAGGGCTGACATACAGATTTGTGAACTGAAGGGCTGACATACTGATTTATGAACTGGAGGGCTGACATACTGATTTATAAACTGGAGGGCTGACACAGATTTGTGAACTGAAGGGCTGATATTTGTGAACTGGGGGGCTGATATAATTGTGAACTGGAGGGCTGAAATTACCAAATACTATGGCTGTATATGTGTATTGTAACGTATGGAGGCTTCAGCAGTTTTAAGGAGACACAAAGTATAATTAATCCCTTGTGGTGCAGTATGGTCTGTGTCACATAATTCCCAGTTCTAATAAAGATTGCCACCACACTAACCTGCTGCTCTGTTCACCTTCCCAATCCCAGCAGTTCCCTAACCATTTGTTGCACTTTTAAGCTCCACAGCTCCCCACATTACCCATAACCCATTACTTTGCTTTCCCATGCTCCTTTGCTCCCTACAGCACCTTCATTGTGTCCCTGTGAACTCCAGTCCCTCGGCTCTTTACACCTCCCTCCAATGTTTCTGTTGAGTCATTTTTTGGACCAGGTCATGTTGGTCCTGGGTCCAGTGGAGATCTCTGGGTAAATACAGTCCCATTCGTGGGGGTGGGGCTTCAAGCAGTGCTAGCCAATCATAGGGCTGTGTGGCAATGGCAGAGTGAGGCGGGGCCTGTACTCAGGACTGGAGCAAACCACATACCCAGAGCCGGTGACAGTCCATCTGTAGAGCTAAAGGGAAGGGAGAGGCGGGTCGAGGGGAGGAGTTAAGCTGCTACTTCCTGTGTGATTGTTCTGTAATTACTGCTGCCAACTTCCCCTGTACTGTAAAGTCATTCTCAGCCGGAAAGTGCATTTATCTACGGACAGCTTGTGTTTTAATTATATTTTAACAGTCTGTCCATAAACTTACAGATAGTTGCCAACCCTGCTTGCAGGGGACCTGGTCAGGCCCTCTTTGGCTCTGGGCCCCATAGCAACTGCTATGGTTGGGGGAGGTTACGCCAGTGGTAGGGGGAGGAATCGCAAAACGGGAGGGAGGCCTGCAGTGCGCATGCCAAACTTCTCCAAGAAGGGAGGCAGGAGGCAGTCCTATATGGACTCTGATATCCTCCTGGTGGGCAGTTTTTGGGACTTTGGGCGGGGATTACAAGAGAACCACTTGGAGCTGGGATTTAAGGTAAGGATTTTATTACACTACACAGTGGGGCCAGTTGTGGGTTAACTTATAGTTTTGGGGGTGGACATGCCCTTTAACAACAGCGACTGTTAAGTCAATCCTACAGTTCGACAGCCACTAGCTGGTGAACTGGAGGGCTAACCTAACAGTGGCTGGTAAAATGGTGGGCTAACTTAAAACTGGCTGTTGAACCCCCATTTCACCAGCCAGCATCAAGTCAGCCCTCTTGTTCAGCAATCAGTGTAAGCCAGCCCGCCACACCCACCTCCTCCCCCACAAGCCCACCCTACTTTTTTTGGTTCGCAAAGCAGAAAGATATATAAGGCAGCTTTATAAAGCTAAAAGGTCAAAAGTGCCATTGCAGAAATCAAGCAACTTTCCTGTCAGTAAATATTTATTTGGTTGCATAGAAAGCCAATAACTCTTATGTCCAATATATCTATCTATCTATCTATCTATCTATCTACAGTACTATCTCGACAGTATCCGAAGTTATATGAATTTATTACATGCTAACAAAACGCATCAACGTTTTAGGACATAAAGTCCCTTTATCAAGTTTGAAAGCAGCTTGTATATATAGTATAGTATAGTATAGTATAGTATAGTATAGTATAGTATTTGAGGTTGAATAAAGCTATATGTCCATCTAGTCCAAACTATTCTGCAATATTCACATTTCCTGCCTAACTGTTGATCCAGAAGAAAGCAAAAAAAAAAAACAAACACCAAATTTATGAAGGGGAGAAAAAAATTCCTTCCTGACTCCAAGTGGCAATCAAAAATTTCCCTGGATCAACTCTACTTTATGTATCAATACCAGTAACTTGCAACATTCCTTGTTTGCAGAAACTCATCCAGCTTTTTTTAAAACTGTCAAATGAACCCTCAATCGCAGCGTGCTTTTCGCTAGTTTACATAATTGTAACTTATCCAGTCTCTCTACATATTCAAGCTCCCCCAATCTCTGAACCCTTTCCATTTCAAAGATGTCCTTTTTGTACAAAGGATTCCAAAATTGCACTGCATTTTCCAAATGAGGCCTTACCAATGCTTTGTAAAGCGGGAGAATAACATTTTCCTCCCTTGAATCCATACCTCTATTTATAGAAGACAATACCATATACATGTCAATTTTCATGTCATGTGATATATACATGTCAAAAGCCATTCATTGACTTATAGACTATACATAGGGGCAAACAACTCTATTTTATCAAAAAACGTACCTTAAATGATCCGTTTAACGATCGTTAAACCGATCGATCGTTAATTTCTGATCGGTTTAGCGATCTTTAATTTACTATCATTATTGTAAATGAACGATAAGGATCATAAATTACCGATATTGATTGTAAATCTATGATAGCGCATTCGTAGATTTATGATCTCCATAGAATACCATTGCGATAGTTTACTACCGCATGGTATTCTACGACCGAACTTTCATTAATTAACAAACGTTCGGCGTAACTGAACGAAAATGGATGTAGATTTACAGCCGCGGTTGTACATTAGCAATAATGCGCCGTATTGCTAAATTGCAATACATCGCATGTTTTTAAGTAGGGCCCTCTGTGCCTATATTCAGACATTTATTTCATTTTGGAAATGACTGTCCATATCAAAGAGGGATTTCAGGTGAAGCTAGAGAGGGCTTGGGTGGAGCCATGTGAGGGGGTGGAGGGTGCAATGCCATTCCATGTCCATGTGGCATATGTATATATATATATATATATATATATATATATATGTATGGAGAGTGGTAATATATGTGCCAAACAGAGATTGGTAATATAAGTGCCCCCAAACACAGAATGCTAAATATAAGTGCCCCAAACAGAGACTGGTAAAATAGATAAAAATGCACCTGTATGAATACGGCCCTTGGAGTTAGGAAGGAATATTTCCCCTTCATACTGTTTTGTTTGGTTTTTTGTCTTTCTGTGGATCAACTATTAAGGCAAGGCCACAGTGCAACGCAAACGGATGTACTTGCGATTAGCCAATTCCTATTATGGAAGCGCATGCGATTGCTATTAAAAATGGTGATCGCATGCGCTCCCAAAAGGGAATCTGAATCACAAACGCAACACAATGGAAATCGCAGGAACTTTTTGCGTTCCTGCAATTACCATTTAATCAAAATCACACGCGCAATAGCAAATGCGAAAACGCATATAATGTAGCCTAGTACATAGGCAGAGATCATTGGTGGGCTAAAAAGGTTGAACAAGATGAACATATTTCTTTATTCAACCTCCAGAGCTGTGAGATATGACTGGATTTTTCAATAAAAATAAAAATTAAAAAATTACATTTTGTTTTGCATCTTTATTTGTAGATAAGTAAATATTATTACATTATTATTATAACATTATGTCTAAAAGCTCTTATTGTCCTGACTATAATACAGACACATACACACGCACATACAGGGAGATGCAAAAAGGGGAAAAATAAGTGCAAAACCCGTGCTAACTGATGTAATATAGGGTCAGCGAGGGGTTTTTTCTCATTTTGCATTGCCTGAACCCTTTCCAAAGACTTTTGGAAATAGCTCAGTGCAAGCGATGCAATAAATTTAGAGATGATCATTGCACACGGTTTTTGCACCAAAATTAAAGCCTTTTTAATGGTGGTTTTAAAGCTGTGCAAAAGGTTGCAACTTGCCACTCGCATTCACACGACGCAATAACAGTCGCAAAGTGGTTACTACATCGCTTGAAAAAGTGCAGATCAGTTGCGATACTGAAATTTATTGCATCTCCCCCATAGGCTTCAACATTTACTTTCAAATAGATGCACTATTGAGAAATGCATTGCACAGTGGTGCTGAGATCAGGTTCCTTTCATTATCCTCCTCCTGCAGATCTGCATTATGTTGCTACTATAAGTGTGACTATTAGAGGGTGACTGTTGGAGAGTATGGTATGTATTTATTTATTTGTTTTCTTTATTATCTCTGCTTTATTATCTCACATAAAAAAGTTAAAAGATGTAAAAGTGTTTCAGACAACACCAAATATAATAAAAAATAACACATAGACTGAATATTTGAGTTTTGTTTAGGATACAAAGCTTTGTTCTTTTGAAAGCAAACATTATTCTTGGCTCTTTAGAATTCTTCATGCTTCTTTAGGATAGAAGCCAAGGTGTAGAGACTAAAGAGTACGTATTTGCCATTTTTATTGGCTTACAGCATATGATATAGTAGGTCTTTTTAAGAAGTAATACTTTTATAACATCTGCTGTAATCTGTTGCAGGTTAGACAACCCAGTTATTTTATCCAACAACAATACGACATCTGCAATGACGGCAACAGTTGTTACTATGGCCAAGTCTTCAGATCTGCCTCTACCTGTCCAACGGTAAACAAAGCTTCCAAGGGGAGCAGAGGGTTTGCTGCACACCTTGGTCACACACTAGGCAAACGATCACCAGGTGTGCTTGCTGAACATACTCTCCATCAGCGTCCTGTCATGCATAAGATGTTTATCCAATTTGTCAAGATAATCTTTCCTCAAACAAGCCTGAGGTCCAGGCCTCAGAACCTCCTGAAGTCGATCACATAATGTATGTGTATTTTTTTTCCCCCAGTTATTTTTTATAATCACTCTGTCAACTTTCCCCAAGCAGAAAGCAAACTGAAAGTAATTAGAACATTGGTGGAAAAGGTTTAATGGGACCAAATTCATTTAAAAACTACAAAATGTTCTTAAAATGTTTTTCTAAACACATTTTATCTTCTAGGGCATTTCAATGACCAGCACATTGTGTTTACTTTAGCACTATGAATTGCCACTTAATGACATTCACGTGTAATTTATAACGTTATAGGAAAAGCAATTAGGACCATTGTGAAATCCTGAGTATGTGATTCTGTTATCATTATAAATATACTTACACAGCACGAGATTAAAGGGCAAGTATTATCAGAAATACTTTTTAAGGGCTACCACAATGGCACATTTCTCGCACGCCTCCGATTTTATGGAGATGCAATTGTGCCACATTGCGCAAGTGGGCGGTACCGATTTCAAGTCTTTTACCATAAGGAAAACATTGAACTCTTTGGGAAACCTCCTTTTCTACAGTTTGAATGGGCCTAAAGCCTAAAACACCATGGATTAAATCAGGGGTGTCCAACCTGCAGCCCAAATGAACATTTAATCCAGGGATTGATATTGCTAACCATATAGCAACCTATTACAGGTAAACATTATTATTAAAAAGTAATACAGCTGGGTTATTGTGCCAGGATCTACAGTATATGCCACCTAAATAGCTTCAGAAATAAAATCTAAAGAGTTTGTACAGTGTATGCCCAGACTGCCAGAGTTTCCATGTGGTCTTGCGTTTGCTAAATATTAATTTGAACTCATAATTCTTCATTTTCAGCATCCCAGTGTGGAACCCCTGCATGACTAATTACATTTAAAGCAGTATTTTTAGATGGTTTTATGTAATTGGCTTTCACCCCTTGCAGTATAGTTCCCAGATATATTTACTGTATGCTTGGATAAATTAAAAGAGACCTAATTGTGCATAGAAAATATTCCTATACAACCCCCACACACTGCAGTCACCTTAAACGTTTAATAATGGGTGAAAAGTATTTAATGGGGAACTATGATTAAAAGATTGAAGGGAAATAAAACTTTATGGGCTAGGCCAAACTTGAGTATTCTAACGTAAGATTGGTCTGGCATGCGATCACCATTTTTTTGTGAGCAAATCGCATGCGCTCTGATAGCTCAACATTGTCTAAAGCGGACGGTAATGCACAGGAAAACATGCGTGTGTGTTATCGGCCGGTGTAGTGTGGCCTTAGGCTTAAGGAGAACTAACAATTAAAGTTGACTGTACACCCTGCCTTTGTTTATTATAGTCTTAGCTGAAATCCCCTCCAATAGTTTTAATAGTATTTGGATGGCACATGTTAAATTTTGTACTAGTAAAGAGGCACCCACACAGACCAGGTCCCCACAGTCTGCAGGGGAAGATTGCAGTCAAAATCTAAATAAAGCCTTTGGGGCAATAAGGTGGAAATTAAAGCTGCTGGGTGGCTGCATTATCATTTTAGGATTTTTATTCCCCCGTTAAAATTATTTAATTAAACTTTCCTTTAATAAATAGATTCAATGTGAAAACATAGCTTACTGAGTAACCAGAAACATTTCTTGTACAAACTGTATTGTGAGTTATAATTGTAGAAAAGTGAATGCAAACTTTTCTTAAGCAAAAATACAGCAGTTCAGTCAACACGTGAGGAACCACAATAGTTCAAGGTGGAAGTTGTCCTTTAAAGGATAACTGTATTGCCTCAATGCATTTTTAAAAAAAAAATTACTTTAAAAAGAGTAAAGGTATGCAGCTCTCTCCGTACAATTTTTTCCTGATTTCGAGCCTCTCTCTGCCTTCAATTAGCCTTCAATTAGCCATACTGTGAAGGGGGCAAAACAATTCTGTCTGCCACTAACTGTAACTCAGAGCTAGCATGCGAGAAAACACTCCTCCACCCACCATTGATCAGCTTGATTATGCTGTATCCTAGCAACCAGACATTTCAAGTTTGTTGACCAGCAGAGGAGGAGGAGAGAGGTTGTAACAGACATTCCCACCAGCGAATGACAAGTGATATGTTAATCATGGCCCTGGGCTGTCTAGGAGGCGTACTTTTAGCACTCATCTTTGCTGTGTGATATCTAAGGGAGGGCAGCACAGCTGTAAATGTAAGTAAGTAATTTCAGCTGCTGGAAGTGTGGACATGTAATGGGGGTGATGTTTTTTGGATATTGTTGTCCTTTAATAGAACAGCATACTATTAAAGTGGAGATGCAACATGGAACCTCTCGGTTCCAAAACTCGAATGATCCATCCGAATGGATGGATCGTCTGGATTTCAGGACTTCGGAGCCTATTTTCTTGCCTATTAACGTTCGAGGATTTTTGAAAATAGACTTGAATGCTCGATACCGTAATCCTCAAAAATACGAAATCGAAAGTAGTCTCCTATTGTATTTTCAAGGGTTATCGAACATTCGAGTCTATTTTCAAAAATTTCCAAAAATAGCATTTGATAATGATCGAAAATGTGCTCCGTTTTCGGAATTTTGGATCTTCTGGATTTTCCTGAGATCCGGGAATCCGAAAAGGAACGAAACTAGTGAATTTCGGCCATCTCTATATTAAAGTATTGTAATAATCACATCACTGTCTAGTTCACCTAGACCATACTCCTCATGTCAATATCAGAACTTTGGTGTATGAATTCTTGTGTATGAATGTGATTTACTGTGTGCCGCTTCTTTGGGGGAAACAAACTTTTATATTCTTTTCCATGTTTTGTCTTGTTCCTATAGTAATCTAACTTAGGATCTTTATTGTGCACCAGCCTGTTTAAAATTTGCACAGGTTTTCAGCCATGCGTGGCAAGCAAACCTTATACAAACATCTCCATTTTCACTGTAATGCAAGGCTGGTATTTGGTAATACATTTTGGGTTCACTTAGAAAATCTTCTACCGTGTTCCTAATAACACTTAGAGCTCCTGTGTTATTGTAAGTTAGTCTGAATTAGTCTGCAGGACAGTACATGGTCCAAGCCATCTGCTTGTTGTGTAATTAAGCAGCATGAATTAGACTGAATCTCCTGCTGAGAAACAGACATAATTTTAACCAACAACAGAGTGTGAAAGCTATAAATAATTTTTCTTTATTTACTGCATAATACAAGGATGTTTTTATATGTGACAGTCTTAAGCAAGAGCTTAATCCTAGAGCCTCTTTCCAAATTTATTGATACGCATCTACAACCAATAGTCAAAACTATGCACACAGTATTACAGGATACGACAGATCTGCTATCCCAGTTACATACATTAGAATTACCTAATCATGACCTGTATTTAGCCACAATAGACATACAAAGCCTATACACGTCTATCCCCCAACAAGAAGGGATTACAGCTGTTGAACAAGCCCTCTTAGAGACAACTTTACCACACAACCTTATCTATTTTCTACTAGATTGCCTCAACCTAGTGTTGACTAAAAACTATTTCAAGTTCGAGAGAGAGTACTACTGGCAGACTCAAGGTACCAGCATGGGTGCCGCAGTAGCTCCAGCCTTCGCTAATATATTTGTTCATGCCCTAGAACATAAAATATTTCCTATCTCTTCTCAGCTTTCACCTATCTTTAAGTATTGGCGTTACATTGACGATATCTTTATCATTTGGGCAGGTACTCCGACCGAATTTAATGAAATGATGAACAGAGCAAATAAATCACATCCTACAATTAAATTTACTTTTGACCCACCCTCAAAACAGGTCAACTTTTTAGATATAACCCTCTCCATACAAGATAACCACATAAACACAGAACTTTACCGCAAAACTATGGACCGCAATAATCTACTCCATGCAAGCAGCTTCCACTGTCCTAACATTATCAGAGCAATCCCACGAGGCCAATTCCTCAGAGCCAAAAGGATTTCATCAGACCTATCTTAATACAATAATGCGGCTAAAACACTGTGTACACGGTTTAAAAATAGGGGCTATAAAATGAAAGATGTTCACAAACATGCCCAAGATGTAGGTCAGATTCCACGTACAGACTTACTTACCTATAAAGATAAGACCAGGAACAGCAGAACTGAGAAGAGATCCATCTTTGTTTCTAAGTTTAGCTCACACAGCAAAGCAGTAGAAAAAACCATCACTAAATATTGGCCCATTCTCATGCAGGGTTGCAAATATGGGTCCATTTTTCATAGTCGCCCTCTATTTAGCTACTCAAGGGGACGCACATTAAGGGATATTCTCTGTCCCTCAGATATCTTCTCCATACCTCAAACAAGATTCATGGGTAAAGCTAAAAAGGGAACCTATCCCTGTCTCAACTGCAACTGCTGTACTCTGGTTATCAAAGGGGACACCATTTACCATCCCAGCAAAGGGATCCCTGTTAAACTTACTAGCTATGCTACATGTGATACTCCATCTGTTATCTACATGTTGAAATGCCCCTGTGGTATGGTTTATGTTGGCTAGACCACTAGACCGGTCAAAAAGCGAATACAGGAACACAGGGGCAATATTAAAAACTTTGTGGCTAATACTAATTCAGATACTGTGTGGCTAGACATTTCCACACGATGGGCCACAATCTGAATCAACTAAGATGGGCAGTGTTAGAAGTCGTTGAACTTCCTAAAAGAGAGGGGGGGACATGGTACGTTCCCTCCTACAAAAAGAGACCATTTGGATAAAAAAATTAAGCTGTCTTACCCCCAATGGTCTGAACGAGAACATTAACATTGGGTGCTTTGTCTAAATTTAATATTCTCTTTTCTTACAGATATTGACCGTCTGCCTTGAATATTATAGCCTTGGATGGGTAAGCCCAACTGTAGTCGATATTGCTAATGTTACGTATACTGGCAGACATAGAATCTATAGAATTTATAGTCTATTATCTTGCTACTGTATTTTATACCTTTGGCCCCTCTGCCCTTAGGGGCCCTCTCATCTATGTGTTTTCCTTATAATGGTAATTCTGTTCTGATAGGCCATTTGGCAGTGTCAGATATTTTAGTATATTTACTTATGTTGTTGTTTTTTTATTATATCATATATTGCTAATTCTCTTTTTATTTGGGTGTTCTTCTCACTGTTTGGATACCACCCAAGGATTGGATTCCCCAGCTGGGACACATATTGGACATTTGACCAATGGACATTGGTTTTGGACACTGGGGGGTGGGGTTTGGTGATATGATGTCACTTCCTGTGATACTGCTATATAGGAGTGTTTTCAGCACTGTGTGTTACACTTGATGAAGGGTGTTTGGACCCGAAACATGTCGTGTACAATTTGCTATTAAAGCACCTTTGCAACCTGCAAACTCTGGTCCGGTCTCTACCTACTTTTGCGAAGGATCATGGGAGGTAATGTTTAGGGATTGCTTAACCTGGGGGAGATATAAAATCGCTCCCTGCACCCTTACCATGGCATTCATGCACATAGGCCACTGCATCATGGGAGCGAGAAGGTAAGGTGGGGGAGGGGGTTATTTATTTATTTTTTTCATTTTGCAGCAAATATTAGGACTAAATTGAACGCAAATATATATATTGAATCAGGAGCACCACGCTGTTTCCAAAACGTTTTAGCAAAGGTATATTTCCCACAAAACCAATGTAAAGCCTACATTAACCTTATATTACTTTGAGTTTTCCTGTGGGGGAAAACACCTTTTTTTTGCATCTCCCCCATGGACCTAAATTTACAGATTGTGCAGTCCATAGAAAGCAATGTGTGTTTCCTTGATTAAGAACATTTCTTAAATCAATATATCTAATTGTAAACTGATTATGTGTTATTTAATGAGATCTGTACAATAAAATATAACCTTCCATAAGAGACTGTAATTGCTATTCCTTTCTTTCTGGCAGACAGTACAGTGTGAGTGCAATGCTTACAGAACATTCTGCAATGGTATATTTACTTTAATAGATCAAAGAAAGCTACCATATTGCTTGACCCAGCTATCTAATTGTATAGAGAAAGCAGTTGAATAGCGGCATCTAATAAAGATTGTTTAAATATTGATAGAGGGATTGTCCTGCGCAAAGATTACATTATTGAATTATACAGGGCCTGTGTATCTAAAATAAATTTAATCAAATAAATCAAATGGAAAACCCTTTTTGTTAATAGAATCTATGTTTTTCATTGTTGGGCGTTCAGGGATTCCCTGATATGTACTAGCAGAATGTCTTTCTCTGCCATCAAAGGGTAAATAAATCCTTCATTGGGAAAATGTCAATTGAAGTGTACAATTTGATGTATGAATCAAAAAAAATTCTCATAGGGAAGTCATCCTGCTCGTTAAAATAATGGAGAAAGAAAATCCCTGTTTGAACGTTTGAAAGAGATTAGATAATGTAGAGTGGAGTGCCTGTGATCTTGCTGTGTTTTAACTTGGTGGAGGATAGTTGAACACCAAGCAAATTGAGCAATCAGGTGAAAAATCACATATAAACACTAGCTAAGTACTGATAAGAATTCTGAAGGCAAACAGTGAATTCCAACTAATGGATAAGCCACCACGCTGAGATCAAGTCTACATACACACCCTAAGTTAAATATGATTTCATTAACTTGGGCTACGTGGCTCTGGGAAGTTATTTTCTGATGCCTGTCAAATTAAGTCCATATACCAATCCATCATTTTCAACAGTGTTTGCCTTTGCTTGTGCAGTGTTTTCAACAAGGACAGCTGCTAATACCAGGCCACTCGCTGCTAAATACACTACAGTGTCAGGTAGGAAGGTTGAAGATTAACAATTCATGGGGGGCTGGGAGATCCTAATCTCTAAAGGGAAAACTCTTCAATCAGGGTACCAACATTCATTTTTTTCTTACTTTGTTCTTTTAGCAAAGATTTGATTATATTTGGCAGTCCATGTTATAGATTTCTACATATATCCTGACCATAGTTCTTTATTGTTAAACAGCACATACAGGGTTTGATTTGTCTTGTCATGTATGAAAATATAATGTATTTTTTGAGAAAGCAGCCATGTGAAGACAGACATTTTACGTAGTGAGCAATGTGGCAAATTAGTTTAAAGATTAAAAATAAAACAGTTATGGTCAATAATAGCAAAATGATTGAATGTTCGTTTAATCATTATAGTAATGCTCTGACAAAAAATTCCCTCCCCTACATCTATCAACATGATTGGAAAGTTTCTCTCCCTACAATATTCATACATCCTAGGTGGTTGGCACTTAAAAGAATACATTTTGCATCAGTTAATTGAAAGTTTGTGGTTCTATACAATGTAAAGGGTGAATCAATTGTTTGGGGCCTCAGCCTGCTTTCCAGTAATAATAAGTGACACACTGTTATTATTTACCAGTCTGTGCTGGGCATGGGGGCATTATATATTTACCAGTCTGTGTGGGCTGGGTATGAGAGCATCACATATTTACCAGTTAATGTTCAGGGAACTTATATTTACCAGGTTGCCAGCCATTGTAATGTCCACCCAACAGTTCACCAGGCAGTGTAAAGTCATCCCTCCGGTTCTCTAGTCAGTGAAAAAAGTCAGCCCTCCAGTTTTCCAGTCAATGTTAAGTCAACCCTCCAGTCCGCCAGTCAGTGTTAAGTCAGCCCTCCATTTCGCCAGTCATTGTTAAGGCAGCCTTCCGGTTTACCAGTCAGTGTTAAAGCAGCCCTCCAATCAGTGTTAAGTCAGCCCTCCTGTTCACCAGCCAGTGTAAAATAAGCCCTCCAGTTCACTAGTCAGAGTACAGTCAGCCCTCCAGTTCACTAGTCAGTGTTGTCAGCCCTCCAGTCAACCAATCAGTGTTAAGTCAGCCCTCCATTTCACCAGTCAGTGTTAAGGCAGCCATCCAGTTCACTATTCAGTGTTAAGTCACCCCTCCAGTCTACTAATCATTGTTAAGTCAGCCCTCTATTTCACCAGTCAGTGTTAAGACAGCCCACCAGTTCACTATTCAGTGTTAAGTCACCCCTCCAGTCTACTAATCATTGTTAAGTCAGCCCTCTATTTCACCAGTCAGTGTTAATGCAGCCCACCAGTTCACTAGTCAGAGTTTAGTCAGCCTTCCAATCAAATAAATCAGTGTTAAGTCAGCCCTCCATTTCACCAGTAAGTGTTAAGGCAGCTCTCCAGTTCACCACTCAGTGTTAAGTCAGCCCTCCAATTTGCCGGTCAGTGTTAAGTCAGAACTCCAGTACACAAATAAGTTTTAAGTCAGCCCTGAATTTCACCAGTCATTGTTAATTCCAACCAATGGATTTCAACTAATGGATAAGCCACCACACTGATAAGTCTACATACTCACCCTAAGTTAAATATGAATTCATTAACTTGGGTTCACTAGTCCAATTCACTAGTCAGTGTTAAGTCAGCTCTTCAGTCCACCAATCAGTGTTAAAACAGCCTCCATTTCACCAGTCAGTGTTAAGGCAGCCCTCCAGCTCACCACTCAGTGTTAAATCAGCCCTCCAGTTTACCAGCCAGTGTAGTCAGCCTAAATATGATTTCATTAACTTGGGTTCACTAGTCCAGTTCACTAGTTAGTGTAAAGTCACTCCTTAAGTTTTACAGTTAGTGTAAAGTCAGCCATCCAGTTACCCTCCAGTTTATTTACCAGTCAGTGCGAGTTGCTGGAAAATGAACTGCAGGGTAACAAGCAGCTTTCAAAGTCTTATTAGAGAGTTCCATATTCCATTTTTTTATTATTCTTTTCCTAGCAAAAGATAAAGCTTCCAAATATACATGTATTCTCTGCTTATTCAGTGTTGGCGCACTGGGTAATGCACCAGGTTTAAAAAATACACAGTTCAGAAGGTCACAAGTTCAATACCGCAGACATACCTTTTTTGTTTCTATTATATTCCATGCAAAAGATAAAGCATCTTATTGTACCTCGGTTTTTAGCTTACTCAGTGGTGGCTTACCTTGTAAGACACCAGGTTTAGACACATACAGTTCAGAAGGTTACAATTTTGAATCCCCAAACTTACCTTTATTTTTTGTTTCCATTACATTCCTAGTACAATATTCTACATGCACCAATGGTGTATATATTATCTCTATTAGCCTAGAGTAGGGATGGCCGGTTCGCGGATCCGAACCCGGATCTGCCGCGGATTTATCCCGTTCGCGAACGGCGGATTTTTCCGTATTTTCCGTATTTTCCGCCTTCCGAACTTCCGATTCGCGGATTTTTCATATTTTCGAAAATTTTAGAAATTACGAGGATTACTTGTATTTTCGAAAACCCGTAATTTCGAAAAATTTCTAAAATACGAAAAATATCGTTATTTCAAGGGTATTTTTAATTTTAACGGGTCCGCTCGCGGATTTTCGAATTTTCGAATTTTTCCGAAAATTCGCGGTTCCTCAAACGGACCGGATTTTGCGAAGTTCGGACATCTCTAGCCTAGAGGTAAGAGCTCTGCTTTTAGGAAGACAGAGTAAATGTACAAGTTGCAGGTTCTATTCCCCAGACTTTCTGCGTTTGAAAAAAAAAAATGAAATCCCTGTTCTTTGTCAGGGAGAGGGAGGATTTCTGTGCTATAATGTGATTGGCTGTCAGCTTCTAGTAAGCAAGGCTGCAACTTCCTGTTTTGATCTGTTGAGCTCTACAGAGCATGCGGCTGTACTCAGACACTTAGCTGGGGGTCTACCCAACTAAGGTGGATTGTGGGAGTTGACCTCTAGTACGCACAGGTTGTTTTCATAAATCACCCAATAGCCACAGCAAAGGGAGAGGTCAGACACAGCTTGTTGTATGTTTGTGAATGTGCTCTCTCTATTGGGACAATATTGTCTGGAGTCTTTAGTTCCCCTTTAAAGGGCATGTCCACCCCCAAAACTATAATCCCCCCCACTACTGGCCCCATCATGTAGTGTACTTTAATCCTTACCTCACATCCCAGCTCCATAAGGTTCTCCTGTAGTCCCCCCCCAAAGTCCCAAAAACTGCCCAGCAGGAGGATAGCAGAGTCCATATAGGACTCTGCCTCCTATCTGGCCTCCGGGAGAAGTTTGGCATGCGTAATGCAGCCCTTCTCCCCCTCCCTCCCCCTCCCTCTCCCTCCCGTTTAGGATTCCCTCGTCCTAGTGTAAATCCCTTGTCACCAAAGATTCCCCCTGTCCCCCCAGCCCCAACCGCTATGTTAATATTATTAGAAAATGCCCGAAACATTACTTACCATCCCTCTTGCCTCCGCCAGCCAATCACAGATGCAACTGCCGGTCCCACCCCTCTGCTTGCATTTACTCGCAAGCAGAGGGCCTGGCAGCGCGGCGGAGGCAAGAGGGAAGGTAAGTAAAGTTTGGGGCATTTTCTAATAATATTAACATAGCGGTTGGGGCTGGGGGGACAGAGGGAATCTTTGCTGGAAAATTTTTTTTAAGGGTGGACATACCCTTTAAGTCAGCCCTCCATTTCACCAGTCAGTGCTAAGGCAGCTTTCCAGTCCAAGAATCAGTGTTAAGTCAGCCCTGAATTTCACCAGTCAGTGTAAGGGCAGCCTTCCAATTCACCAGCCAGTGTTAAGCTACCCATTTCCGATTGCCGTTTGGAGTCAGGAAGGAATTTTTTCTGTTTTTTTTTTGCCTTCCTCTGGATCAACTGTTAGGTAGGGTTAAAAAAAAAAAGGGGGTGAATAGGTTGGACTTGATGGACGTATGTCTTTATTCAACCTTAATTACTATGTTACTATGTTACAATTGACCGCAACGATTGGAAGAACCGATCGAAGGTGAAATCTGCAGAGAGATTTGGACTTGAAGAGGAGGTCGATGGAAAGTCTACCGCCTAGCCTGATCTTTGTTTCTCTGATAAACTGCTCTATATTGGTAGATTGGAAAAACTGTATACACGGTACATACATACATAGATATGATGTGTACAAATAGCGTTTTAGGCAAATGTCATTGAGTGCTCAGTTGGGCATCAATCGATGATCTAAACCCATCATGTCTAAACCATAAATGATGCCCAACTGAATAGCCATTTTGGCCAACCGGGTGCCCATACACTTACCAATAGTCGACTAAAATGTCTGTTCATACACATCATGCATTGCAGGTCTGGCACCTGTGATCGCACACGTGTAAGAGCCTTTAGTTAGTCCACCACACTCACTTTCATAAGCCACACCCACCTTTACAAACCACGCTCACTTTCCCAGAGCTTTGTGTGTCACGGGAGGATACAGGGGCGACTTTATATATTTGTTTCAGGTGACAAAGGTCTAGGAATTTCCCAATTAGAGTCATGATGCTGATGCCAACTCTGCTGCTGTGCAAGCTCATAACTAGCTGCTAACAGCAGCAGAGAACTATATGCCAATTTTTGTTGAGAATTTTGAGATGCTCTTTTATCCCTAGTTTATTCAAATAAATTGGAAAGTAGTCTATGTAAGAGACTGTGTCATGGAGCAATGTGAACCTCTAGGACTTTAACCAATTTCTTTATTAGTTCCAAGCCAGGCCTAATATTAATGACACCACATTAGGCCATATTAGACCATGACAAACAGTGTAGCTCTGGAATGCTGGGTTTTTACTGGGGTAAAAAAACTTTCAAGCCTTACTATGAACATAACAGCATCAAGCTCTGGCCATAGTGACACAAATCCAGTGGCATAATATTAAATAGGTTTTCAAATTTCAGTGGCAAAGCAAATGAAAGGGGAAGTTCAGTGCAAATACATAAGCTTTTAAGAAAAAAGAGCAGTATTTTTTCATCCCAATGCCCTTACCCTGCCCATTCAGCATTTTGTCTGTGTATAAATAAATGTTTCCGAAATACTGAATTCCTGTTTGCAGGACCCCTAGTAGAGACCGTTATGGTCTTGCCCTTGACCCAGTACCTGGGTTGATTCAGTTGCTATCTGAGCATGTTTGAGCCATCCAACAACAAATCAATAGAAATCAAGGAAAGAAGAAGCACTGTTAGAACCTGAAATGTCAGCTCACTAATGTCAACAGCAGGGAATAGCAAGGGGTATAAATTCAACAGATTTTTCAAAATGGAAGAGAATATGTAGAATAACCAGGTATGTATAATACAAACTAATACAAACTTTAATTCTTTTAATACAATGAAAAGTATTACCTGTAACATACAAAGGGGGATTCAATGAAAGTTCTTATCGTTTAAAATTTAAAACCAATCAGATGTTAGCTTTCAAATGTTAAATAAGTTCTGATTGGTTCGGGCAAAATTAGCACCATTTTAAACGATAAGAACTTTTATTGAATCTCCCTGAAAATGCGTACCTCTCAATTCTCGTGCCTTCACTGGGACAGACCCATTTTGAGAGTCATTTAAAGGACCGGAGAGCTTGAGTGTACCAGGAATAACTGGGCAGTCCAGGAGCATAGTGGGGGGTTGGGACATGGGTATTTATAAGTAATCTTTAGATGTTAGATAAAATCATTCAAGATTAGGGTAAAATTTTAACTTTTTTGTTTGTTTTACAAACTATTCACTATTCACAAGTGAAGTGCTACACGGTATCTTTCCAAAGCAATCATTCTAATATTGGACCTGACCTAATAATTTCCCCAAAAGTGTTGTTCTCCTTCAACTAAATTGTGAATATAGGTCAAAGTTTATTTATTTTTTTTGCAATTGTGTTCAAGTAAGATCAAAATGCTGAGTGTAAATCTATCCAGAAATGCTTTGCTGCTTTGCCCAAGAACCAACTTCCTCTTCTTAAAATAGAATGCCAGCGGCCTTGGGAATGTGAATTCTTTCTCCCTTCTAATTGGCTTCTGCTTTTTTCTTTTTTAATTCTTCTCTCTGTTTGCTAAGTAATTTCTCATCTGGCCAAGTTGTTAGGGGTAACCAAAAGCAGCTGATTACTTAATTGTATAAAGGTTCTTCAGTTTTTCCCATGATGTAGAGACTACCTTCTGCATGACTGGATTCTGGATCAGCTCATTTAAAAATTAGCACATTTTATCTTCCAGGGTATTTTATGCTTATTTTACCTGTAGGATCTTCTCGCTTTACAACAAAGTACATAATAATTATGGTAATGATGCTACCCTTGTCCTGGATTATCAATAAAAATAAGTCTTGACAATAAATACTACTAAATGATCTAGCCTCATGGAATGACTTTCTTGTACATTATAATTGGATATTCAGAAACAATCTTCATATTAGATTCTTGATCACTAAGACAATTTAAAAGGCATGTCCACCCTTAAAACAAAACTCTGGTCAATTGTCAGTTACCTGCCCCCAACCCCAACTGAAATGTTTTGCACTTTATTACCTGTATTACTAACCAGATATTTAAAGGACAACAAAGTCACAGAATAGCACTGAACCAGAAGGCAGAACACCTTGATATAAAACCAGTAATCAGTGTCTTACCTTTCATTTTGATACGGTAACTGGGAAATTTACCTAAATAACATATGGTTTGTGTTTTACTTCACAGGATTCTAGTATCACACAGTTTGGTCAACGACCATTATGTTCTGCACATGCTCAGTCCTTAGCTATGGCACAAACTTGTTACAGTTGGTCAAACCCATTAATAATCTCAAAGCCAATCCTTTTATGGGACAGATAAAGCAAGGAAGCATGTGACTGAGGTCAGGAGGTGTGGTCTGACACTGTACATACACACAGATACTTCATCCAGTTCTTAACAGGTTTACATTTACTTTAATACAATTTACTGAAGTGGTTTTTATAGCTTATTGGTGTTTTTAGGGTGGTTGTTTTAAGATTCTGGAGTGTAAAAAATTGGATTTTGTTTTCCTTGAAGGATAACCTAGCCCTTCTATGCAGTAAATAAGCTGTGGCAACTGACATCACAGCCAATGATTGACTGCTGTTTCACCTGCTGCCTCCTCTGCATATCCATTGTTGCAAAAATCTCCATTAGAAAAAGGAGGTCATGGCGCACACCGACTAGAAGAAGCTGCTGGTATCCAATGTAGTTTAAAACACTCTTTCATTAGGCCATATCACGGTAGATAAAAACGAACACCAAACCTAATGTGTTTCGACCTCCACACTGCTCTTGATCATAGGCAATGCTTATGAGAAGGGATTGGGACAGGCTGCACCCAGACCACTAAGAAGAAGTGGTGAGTTGATTGTTTGAATATTTGATCTGTGGTTTTTCACATACAGTATCTAGCAGCTATGTCTTACCTCCTGTCCTTCAATAAAACCTGCAGGAGTTGGGAACAAAGGTAAGGAACTTACCCAGTCTCTTGCTCCTCCACCGCTTCCTCTGGTCCCGATACACTGAGTACTCTATGCCTATGCGCATATATGATGCAAATGCGCATAGACTATAGAGTGGTCCCTTATATAAAGGGGAATGAAACTTTCACATAATGACCTGTAAATAATATCAATAAATAAACATATTCTAACTTAAAGGAATAGTTCAGTTGAAAAGTGAACTTTTCCTTCTTTTCATCAATTGAAGAACAGGAGGTAAAGGAGTTTTGTCTTACCTCCTGTTCTGCAATTACTGTTACAGGAGCCGGGATTGCAGTGTTAAAACTTACCTGTGAGTGGGCTCACCTCTGAGTTCCTGGTTGCTGCTTCCAACATAAAATATACTATAGCACACACTGCTGCTGTAAGGTAGCATTCTCATGGGTAAGTTTTAACACTGCGATCCTGGCTCCTGTAAGTAAGCTATTGAAGATTGGGTAACACATACATCCTTTGGCACTTTTTGAGCTACTTCAAATCTTACATCATTTAATAGCCAAAACAAAAAGGGGAAATTAAAAAAAAGGGGAATAAAAAAGGATACATACTAAAAAAAAAAACCTGAAATCTAACCTGAAAACATTGAACATTTTGAAACAGAAATGTTGTATGTTTACATCTTTAACATCATCCACTACGTTAATGATCACATCACATGGCTTCTGTTATGATATCAATGATAATAACTCTCAACGCAATTCATAACATTATCAACTGATTGGTGCACAAATATTATGAAACAAATGTTACATTTAAACACAATGCAAATACAGAGACACAGGAACAATCATGAAATTCTTTGAAATGCATGAATTCTGCAATAATTAGTGGATAATATAGGTTCCTTCAATACTGCTAGTAATTATATATTTCATTTGGTTCTGTTGACGTCAGTGAGGATATTATTAGTCTATTCTACTCTGATATAGAACAACATTGTTTGAGCATGTTCACAGGCAAATATAATGGTAGAATGAATATGTTGGTAGACAAATACTATAAACAAAATGATAGGCCCTTTTTACCCTCTCTCTTAACCTACTTGGTCTGAGCCATTTTTATTTGGCAGAAACTTAGGGTATTTTTTTTATACATAAAAAAGAACATTACCCAGGCAAATAACACTAAAAAAATGAGAGCGACAACAGCTCACCTACAATGACATTTGAAATCCTTGTTTTCATTGTGTTCCATAGAATTGCTTCTTAAGCTAGGTACACACAGTACCGCTAAAGCCCTGATACCATCGGTTTATAGTTTATAGTATTGGAGGTTGAATAAAGACATACATCCATACAGTCCAACCCATCTAGCAATACCCTCATTTCCTGCCTAACTCTTGATCCAGAGGAAGGCAAAAAAACCCCACCAAATTTATGAAGGCAATCTGAAATTTCCCTGGATCAAGTCTACTTTATGTATTAATATCCAGATAAAGTCAAAGGGACACTCCAGAACACCGCTGTTGGCTGTATGCCAGACAGGTAGGTAGGTGCAATCCCCCAAGCTCTCCACTCCTAGGGGCCAGAGAAGTCTCCAACAAACAAAAGAAGTAGGGGAGCACACTACTGAGGTGAATTCACATTTTGTTAAAGTAACCACATACACAACGTACACACTTCCTCAGGTGTATGTATTAATACCAGTAACTTGCAACATCCCTTGTTTGCAGAAACTCATCCAGCTTTTTTTTAAACTGACCAGTGAACCTGCCATAAAAACGTCTACTGGAAGACAGTTCCATAGCCTTACCATTCTCACAGTGAAAAACCCTTTCCGAGTTTGAAGCCTAAACCTTTTTTCTTCAAATCTTAAGGGATGTCCTGGTGTCCTTTGACATGTTCTATTGGTGAACAATGCACCAGATAGTTTATTGTATGGCCCGTTAATGTATTTATACACAGTAATCATATCCCCACGCAAGTGCCTTTTCTCCAGCGTACATAATTGTAACTTTTCCAGTCTCTCTTCATATTCAAGCTCCCCCAATCCCCTTATTAATTGATGTCCTTTTTGTACACAGGATTCCAAAATTGCACTGCATATTCCAAATGAGGCCTTACCAATGCTTTGTAAAGAGGGAGAATAACATTTTCCTCCCTTTAATTCATACCTCTCTTTATACAAGACAATACCATGCTGGCTCTGGCTGTTGCCGCTTGGCACTGCTTGCTACCTTTAAATTTATTATCCACCAAAACTCCAAGATCCCTTTCCAACAGGGATTCACTTAACACAGAGCCATTTATAGTATAAGAAGCACAAGGATTTTTAAGTCCAAAATGCATCACCTTACATTTATCAACATTGAATTTCATTTGCCACTTAGCAGCCCAATGTGACAATCTATCTAGATCCCCCTGCAACGATTCCACATCCTCTGAAGTTTTTAATGGTTGACAAAGTTTTGTGTTGTCAGCAAACACAGAAACCTTGCTGACAATACCCACTTCCAAATCATTAATAAATAGATTAAATAGAAGCGTCCCCAACACAGAACCCCGTGGCACCCCACTTAGCACTTTAGTCCATAATGATGAAGCCCCATTTACAACTACTCTCTGCATCCTATTCATTAACCAATTTTCTATCCCAGACCAAAAGACCTAAGCTTATACTTTAGTTGCCTATGGGGGACTGTATCAAAAGCCTTTGCAAAATCCAAGTAAACTACATCTACTGTTATGCCAGAGTCTAAATTTCTACTTACTTCCTCATAAAAGCCAAGCAAGTTAGTTTGACAAGATCTATTCCTCCTAAATCCATGCTGGTTACTACTTATAATGTCAGTCTTTGAAACATACTCTAGAACATGTTCCCTTATTAAACTTTCCAGGATCTTCCCCACCACTGAAGTTAAACTTACAGGCCTGTAATAACCCGGCTGTGAACGACTACCCTTTTTGAATATTGGAATAACATCAGCCTTTTTCCAATCCAGAGGCACACCACCGGACTAGAGGGAATCTGCAAAAATAAGAAGCAATGGCCTAGATAAAACTGTCCCTATGTACCCGAGGATGTATTGTATCCGGTCCAGGAGATTTATTAATATTAACCTTATTTAGTTCTTTCTGTACCATATCCTCAGTTAACCAAAGTGCACAAATATTTTATACTTGGATCTTCTATAGTGTATACAGAGGGAAAAAAAGTATTCAAGACATTTGCTTTATCGCCATCCTCCGTAACTCACTTATCCCCATTAATTAATTGTGCCACATTCTCAGTCCTCGTCTTCTTACTATTAATATACTTAAAAAATTTTTTAGGCTTAGTGATGCTTTGTTCAGCTATCCTAACCTCATTATTCATTTTAGCTAATTTGATTGCTTTCTTACACTCCTTGTTACAGTTTTTATAATCCCTAAAGGCCCTTTCCGTTCCCTCAGCCTTAAAGGTTTTAAATGCCTTTTTCTTCCTTTCCATTTGCCTCTTTACATCAGAATTCAGCCACATGGGCGCAGATTTATTTTTTTTACATTTATTTCTCAAGGGTATTAATTTAGATGTGAACTGGCTTAAAATCCCCTTGAACAAAGTCCACTACTGTTTAGTACCTTTACCTAATAATACATTATCCCAGTTGCCTTCCTGAAATTAAAAGTCTTTGTTAACCCAGCGCAATTTTCCTTTCGATAACATACTCCAAACTGCACTATTTCATGGTCACTATTCCCTAAGCCTCCAGTTACCTTTATATCTATAATGCGCTCCACGATGTTAGATATTACCAGATCCAACAGAGCTCCTTTTCTAGTAGGAACGTCAACCACCTGTGAGAGAAAATTATACTGCAGAAAATTCAGGAACTCATCGCCTTTTTCTGTGATGGCAGTTCCACTACACCAATCAATGTCAGGGTAATTAAAGTCCCCCATAATGAGCACACTCCCCAAACTTGCAGCCCTTGCCAACTGCATATGAAGTTGACTCACCTCCTCTCTTTTAGCATTTGGCGGCTTATAGCAGACACCAACAATGACAATGACACCCCCTTTCCTGTTGCCTAATTCCACCCATATTGCCTCCATTTTAACATCCATATCGCCAGTTATCTCTTCTTTTAAATTTGGCTTCAATTCTTTTTTAACATAAACACATACTCCTCCCCCTTTCATTTTTTCTCTGTCCTGCCTAAACAAGGCATATCCTTCTAAATTTACAGCCCAGTTGTGAGAACAACCACGTTTCTGCTATACCTATTACATCATACTTTTCATTCAATGCCATAATTTCCAATTCACCCATTTTGTCAGCCAGGCTTCTCGTATTTGCAAACATACATTTTAGATTGTGATCTTGTAATTTATTTGTACACTTTACTAAACATGCCTCCTATCCCCTATGCTAGCCCCACCCCCCTTTCCGCTCACCACTGGCCTATCTACACCCTGCTTTCCTCCTGGGCTATCTATCCCAGTGAGACTGCTAATACCTAGCCCAAACCTAGTTCAAAATATCCTCCAACCCTCTAGCCATATTCTCCCCTAAAACAGCTGCACCGCCATCAGTGAGGTGCAACCCATCCCTGGAGCCTGTAGCCAACAGCAAAGTCTGCCCAGTTCTCAATAAACCCAAACCCTTCTTCATTAAACCTCTCTCTTAGCCACACATTAATGCTCCTAAGCTCCCGCTGTCTCCCTGGCTTAGCACATGGCTGCGGTAGTATTTCTGAAAAAACTACCCTGGATGTCCTTGCTTTTAACTTGGCCCCTAGCTCTCGAAAATCATGTTTAAGGACCTCACCTGCTGCCAATAACAAAGAACCAAATACGCCCGGTCCCACCCGGCCCCACCCAATAATCTGTCTACACGATCCACCACATGCCAAACCCTATCACCAGGCAGGCAACACACAGTTCAGCATGTAGGGTCTTGGTGGCAGATTACCCAGATCTACCTTCCTTATAATGGAGTCCCCTACCACTACCACATGCCTTGCATTCCTGATCCTTCGTTCCTCCTCCCTTGAATCAGAGATGGCAGTCCCCTGGGTGCTCAAGGGACTAGCCCCCTCCATACAGGCTAATTCTGAGGTGTCCTCCTCCACTTCATAACCTAAGATGGCAAATCTGTTGGGATGGGCAAGCTGGGAAGAAGCCACCCTACCCTTCCATCCCCCACTTCCCCTGGTAACCCTAACAAAACTACCTCCCCCCTCCACCTTCCCTGTCCCACTTCCACCCACCTCTATACTGGCCCCAGCCAGTGCCTGCTGACCCCCCAGTTCTGCGAATCCCTGCAATGTTGCAAGCTGCCCCCTTAGAATCTCTACTTTAGCTTTCAAATGGGCAACTAACTCACACCTGACACAGACATAGGTTCCCTGGAACGTCTGCTCCAGGTTCCTATACATGTAGCAGGATGCACATTGCATGGTACGGACAAAACTATCCCTTCAATACACCACACCAGCACAGTAACGCACAAACCTTGTTTAATTGCCCTTCTTGTTTCAATGTCCTTCTTTTTCTATGTCCTTGAGATCAAGGTCCTTTAGAGCAAGGAACTTTATACACAGGCCCAACCAATGTGAATCCTATTTAACTAATAGGCCCCAGCCCCCACACCAATTAGTGCAAGATCCAGGAAGAGAGGGAAAAAACAAAACACTTATTAACCCTTTCACAACCTGTTTGTGATTACAACAGGTGCAATACTAGAATATAGAAGCCCAGCGCATCCCTTTAACTGGAAGAAAGAATGATTAATCTGCTTACTGCACACACAGTCCTTAACACAGCACAAACACAGCACAAACAATCCTTATTTTCAAAATTATTTTCAAACTTTCACACACACCATACAACCATCAAATGATTAAATGTCCTTCTTTTCAAGGTCCTTTAGAGCAAGGAACTTTATACACGTTCCACTCTAGTTCGTTTCACTCACAGGAAACTTCCTTTTGTTAGGTCCAAACCCCAGTATCGGGACTTAATCGGTACTGTGTGTACCTTGCTTTCCCGAACGAGAGCATGGCCGCCGAATGTTTGGGTCGGCCGAGCACTCGTTTGGGAAAGCCGCAGTAGACTCCCTATAGAGGAGTCTGCCACGGCCGAGGGAAACACACAGTCCCTAGCGTTGTCCCTATGCTGTGCATAGGGAGAGCGCTCGGAACTGTGTGCAGCTTGATCTATATTACTCTTATTTTTCTAAGCCATTAGCAAAGATTACATTTCCCACTTTACTGGTTCTCCCTCCCCGTTTAATCCCCTGCCCCTGTGAGACTTGCTGGATTTGAATGGGTTGTTTTCAATGCTATTCTTAAACTTTCCTCTGAAAGTAAAAAAAAGACTAGATTGTAAAGCAATATGTTCTTCTGCTAATTCAATAAACCATAAACTAAGTTTTGAACATGCTCAGGTCAGATTGGTGTGGCTTTCATAGGGGATTTTATAGGTGTGGCTTCCTAAAATTTGTATATGAATGTGGACAAGAGAAGTGAGAAAGAACTTATTGTATCAGTTCTTTTTGCTTGTCAGTTACCAGATATATTCAACACTTTATTATTTGCATTACTAACCAGATATTTAAGGATACTAATTGTCTACATTCTGACGAGTAAGCTGGCTCTTCCCTACATGTAGCCAATCAAGGCTGTGACTGCTGACATCACAACCAATGATAAATTGTTGTTTCCCCTGCTACCTCTTCTGCCCATGAAAAAAAAGCTCATTGAGCAGATGGAGGAGGCTGATATCTTTGCAAGAAAGGAAAAGAGCGTACCTTTACAAATGCATGTAATAAATAGAGATGATTTTTGGAAAGTTCGAGTTTCGATTTTCGAAAATCGTCCACTTTCGATTTTCGATGATTATCTACTTTCGATTTTCGATAATTATCTACTTTCGATAAAAATCGAAAATTTAAAAAATTTGGGTTCCGTGAAATAAGGGAGTTCCGAAAGTTTCGTTGTGACTTTGAAACCCTCAGATTCGATTCGAAACTGGGTTCTAATCAAACCCACATTAAATCTCTAGTAATAAACTGGGAAAAACAGAAATTGGGATCGCAGACAAGTCAGCAGTTTGTTGTTTTTAAGGGTGGACATGCCTTTTAAAGGAATAGTTCACTCTCAAAGTGAACTTTAATATATTGATTGAAGCCCAGGGTGTTAAGGAGCTATGCCTTACCTCATGTTCATCAATCAATAGCGCAGGGTCCGGGAAAAAGATAAGAACAAAACTTACCTTTTGCACAATCTAATGCAGCCTCACTGAAATCTCCAACAGCTTCCCTCTCCAGTACAGCTATAGCGTTCATTACACGCATGCGTACAGAGTGACACTAAAAAGAAAGTATAAAAGAATATTAAAGAACACTATAGAATAAAGAATAGAAGAACTCTATATTGAAAGTGTAGAAGAATATTATATAACACTGCAGGAGAAAGTATAGATAAACAATATAGGAGAAAGTATAATAAAACACTATATAACACTATAGAAGAAAGTATAGAAGAACACTATATAGAAGAAAGTAGAGAAGAACACTATCGAACACTACAGCAGAAAGTATAGAAGAAAAATATTTAAAAAATATATAAGAAAATAAAGAACACTATAGAAGAAAGTATAGAAGAACATTAGAAAAAAGTATAGAAGAACACTATAGAAAAAAGTATAGAAGAACACTATAGAAGAAAGTAATGAAGAACATTAAAAAAACTAAAATATTACTTTTCAGTTTACAGTAAGAAATAAAAATAGAAAAAATAATAAAAGAAAACTATAGAAAAAAGTATAGAAGAACACAATAAAGCACTTAAGTATAGAAAAGCATAAATAAAGTATAGAAGACAACGATACAACACTATAGATGAGAGTATAAAAGTACACTATAGAACACAAGAAGAAAGTATAGAACATTACAGAAAAATATACAAGAAAGCACAGAACACTATAGAAGAAATGATAAAAGAATATTAAAAAACACTATAGAATAATGTATAGAAGAACTGCAGAAGAAAGTATAAGAAAAAAATATAGAAGAAAATATAAAAAAACACTAGGGAACACTAGAGAAGAAAGTATAGAAGAACACTGGAGAACACTATATAGAAAAAAGTAAAGAAGAACACTATAAAACAATAAAATATTACTTTTCAGGATTTAGTAAGAAATAAAAATAGAAAGAACACTATGGAAAAAGTATAGATGAACACTATAAAGCACTAAAGTAGAAAGTATATAAGACAACAGTAGAACACTATAGAAGTATAGTACACTATAGAAGTATAAAAGTACACGATAGAACATGATAGAAGAAAGTATAGAAAAGTATTACAGAACACTATAGAAGAAAGTACAGAACAACACTATAGAAGAAAGTATAAAAGTATGTTAAAGAACACTATAGAAGAAAGTATAGAAGAAAGTATAGAAGAACTCTATACTGAAAATATAGAACACTATACAACACTGCAGAAGAAAGTATAGGTAAGCAATAAAGAAGAAAGGACTATAGAACATTATAGAAGAAAATATATAAGAATAGGGATGGACTAGAACTGGAACCCGATTTTGAGCCAAACTTTATGAGTTCGGGCGAACTCGAACTATTTGAACTAGTTCTGGTTCGATCTAGTTCAATTTTCTGGACTCGCGGGACTATTTTCAAAAATCCTCGAACATTCGAGAATCCTCGAATGTACGAGGATTTTTGACCTTTTGGCAGGCTTGCAGATTGCCGAACGGCCGACAATCCCACTGCCGGATGTTCGGGGGTCCCACAGCTCGAAACCGGGCCCCCCCGCCCCTTGTAAGGGCCCTTGTGGCACTGATAAGTGCCTTTGTTGGGGGTCCTGCAGCTCGAACCGGGACCCCCGGTGGCTCTTAAAAGAGCCCTTGGGCAGCGTCTTCTGTCTTCCATCCGGTGACACCAGCTCTGCTGAGGCCACCGACCCCGAGAAGTACCCCTGCGGCCGCCAGGGGTACCTCCGGTGCCAGTGGCCTCAATGAGGTCAATGTCACCGGTGTCTTGATCCGACGTGACATCTTCGGGCTGGCAACACGTACACCACTGAGGTCGCCAATGCCAGGCAGGCTTACTGCGCCAGCTGGCACTGCTGGCCTCAGTGGAGCCGATGTTGCTAGCCACTTCTTTGTTCTGCCATCTACTGCGATGACTTCTGAGCTCCGCGGAGGTGTGCACCTCTTTATATAGGTTTGCAGAAAGTCCTAATCCATTTCGGATTGGTCACTTTTTCAATGCTTGGTTTACATGGTTTACACCAAGCATTGAAAAATTGACCAATCAAAAACAGATTAGGGTTTTCTGCAAACCTATATAAAGAGGTGCACACCTCTTCGGAGCTCAGAAGTCATCGCAGTAGATGGCAGAAGCAACTTCAGCTCCGCTGAGGCTGGCGGTCTGGCATCGGCGACCTCAGTGGTCACCGATTTTTTACTATTTACCCCTATTTACCTATTTTTTACTATTTACCCCTCATTGACTTTAATGGGTCCATTTTCGGACTTTCGAACTTTCAAACTTTTTTAGAAGTTCGAAAGTTCAAAAACAGATCGAACTTTCGAAAGTTCGGCCATCTCTATAGAAGAACACTGGAGAACACTATATAGAAGAAAGTAGAGAAGAACACCATAGAACACCATAGAAGAAAGTATAGAAGAATATTATAGAAGATAGTATAGAACAAAACTAGAACACTATAGAAGAAAGTGTAGAAGAACACTATAGAAGAAAGTATAGAAGAACATTATAGAAGAAAGTATAGAAAAACTCTATAGAAGAAAGTATAAAAGAACACCATGAAAGGAAATATAGAAGAAAAAATAAAAGAACACTATAGAAGAATGTATAGAAGAACACTAATGATGGACCCAAACCCAAGTTCGGATTAACTCAAACTATCTGAAATAATTCAGGTTCGAACTAGTTTGGTTTTCCAAACTTGCTGACTTATTTCCAATAATTATCAAATGTAGCGTTCAAATTTGGTATCCCTCAAATGTAATGGTAACCATCAAATGTAATGTTTGATTTTCGAATGAGGCCTTGAATGAGGCCTTCAATTTTGGTAACCCTCGAATGTAGCCTTCGATTTCGGTAACCCTCAAATGTATCGTTCGGTAACCCTTGAATGTAATGTTCGATTTTCGATAACCCTTGAATGTAGCCTTCGAATTCGGTAACCCCCCCGAATGTAATGTTCAGTTTCCAATAACCCTCGAATATAGCCTTCGAACTCGGTAACCCTCGAATGTAATGTTCGATTCTTGATATCCCTCAAATGATAACCCTCATGCGGAAACCCGACAATTGCCTGATCTTGAAGAAAGAAGTTCAAAGATTTGGTGGCTCGAGCCGCTTTACCTTCCTTCTGCCGTGACCTTAAACGAAGCTCCTTTCCTTTTCGTACGGTCCTTCGGTCTCAGCACTGAACTGTTGGGCGTGCTTCTGCCTGGGGCTTTTCCTGTCCCCACTTCACTGTCAACTACAGCTCCTCCTATCTCCTCCAGGCGGCAGCTTAGCACCACTCCACAGAATTCGAAATCAATTAACGGCTCTTGTCCGATTAAAAATTACATTTTATTAGTGCATGTTAAAATCGCCAATTTGCAAACAGGTAAAACTCAAAACGGTCTTCTTACGCGTTTCGGATTTGCATCCTTACTCATAGAGACCCAAGTCCAATCCGAAATGGATTAGGACTTTCTTTTTAGTGATATGTACATGTTCATAAGACCATTTCCGTGGTGCCACAGCCATTTCCAATAAGTTACAATTGCTACTTTATATGTTATTTATCCAAACTTTTCGAACTATTATTTTCCAATTGTCTTTAATGAGTTTATTTCCTAATGTCCGAACTTTCGAACTTTTTCTGGAGTTCGGGAAAAAAATACTATAGAAGAAAGTATAGACAAACACTATAGAACATTATAGAAGAAAGTATAATATAACACCATAGAAGAAGGTATAAAAGAACATTATAGAGTACTATATAAGATAGTATAAAAGAATACTATAGAAGAAATTGTAGACAAGCACCATAGAAGAAAGTATAAAAGAACACTATAGAGGAAAATATAGAATAACACTTTTTCTTACCTGAAACTATATTCCAATCATTATAATATCCTTCCTTCCAGTTGATAGCAGGTAGGGGTCCACTTTATTAAATTGAATGTGGCTCATACTAATTAAAGGGCATCTATACCGAAAAATAGGTTATTTTAAATTGACCATAACTGGAAACTATAATTCTGGCCAACCACCACTGTATAATTTTTTTGTTGATCTGCCCCCTATTTCTTTAGATATACAATCTAAAACTTCTTATATTTCAGCTGTCCATCAAGTTCCTTGCTCTCAAAAACTTTTCTTCTGTGAGTAGTTTTACTGTAGCTGGAATGGTGACAGTTGGAATGCTGTATGCTGTGCAGCAGCTTGACAGTTGGTTTGTGGGGAAAAGACAAGTCAAGTGGGAGTGGTTAAAAGAGGGAGGGGGATACTGCTTCTAAACAAAATGTTTGCTGGATTGAAGGCATGCAGCAACACACACAAATCAGAGTAAGTGCTATTTAGAAGTATTCAATTATAGATTAAGATGAGGCAAAGTAATTTTTTCTGTATAGTGTCCCTTTAAGGAAGTCCAGCATTGGAGGAGATTAGTAGAAGAGAAGGAACATTATTTCAATAATAGTTCAAATTTAATACAAAGGTTTTATTTTTTTAAGTTATAAATGTTGAAGTACAAATCTGTGTAAAATGGTGCTCAATTCCTTCACTATAAAGACAATGAAATGATTTTTGACAGCTTAAAGGGTAGCTGTGGTCTCCAATTCTTCCAAGCTAGTAAGGATTAGATAAAAACCCTTCCATCATACCTTCAAAATAAAACCTAAATCACATCTCTAGATAAAACTCGTGAGAAGTTATTGATGGAAAGATTTAGCAATATTACTTCCTGCTTGAACTCTTCCTGTTTTCAGCCATGAGACTAGCTTGTAGTCATGTGACCAGCCTGTCAGCATTAATAGGCTTCCCTCCTCAACTGTCATTTCCCCCCCCCAGGTACTTCCTGTTTTCCCCAGCATTAAGTTTTTACTGAGCATGCTTCTCCCCTGGGGCAGAGGGGCTAGCAGAGGTAAGGTGATGTCACTCAACCTACTGGAAGCAGGAAGTTTGAACATTCACCTTAATATAATTTCTCATAGGGTGAAGCCAGGGATGTGATTGTTGGCTCATTATAAAGGAAATACTGCAGGCTTTCATTTAACCCTAACTTGTTTGGAGACCACAGTTGCCCTTTAAAAATAAATTATGTACTGAGGTATTATTTGGAAAATTTCCGGCTTAAATTATATCTGCCATTGTCTGCATTTATTACTTTTTACGTTTGAGATGCTTAATTGCTGTTTTCACTTAGATATACTACCATAAACTTATCACATATTAATTCAAAAAATCTTTATTAGAAATACATTTTTAATGCTTTATATCCTTCAGTTATAGGAATTTTGGAAAGAGATACACAGTGCATTTATAGGAAGCAAAGTGATAGATTATTACAGTATGATAATAATGTTATAAAGCAGATACAAAGAAACCTGACACACCATAGGTCAAGAAGTTACAATCAGCCATTACATTCTGTACTTCTCTATATTTTCATTAGACAATATCTGCCTTTAGATATTTATTATCAAGATAGAGCCCCCTATCTGGACAAGGACAGGCATGTTTTTTCACAATAGGGACATACAAGAGGTGATATGTTTTTGTATCAAAGAAATTCAGCGGAAGATTCTTTTCTATTTCTTTTTTACTTTTTCAGAGATCCAACCCATGACATTCAAAGAACTAGCTGCAAATACATAATTTTTCAATGTAGACAACCTAATTCATTTTGTGGCAAGACTTATTACAATTGATTATCTGGCAAACACTGAAAAGAAACAGAGACTGAACACAATATCAATATATGAATGAATGTATAAACAGTGGCAGATAATGTTTATAGATACTGAGGATATACGCAAAATATTCACTAAACTTTATAATTACTCTGAAAATCAAGTTGTAAATATAATAATTTAGTCAATTTCTATATTAAATTATTATTTATATACAATATATATGTATATATGTCAATGGGCGGCATTCTTTCTGTTATATTTGTAAATAGGCCCCTGCCTTTTATTATGTTACAAATAATAACTAATGCCGTATGGAAGGTTGCCATATTTTATTCTAGATTGTTGTTTGAGCTGCATCTTCTGTAAAGCCTTGGAAAAAAGTGTTTTGGGACTTTTGCAGACTTTTACAGAATTTTGCAGAAAATGATCTGTGAAATTTCAGGTACGAGGTTACATGAATTATTGCTCTTGTGCTGCATGATACTTGCAAGAGGAAAGAGGAACTGTAATTAAAATAGGTATATGACAGTATTGTAAGGGGCAGTGGTCATCAACTTCTATTCAACTGTGAATTGATAAGACTTATGTTATAAATGTATAGGTATTAAATAGTATTCTCTCATTCTACTAACATTAATCTGACCCATCCAGGGATTTCTCTGTGCATAAAAAAATGCTTCCCAAATAAACCCTTTCTATATGCAGAACCCTAATACTGTCTGTTATGGGTTTAAACTTGATTCAGTTCAGATCTGAGCATGTTTGACCTATCCAATAGCTATTGAAGAAAAAATTACTGTTACAAGAAATAAGCTTCCAGGAAAAAAATGGACCACAGAAGAACCTGGAATGGCAGCTTACTACTGACTACAGCAGGGCATAGCAAAATGTGTGAATATCAATAGATTTTTTAAATCTGACAAGAATATGTACAATACCGAGGTATGTGTGATGTAAATAATGAATTAAATATATATATACATTATATAATATATATATATATTATATATAATAAAAAAAAAAAAAAAATATATATAATATATAATATTATATATAATATTATATATATAATATATAGACAAAATGGTAGGCACACATTCTAGCTCCTCCAATCTGCCCGGGTGCCACCAAATGGGATCAGCTTAGATACATAATAGAAGTAAATTGGTGCACTCCTGGGTCTTGTTTCAAATCAAACTTTGTTTATTGTAGTGCAAACATTAAGAGGCAACGTTTCGGCCCTGTTTCTGGGGCCTTTGTCAAGTCAAATGAACCCATGTTTGCACTACAATAAACAAAGTTTGATTTGAAACAAGACTAGGAGTGCACCAATTTACTTCTATTATGTATCTAAGCTGATCCCATTTGGTGGCACCCGGGCAATTTTTTTCTATTAGGTTATATATATATATATATATATATACAGCAAATATACGATGGCACTCGCAGGTCTTTATGATAAAAATTAGCTTTTATTAACAACAAATAAAAATGCTATCTACGAGTTTCAGCAATGAAGCCGTCCTCAGGCTGAGGACGACTTCATTGCTGAAACGCGTAGATAGCGTTTTTGTTGTTGTTAATAAAAGCTAATTTTATCATAAAGACCTGCGAGTGCCATCGTATATTTGACTGTATCTATCCAAGGGATTGGACCCAGGCGTTTACTATTGGAAGTGCTGATTGACTTTACTTTATTATTAATATATTAATTATATATATATATATATATATATATATATTTATTGCAGTTATATAGAAATAGAAGGGAGGATGCAATAAAATGTCTAATATTTGTCAGCGCTGCAGAAACCAATCAGATGTCATGTAATTTCATCAAAACCAGTAAAAACTTCCAATTGCTTGCTGCAAACTGATATCACACGCAAACAACTGTACCTTATTGCATTAGACCCAGAGTTTGGAAGAGGGCAGAATGGCAAAATGAGCAGATACTGTTGTTGAAACAGATGAGTATGCTGATGCAAAATATTGTTATTAATAGTAAAGGTACGAGAATAGATATCAATGTGAAGTTACAGAAATGGAATTTATGCATAAATTTAATTTCTAATTTAACACTTAAGATATTTTGTAGTGCTATTCACAGCTTAAAATCTAGCAATCCCATCAAATCCATTCACAAACCATCAGTTTGTGTTTACAGTGTAGAGAGAAAAGCAGACTACCCAGAAGAAACCGATGTCACAACCATGACTTTCTTCCTCTGTTCCCAGTAAAGGCTTAGCAAGAAGCATGTCTGGGCAATTGCCTCTGCCCCAGCTACCTGTTGCTTGCTTTTCTGCGTCATAATCCACACCCCTGATTTCTGGTGTATTTTGCTTCTGCCTGATAACTGCTTTCTTTAAAAGGCTACTTCCATCTCTTGAGCCTTGGCATTGTCTGACTACCCTTCTGGCTCATGATCTCTGGCAACAGCTGATGACTCTTCTTGCTCTTGTGCCCTTCCAGTGGCTGCCAGTGTTCCTCGCTCTACAACTCTCCACCTATCATCAAGGTTAAACAAGGCCACAACTTGGTATGTTATTGGCGATCAACGCCCACCCCCATCATGGTCTATAGTGAAGATGAAGAATTTGCTCAGACGCTGCAATTCTGTGCTTGCTGATTCTTCACAATTTTCTATTCATTAAGAAATCTTGACACCAATTGTTTAATTTTATGTAATATAATATAAATAAAATTTTTAATTTCATTAAATTGACACGTTATCCTTTTTGTTATGTAGTGCATTTTGTCATCCCTTGACTAGTAAAGGATAATCTTTACCTTTTAGCAGTCATGGGATATGGTAATGGAATTTTTAAAAAAATACACAGATAAGGGACATATACATAAATAAGTGCACAATGAAAGAGATAATTCCTAAAGCATGTTTTAAGAGGTGCCTTCCCCGGAGAGATTACAGTTTGGGTGGGTGGGCAACATCCAGATACAAGGGTAAAGTAGAATTTGCTGTACTGAAATTCCTCAAACATTTGTAAAACAAATCTTTTTGACAAGTATTTTTTACTACATTGGAAGAATTAACGTGCGTATTAATGCTTGCTATACAGCAGTTTTTATTACATAACAATTTAAAGCTAGCATGGGTTTGGTTCATCTCCATTCACTTTTTAATTTCACACTTAAATTCTGAGAAGTGTTATTTTGCAAAACAAAATAAACAAAATAATCTTAAGAGTGTTGTATTGAAAGATGGTAACCTAAAAGGTATCACAACTTTTATTCTCAAGTGTATTGTAGCAATATAACCCTGCTGTCTGGTTGTACTTTCTTGCGCTTTTAAAAACAGACATACAGTACATACATCAGTACCAAGAAACACATACCATAATACAAACAAAGCTACTGTCAGGATCAAGACCCATTCTATCTCCCACAAAGCAGCACTCACATGCTACAGGACTAGTCAGGGGCACTGCATCTGAAACAAGGACATTTGTTAAGGACATTGTGCCGTCGCTCATTATGGTGAAGATACTCATAGACTTCCATGGGACTTGTTAACCATCTATCATCACAGAACCTGTGCATAAAGTTTCCTTCTTTGCAAATCACTGCTTTAAATTCTTCATATTGCACAATAAACACACGCATACATCCTCCAAATTAGCCCTATCATTTTATGTTGCGCTTAATATTTTGTTGAAGATGGTTTACTTCAAATAGATCTTTATATGTTCTACGTAACTGATATCTGCTGATCTGTAACTGACCTTTCACCTTGTCAGATTGTGAGGAAGCCAAAAGCCATAGGCCGATCAGGATAACATGTGTTTACCTGTAAGAAGGGTGAAATCTTATGCTGGGAAAAACTCTGTTTTAATAAGCTTTAAACAAAAAGTCTACCTTAGGTGTTAATTAGAATCTAGGTTTAGGCATTAACCTCTTTGACTGAGCGTGTATATTGAGTAATCATAGGAAAGAGGCCAATTTCAGGCACAGCATCAATTACTGAATTAGCAGAAAAGTTCAAGTAAAGCTTCAGATTTCAGGTTATTACTGGGTTTTTAGAAGGACAGATAATCCTGAAGCGATTGGGCATCTCACACACCTGTGTATGTTTTAAGTAAACTCACGGAAATAAATCACATTCCAATTTACTAATGCATTTGGTACATTCCAAAATGATCAAATATATAGCCTGCTAAATCCCACAGATGCCTTATTTTATATCAGGGAAAAAGAAATATGCATGCTAAAATATTTCCATATCGTGTAGAGAAAGCTGTAACGTTTAAAGTACTTTTAAACTTTCTGTCCCTTGTGAGAGTGCAGTGTACAGGAACAGATCAGTCCGGTATATGCATTTAAAGGCCACTAGTCCATTTACCTCAGAGACCCTTTGTATCAGGTTGCTTAATTAAAGCTAAACACTCTCCAGTACTTGAAAGCATTCTGTTGGCAGATTCTACTAAGTAATTATGTCCACAGAACACCTTCAAAATGGACTAAATCAGCATGTCTGATTTAGGGGCCAGCGTCAATTTGGCTCCAGGTGTTTGAAGAGCAGGTTAACCAAACTCTACTCGGATATCAGACAGGTGTTCCCTAAAGGCTTGAGTGAGACCACCTTTAGGATTTCATGAAAGAAAAGGAGTGAACTTTGATACATTTTATCCTTGTGCATTAAATAGAGAAAAAATAAAAGTATGATTGGATTTTGTATAGGAAATCTGTTCTTTCCCTACAAATATAAAACGCAGGTCACTTCTTTCATGCAAATTAGACAGATTTATAGAAAATTATGCATAGAAAACTTTAAATAGTAATCCAAGTAAATATAAATGTATACAGTATTTCTTTTCAATGATGATGGAGATTTATAACACATTTAGATTAGACAGATAGCTAGCTAGCTAGACAGACAGACAGATGCACAGGCAAATGAATGGATGGACAGACAGATAGAATAAGGAACAATCTACCAGTACACTGGAAAATTAGGTGTTTTTTTTTATACAACTTGTGTATTTTTTCTTGATAAATATTTTGGATTTTTCAGTGGACACACATAATCCACCTTAGCTAGGTGATACTCAGCTACTACGCAACACACTTCACATGCTCTGTAGTGCTCCACAGATCAAAACAAGGAAGCTGCAACCTTGCTTCCTAGAAGCTGATCATTTAACTGAACAGAAGCCCACCTCTGTTATTTCCCTAGAAGCTGATCATTTAACTGAACAGAAGCCCACCTCTGTTATTTCCAGATCATGCTATAGCAGATCTAACAGTGCTTTAACAGTGGTCTAACAGAGATTTAACAGTGCTGATAAACAGTGCTAAAATTTAACATTGTTAATCTTTTTTTCCCCACACATTCCTTTGCATTTCATTCAAAAAACAAAATTAATCTTTACACTTTATTTCCTAGCAAGTATATCTGTTGTATTCAATTAGATTAACTGGACTTGAAGTTTAGTTCTTGAAGACGTTTCGCTAGTCATCCGACTGGCTTTCTCAATTCAGAATGACTTGTACAAGAATCTGTGGCAATTATGTACCCTAAAAATCCCAATTAGCATATCACAGCCAGGTGTTAAGGGTGTGATTAGATAGTGGCTAAGAGGTGTTATAGGAACGCCCAGAGTAAGGTGTTAAAACAGCATTGTACATGGCAGACAGTTGGTGTCGAACCCCCCCACCTCTATTTAGGCTTGGTTTCTTTATTTTCACATAAATGGCCTCCTTAACACCTCTCGTGAACCAGTCACGTTTCTTGGCAAATATGTTAACATTACAACCTTCCTAGCAAGTACTGAGCGAGATTTGTGAGCTCATTAGCTGTATTTTTCTAAAATGAGTGCTTTAGGCTGCTGAGCCACCACTGCATATGCAAAGACAACAGGTACATTTACAAACTTTAGATTTTACCAAAAAAAGATCATTAAAAAAAGTCATCAAAAATCAAAATCATTAAAAAATGGCAGTAAAATCAGCTGACTATTTTGTATTGTTAGAAGGCGGAAAGGCTGTCAGCAATGCATGGTAATTGAAAAATAATAACAAGCAGCTTTCAGAGTCTTATTATGGATTTTTATATTGGTGGGGAAACAACCTTTTATAAAATACCCTGTGCAAGTGTCTTAAGCTAGGTACACACAGTACTGATAAAGCCCCAATACTGTCAGATCCAAGTGTATCTTGCTTTTCTAAACGAGCGGGCACTCGCCGAATGTTCGGGTCTTGCTCGGAAAAGAAGGAAAATTTTCCCCACCAGGGGAGTCTGCCACGACAGAAAGAAACACACAGTCCAGAGCGTTCTACTATAGGCTCAGGCCTGTGTGGATGCAGATCTTTGAAAAATCTACTCTGCATCAATAAATATATAAACATCAGCTTAGTTAAAAAGTAGATATAGTTTAATTCTTCAAACATACAAGTGAAATCATATTCCTATTTAAGTGCAAAATATAATTCCATAATACAAGCTTAGACTTAAAAAAAAAAGAATATATTCAAGCACAGGTACGAATACAGTATTTCCATTGTTTTAGGCACATTCCTTCATCATGTGAATTTTTTTTTTTTTTCTTTTTGCTTTAGATCTTGCTTTTTTTTCATAAGAGTTGTCTGTGTGTGTCTATTTATTTTATCCTATCCTAAACCTTCTTGTCATGTGTTGATTGGAATAATGTAGGTGTCTTGCAGGTGTGTGGGCTGTCACTTAGCAGTGTTTGTTTAAAACAATTTACTATCTGGAAGTTATGATATCTTCCCAGAGCTCTGTGTTCTGACATGACAAATCTTGTAAACCCTTCCAAAACACAAGAAAGTTTGACAAGGATGCCTAATATCTTTGAAGGCAAAATTTAAAAAAAAAAAAGTACAAATACCAAAATGGAATATCAACAGTGTCAGACTGGCCCAAAGGGTTACAGGGGAATCCCCTGGTAGGCCCACAGCCCACTCACTGAAGAAAATAGAGAAAACTGCTTAAATATAAATACAGAGCCAAAGGGACAGTAAGAAATTAATTCAAATAAACAATAGGAATCAGTAGGAGTAATATAAATATGTAAATGAGTGATAATAGAGATAGGAAATGCCTTGGTGGGTCCCTGGTCTCAGAATTCCTGGTGGGTTCCAACACCCCAGTCCGACACTGAATATCAGACACAATAATATGGACTACAGGAACCAGAAACAATTGAACAATCACCTTTTCAAGCTTACTATTTCAAGACTTTTACCATTTCTTGCTAGATTGTAGAAAATGACTGCGCTGTTAAGTCTTAACCTATTAGTGTTTACTGGGTTTTGCTACTATAAAGAAAATGAATTTCCTTGGAATATAGTAAATATAATAAATTAAAATGGCAATTTAGAGCAAAAAAGCCAAAATTCCTTACTTTGTGTGTGACAGGATTAAAAAATATTTTTTTTGCCTGACAGCACATTATTGTTCCTCTTCCTGTCACATGCATGGGTCAATCAATGTGATTACTAATTGTGGTGGTGCATTTAAAAAGAATGATTTTGCCCAACATCTCTCATTTTACAGGAATACCCATTACATAACCTGACACACCCCTTGGCAGAGCGCAACAGCCCCCACTACCCCCACCCCCCACCCCACTCCCCCAGGCAGTTCCACTGGGAAGACAGGCCATTAATTACATTAATAGAATTTGAAAATATCTTCTGGTACCTCATTTGCATGCTGAGATGGACAGTCATTTCAAACATGCCCAACCAAAAGTCCCATGGGATGTTACCATCTGTATTGGGTTGTTTGGTCATCATACAGGCACCATTATTTGCATTCTATATAGTTTCCCGCTATTATCAGGGATTTTTTTTTTTTGCCTTTTTACTTTAAGCAACCTGCAAGATGGCAATCAAGGGGATAAGCCCAGACACAGAGTACATAAACGTTCTGTGGATGGTGTATTAATCTTTCTCACAGATCTCTATTTTATTGCTTTTAAGGAATGTAAAATTGTATTACTTTTCTTTCTCCACCAAACTCTTAAAATACACAAGAAGGATAAATAGCAAATCTTGGGATTTTCGCATTATCTGCCATATGTTTGGGTTGAAAACAACCAATCCCATGGCTGTGAGACTTCTCATTCGTGGGAATATTTCCTTTTGTTATTAAAGGCTACCTATTGGTAAGGTCAGAGGTCAATTGTGCAAGTGTTTTTGCAATCATTGCAAATTCAATGCAGATTACAATTGAATTAGTTTGCCATGAATTTGTAGCAAAAGTAACATGTGTATGGCCACATATACTCAGATTTTACTAATTGGGCTGGAACTATTTTGTGAAATTAGGGAAATAACCTACTAAATCATGCTTTTTCATCAAGTTTAAAGAGATGAAAATCCTGTTTTTTCTAAAATATACATGACATCTCAAAACTATAGTAAAATACCTATAACAAGATCTATTTCAAAGGGGAACGATATCCTGTTTATAAATTAATAGCAATCATATTAATTTTCTTGATAGAGCATTGCCTTTAGGCATTAATACAACAGAGCAGATATAAAATACCAACAGAGCAGGGCTCTTTACGACCATGCCATTAGTTGTAGTTATGAGCCCACAGCATTGGTAATGTTGGATACCATGGGTTTATAACTAGAGCCCTGTATATCACTGTCAAATTAAGTTTATTCTCACATGCAAAGCAGAAACATAGTTTGCCCGTTAAATTGTAGGAAATATTCTGGTCTAATAAAAGTACACAGCATCTGCGAATGACTTGTTCTGATTTCATTTAATGATTATACAAACATGTTAATAGACACATGTTTACCTGCCAATTATAGGACTGTGTAGGAAGGAAACAATCTTTAGTGCAAATGCTGAAACTTTCCATAGAAAACTGCATGAACGTTCTACCCATTTAAACAATATAGAACACAACTGCATTTCTGCAGCAAGGGCTTTAATTTCCTGCATTATTCTGCTTCACTGCCTATCAGGATAGAACGTGAATTATGGGATCATTTTAAAAGATTTGAATGCTCCACTGAGTGTCAGATTTAAAATGTTTTTCTTTTTTAATTACATAGCAACGCTTTATTACACAACATGGAATAAGGTTGTAATTGCAGAGAAATATTATTATTATTATTGACTTATTTTCAGTTGTTTCTCATATAGTATGTAAAGAATAATAATACAGCTTTCTGTCGGAGCGAAAGTTACAAAAGTGATCGCAATCAAATGATAGTGAAAGGTAATTTCTGGCCACTATGTTGCAAGGTTTGTCCAAACAGTAAATGGCAGCTTTGAGTGAGCTGTTCTGAAGTGGCAAAGTAGACAAATTAGACATAAAAAGAAATGGAGGACATAAAGATAAGGGAAATAGGGTGGAAGGGAAGAACACAAGTGTAGGAAATAGGTAAAAAGGGTGGGGAAGAGAAGGGAGGAAAGTAAAATGGTAAGAATATTATATGTATCTTGGATTTGTGGATCCCTTTCACTGTCACATACCGTATATACTCGAGTACAAGTCGAGGTTTTCAGGCTGTAAAAACAGCCTGAAAACTGAACTTCGACTTATACTCGGGTCAGTCACTCACTTGATGGAGGAATCCGGCTGCCGAGTACTGACGTCAGTGGATGCGACCATCAGTGCATGCGGCAGCCGGATTCCTCCATCACAGTGCATGCGGCAGCCGGATTCCTCCATCAAGTGAGTGATGTCGGGGGCCTGGACTCTCCTTCAACTGTGACAGCACCCACAGCACCTGGAAAAAGGTAAGTCTGCATAAAAAAACTGTACTGTACTGTAGGGGAAGGGTGGGTACTGTAGTGGCAGGGAAATAGGGTTTTATTCATGGGGGTGGGGGGGAGAGTAAGGGAGTCATTTGGGTCAGGGACAGGATAGGTAAGGTAAGGTAAGGCTGCATAAAAAGAACTGTACTGTACTGTAGTGGAAGGGTCATATTTTCTACCCTCGACTTATATTCGAGTCAACCAGTTTTTACTAATTTTTGAGGTAAAAATAGGTACCTCGACTTATACTCGGGTCGACTTATACTCGAGTATATACGGTACCTGTCAATGTGTACTCATCTATATTTCACTGTGCTTAACCATATCTGTTCCTCCATCATCTTTTTTACTATGTTCCTCCATATCCATGTTTTCTCTTTGTTCCTCCATGTTTTGAGTTAACAAGCACAAATTCCCCACTGTGTCAATTTCCACAAATCGCCCACTGTATTACACTGAGGCCCCACGGCAACGCACGCAAAAAAATATTGTTCTTTTAGCAAAATTGATTGATCCCCAAATGTAATCAGGTGGTGTGATTTCTATCATGGCTTGAAAATTCTGGCTTTAGTTGCTACAAAAATCAGTTTGTGTTTGAAATGTGAATTTTTCTGAAAAATGCAAGTTATACACATAACTTTTCTTTATCTGTAGCTTTCAAAATGTTATGGCTCACCATTGGTTAGTTCAATGTTTATGTTTGAAAACCTTTTTTTTGGCTTTGGTAGTTATTGTAGTTCGTCATGTGTCCATTCGTTCAGCTTGCGGTTCATAGATTTATTGTCGCCAATCTCACAATTCCAGTATTTCAGCTCGCGTAATGATGTTTGGTGTGTTAAAGCTTGCTAATGGCATTGCATTAATGTACATGGCTCTCTGGTGGCAGGGCATCTCCGGATTGGTTTAGTGAAACCCTCTGTCAGTTTCTCTCATTGTTTTTTCAGATCAGCTTCCTGATTAATTTTGCTGTCCCTGCTTTTGTTTACCAAACTTCAATTCTTCACTGCCTGTCCTGACCTCTGGCTTGGATACCGACTTTCAAACCTGTGCCACCTGCCTCTACCTTAGCATCTTTACTGTTTATGAACATTGCCACCCTAGATCTGTTTCCTGACTATAATTATTTTGCTCTCCAGCTTTTCTTATCCTGGGAAAGTTATTTTTCCTTAAACTGCAACCTGTTGTCTGCTTTGCAGCACAACAACCCCACCATCAGGGCCTATGGTGAAGACTTTCAGGTTCACATCCAGGGATGGTGTCAGAACCTCAGTACTATCCTTCCAGGAATCACCATATTACTAATACACTTCTATGATTTAAATAAAACTCCCAGGATTCCATATGGCTGTTAATATCACACTGTAGTTTTAGTTCAACAGCAGTAAGTTGTGTTTCTATAGTGTTTTCTAAAATAACATAATTTGATTCCGTTACAAATTTAGGAAGTGTGTTTAATATTTGTGAAATGTCTACATCTCACATTATTCTTGATTATACTTGAACTTGCAACAAAACATGCAATGAACATAAAAACAAAACTTACATATTTAAAGAGAGAAATGTCATTACAAAATCATATGAAAATTGAATTTACATTGCATGGATTTGATTGGATTGTTAGATATTTAACCCCTGTGTAACTTACTGTAAGTTTTTATTCCAAATGTAGAAGCAGACACAAAATGTCAAGGATAACACACATACACAATCCTTGCATCAATGGGAAAAAGTTGCCCATTTGTGTTTTACAGATACATTAATACAGTAACAATGCAAATGTACTCACTTTTCTACTTTATTTTCCAGTGAAAAAGTCAAATGAATATAGCAATGTTTCAAGTACCCCCCATGGAGTGCTGATTGCAATGACTGATTATATGTCCCTCCCATTTATGGTTTAGTTAGTATGGAATAACAACACATCTTACCCAGTGAAACTTACTAGTCATTATACATAGATGTAATGCTACATTTTGATGACTGTCAGTGCATCTATAAAGTGTCAATTTACCAAAACTTCATCCTTTGAAAAGGGATTGTTTTTTTTTGGTAAACTAGCAATTTTGAACATTTTCATCAGACATTGCAATCAAAGTAGTTTAATTAATGGGTGTTTACAAATGACGATCATCTTTTTTGTACATACCCAGTTAAAAAGAAGTCTAAAATTGCCTGGGCTGTCCTACTGACCTGAAGATTGAAAAAGTCTTGTAAGGTTATGCTTCTTAAGCTTTGGTTCTGTAACCATATTATACATTCTCTTTATTTGTCTGGCGTTTGGCTTCTAAAATAATTCTAAAAATGTAATTAATCTGCTATGAGCCAAATAAATAATTCAGCATGCCACCTTTCATAAAACAAACCTTTAGGTTGTTTAAAAGCCAAATGACATTTTTAATAACTGCAACTATATCTGCCTGCACTATAAAAGTATGGCCAGTTTAACTGAAGATTCAAATCTGAAGATTCCACTGAAGATTATGACACAGTTCAACCCAGTGGTTGCTCAAACCCTCTTTGTTCTCCCTGCTTTCTTTAATCATGAAAACATCAACTTGTTTGTAAGCGTGAACGACCCAACTGGTTTGCAGGTCAGAAATTTTCATCATAGAAGTTCCATTGATGTCAAAACTATGAAATGTTGCCATTGAGAGGCTGGACACTCCCAGGATGCACCATTTGTTACGAAGTAATAGTTGTGGTAGTATGTGAAGGTTTTAAATATGAAAATATTTTCTATAAACAAAAAGGCTATTTTGAAACTTAGCTATGATTCATATGACCCTTTTAATTTAAAACTTTCTCTGTGTTGTTTCCATCACATAATTTGGTGTTTGCTTGTGTTTAAGTAAATAATGTACAGAAAACATGTATTAAGCTATATGAGTTAACAGTTAATTTAGACATCTTTCTAAATTGTTGCTTTGATTCCATACAAAAAAATGACGAAATGGAAAAGAAAACTGATCATTCTTAATTCACCTTCAGAAAGATTTTTTTTCCTTATTCAGCTAAACAAAAATGAACCCTTACCCAGAAACGGTGTGAAAACCTTAACTGTAATGAATCAGTATCTACATGTTTTCCAACCTTCTGTTTGGTCATTTTCTCCATATCTGAAGAAAATTATAGTGTGAACTGAGATGTGAACATCAAGTAATGTAATTATTAACAGGGTTTGCAAAGAGAAAACATTTTCACTAGTATAATAATGGCTAGTTTTTGTATGTTGTATTTTATATTGTTGTCAAATATGTGAATAGCTTTTGATACTTGCAAAACTCAACCCAATCATTACACTAATTATTTTAGCTTTTAATGATAAACAAAATCCCCTATGCCCCACAATATCTATGCTGCCCCTGCGCAAATGCACAAATAAACAGAAACGGGGAACAGCCTATTTTCCAGTAAATGACTGACGAATCCAAGCTTACGGTGGTAATATCATGTTATAATGTGTTTCATTGTTATTTACAGGGGCTGCGCCATCTCCAAACGTTCGATACACATTAACTTATAGGACAACTTAAGTGTATGTAAAGTTTTTATCTTAAAGGGTACCTCCACTGAAAAATACAATATAGCTTCCAATAGCAGTGTAAGTTAAGTTCTACACATACCCAGAATTACAGCCACCTTAGTGCAATACAGCCGATGATCTAAAGCTTCTGATGCCTGTACACAATCCAGGCATCCTATCGTTGTCCTTTTCGTGCCCGCCTGCTTCATAACCTCCCGACACGCGTGCAATGGTTCGCACATGCGCACATTCGTCCTTCCGTAGTCGGGATAACTTGCCCCCGCTCCATCTTCCATCAGCCAATGGGAACTTAAGCATTACGTTCCCATGGCTGCAACTCCAATGCCTATGCTTGTTTGCACGCAGGCAGAAACGAACAGAGTGAAGTTCGGAAATAGCGGCACAAGAGGAGAGGCCCCGTTCCCTATATAGACATGGGACACTGCATCCTGAATACACAGCCCAAACTCGAGGGGGACACTAGAGGGCATGGTGGCCGGGTGTGTGGGGTTCAGCCATGCCAGGACTCCCAGCTCCTCCTCTTCTGCTCTCTGGTAGTGGTGAGGGCAGCTCCTGAATTGATACAACACCGAGGTAAGTGATTTCAAGCCACAATACTTTATAGCCACAAGATGAGTTGCAGAGAGGATGATAGGAGTGGAGTGCCACAAGCTGCAATGTGATGGGGGTGAGAGACACAAGATGGGTTCAGAGGGGATACTGGGAGTAGAGTGACAAAAGCTGCAATGTGATGGGGGTAAGAGACACAAGATGGGTTCAGAGGGGATGCTGGGAGTGGAGTGCCACAAACTGCAATGGGAGGGTTCAGGTGGGTGTGGCAGAAATCGTGAATATGCATGTGATGATGCACATTGATTGACAGCCTGCACAGCACAGGAGGAGACACACACCCAGGAACGAGCAGAACTTCCCCAGGCTCCTGCATAGGAACAGAGGAGATTTTTGGCAGAAAAAAGGTAAGAGGAGGCTTGGGGGAAGGTGTACTTTCATATTTTTTTTTAAAAAATAGTGTTTTTCATCAGTGGAGATACCCTTTAAAAAAACCAATATTGTTTCTGCTTGAAGAAAACTGTTTCTGCCAGGCTTCCTCAGTGCTTCAGCACAATCTTTTAGTCCAGGACACTAACCTGGCAGAGGAAAACTGTACGTCTTGGCGCTTTTCAATAAATAAAAAAACAATCCTTTCTCCCTGCCCCAGGTACTTTTCATTTTTAAAATGTTATTTTTACAGAGGAGTTGCCCTTAAAGTTTTTTATTACTTTGTGGCACAAAACTTGGGCCATAAAAGATACACTCTTAAACATTACCTTTATTTTAGATTATTTACACATTTAATGTGAAAACCACCTTACGTAATTCCCATTGGTATGCCACAATTAAATTTATTCATGTGTGCATTATTTTATATAAAAATAAAATACTGCTGGGCACAAAAAAATGCTGAATAACTGATGTACATTTTTTTTAATTGAAACTTAAAATATTCCTTTCTGTAAAACACATTCCCTACTTATCTTTTTTTTTTTCAGTAAAGGCAGTTAAACTCCAAACCTGTTGAAGCCAAGAGATTTTATTACTTCTAATGCCTTTCATCCACCATATGGTACTTTATTCATAATGTGTGTTCTGATGAGAATCATTTTGCAGGTAATTTTTTAATGATTGTCTTGGGATAAACAAATGTATTATACTTGTTTTGCTAATGTATTCAAGTTAGCTCACAAGGGGGAAAATTAATCATGTAGAAAGCTGGTCTCTGGCATTCATTATGTCAAAGGATCCAAATATTATCAGTACTCAGCCAAATGTTTCTATGACAGCAGATACTTTTTTTCTCCCTCTGTGAGGTCAAAGGCAGCTCCCAGGCTGATTGGATAAATTAAATTTTTCTTGTAGCCAACCACAGGGAGTTTGTTCTGGAAAAGGTAAGGTGGGAAATTCTGCCAAGATGCTAGAATTGAATTTTGTATTAGATGCTGAGAAAATGATTTAAGGGTGATATATAAAAAGGAAATAGGATATTGTGGGAAGCAGACATCATTAGATACATTGGGTTTTACATATGGTTGCTACTCATCAGTTTGTGGCAGATTTACCAATACATACATAGACAGGATCATATTGTGACTATAAAGAAAATCTTAACTTTTTATGGAAAATGTAAAAAACAGATTGGACACCTTCAGGAAGATACTCAACTTAAGAATGTTTAGATGCTTTCCATCTGCTCTGAATATTGCCAATCAGTTCTGCCATATTTTACAGATTTGGCTGATTCTCTTTTCACTTCTATTTGTACCCCAAGTAATGTGAAATAAGTATGTAGAACTATGGGTTTGGCCTGTTTTTAGCCAGCCTTGCTTACCAGGGAGTCCCACTAATTTGATAGATGGCTACAAAGAACAAATGATCAGAGCTGGCATTTTTATCATATGGTTTATTATACCATGTGTGTGCCCAAATGTTCTTTTATTTGCCAATGATAACGAAGCATGTGTGTCTTTGTTATGAAAGTTAAGTGGCTTTATATACTACGCAGAAAATGATACTGAAATTTTACAAAAATATTCCCTAAATAGAGTTTTTGTTAAATAGGCAATTTATAGAGTCTGACTCTCAATTACAGATGGCCAAATCTCACTAGTTTTGTTCCGTTTTTGGATATCGGATCTCGGAAAAATCCAGAAGATCCAAAAAGCCGAAACCGGAACAAATTTTTGATCATTTTCAAAGTATGGGACTATTTTCGATAATTTTCTAAAATAGCCTTGAACGTTCAAAAATTGTTGAAAATACGATAGGAGCCCATTGTCGAGTTTCCGGTCATATTTTTGAAGATTTTCGAATGTTCGAGGCTATTTTTGAAAAATAACCCCATACTTTCAGAAATTATCGAATATATCTTCAAAAGTCCCGAAATCCGGACAGAACAGGGGTGCTCCCATTTATTTGTGCAGACACAGCAATAAACACAATGTTTCAGCTCAAAGCCAACACTTGACAAATGCTTTGAGACTAAATGTTTTTTGCTGTGTACAATATATAGTACTGTATATACAGTATATACAGTCTCGGCAAACACCTCAGGCAGCTGCAGGGTTAATATTGATACGGATCTCTATGCTGCGGTCAATCACAGGGGAGACTGGATACATTTTTAAAACAAAACAAATGTGCTTTTCACTCACAGTTCAATTAACAATCTATGTAACAGTCTATGTAACAATCTATGTAATAGTCTATGTAACAGTCTATGTAACAATCTATTTAACACTCTATGTAACAATCTATGTAACAATCTATGTAATAGTCTATGTAACAGTCTATGTAACAATCTATGTAACAGTCTATATAACAACCTATGTAATAATCTATGTAACAGTCTATGTAACAGTCAATGTAACAATCTATGTAACAATCTATTTAACAGTCTATGTAACAATCTATGTAACAATCTATTTAACAGTCTATGTAACAATCTATGTAACAATCTATGTAACAGTCTATGTAACAGTCTATGTAACAATCTATGTAACAGTCTATGTAACAATCTATGTAACAATCTATGTAACAGTCTATGTAACAATCTATGTAACAGTCTATGTAACAATCTATGTAACTATCTATGTAACAGTCTATGTAACAGTCTATGTAACAATCTATGTAACAATCTATGTAACAGTCTCTGTAACAATCTATGTAACAGTCTATGTAACAGTCAATGTAACAGTCTATGTAACAGTCTATGTAACAATCTATGTAACAGTCTATGTAACATCTTATGTACAGTCATGTAACATCTATTAACAGTCTATGTAACAATATGTAACGTCTATGTAACATCTATGTACAGTCTATGTACATCTAGTAACAATCTATGTAACAGTCTATGTAACAATCTATGTAACAGTCTATGTAACAGTCAATGTAACAATCTATGTAACAATCTATGTAACAGTCTATGGGCACCAGGTGAAGTTAAACAGCACACTGCACTGGGCAGAAGGGGGGGATTCCAGGCACCAGGCACCCCCCCAACATGCCCCTGCACACAGATGTGTACTAGGTTTAAGTGTGAAATAAAAAATGTGTTTTAGCTTTTAAACTATTTTGATTTCCATAAACTGGAATAACTATCTGCATTTTTAAACCACTTATTTTATGACTTGTACAAAATACTGAGCTGTATTGCCCATTGAAATTACATTGTATTATATGTCACAGTATTATTTGTTATTTTATGACATGTCAAAAATACGGAAAGTGTTTCAGTAATTGTGGAGGACGACGTCAGTAAGGCTGAGGCCACACTGCAACACACAGGAATCGTGCACACAATCACAAGCGTTATCGTATGAGATTGTGTGCGCGATTCTTGTGCATTTTGCATCTGCACATGCGTTTTGCGCATTCGATTTTGCTGTTTTCCTTTATGGAAACACATGCATTAACGCACCAAAAGGCGAACGGATGCGCAATTGCATGCGTATCAGAAATCCCAGGAATTTTTGTGTTCCCGCGATTTCGATTTTATCGAAAATCACGAGCGCAAAACGCGCTAGTGTGGCCTAGCCTTTAATGCAAAAAAATGCATTAAAACATCCAGCCAATCCCATGACCTTTAGTAGTTAAGTAAGTCTCCTTTCACTACTGACCTGGGGTTACCTCCAGTTACAAAACTTAGATGAATTTAAGATCCTGGCAGCAAGATACTGGTCCTTAACCTTTCAGAATTTAGTAAACTAAATTCCAAATTACCACCAGTTGATAGAATGCACCTCACAGTTACTTCTGCCTTTGTAATAGTATATTTGTGCAAAATGCTACAAGGAATATTCAGGAAGAACTGAACGTTGCCTTCAAAATTTGAACCAGAAAAGCAAGAACAAAATTTGTTGTTTTAAACTAGATGAATCCATTTCCATTTTAGAATCCAACCTTCTGAATTACAAAAAGAAGGAATGCCCTTTTGTTAATGATGGACTGTATATATATAATTTCATATTCTGTGCAGTAGCAGCAGTAGTTTTACAACTGATGGCTGATAAGAGCCTTAAATGGGCTAAAAGTTTGCTCAAGCAGTAAACTTTGCTGTTTATTGAATCTCTTAAAAAGACATCAACGTGTGTATAAAGATGTTTTACTGGAATATCTAGAAAGACTGACTGCATTTTGTTTGCAAAGTGATAGGTAAGGCACAAAGTAAAATCTGTAACTGGCAAATTATTTACTTTCCTTGCCAGTCTAAGAGCTTGAATCAACTTTTTATTATCTAGTTAGTGATAAATGTGAGACTGATAAACAGTGCTGAAAGCACTTTTTGGCATCCAGCACCAGACCTCAGACAGTGTTGTGGCATAGTAGAAAATAACAGCTGGTAAGCAGGAGGAAATTGGAGAAAGATCTTTTTCCTGTAATCCAGTGCAGTGTATTCCTGTGCCCATTTTTCCCCTCTAAGTTTCAGTGACCATGGGACAAAGGCTGCTGAATGACACAAGCAATTACCTGCTCTAATATTGCTCTCAACTGTCTCTGCATCAGATTGACAAAAATGGATGCGGTGGAAAAAAAAAGGCTGGGAAAACACTTAGAATGGACATACTCATCTTTGTGTACATTTTTTTAATGGGACTGTTAGTTTGTTAACACACAAACTGTGTGACAAAAGAGAAAATAAAAATAGGATCAAACAAGTTTTTAATAAACAATTTAAAATCATGTTATTTTTTGACGTCTGAGACTTTAATACACTGAGAAATTGATAATACGATTGTAATGAGTTTAAGTGAAACAAAAAATACTCCCCTGTCATGATACCAATGCAAATAAAATTCACACTTTAATTACTGAAATGAGGTTTATCATTATATTATTAGTTCATTTATTTAGTTTTACAAACTGATTTTCTAATGCAAGAGCTTGATTCATAGGGCCATATTTATAAAGGTGCATTATCACTTAATATTGATACAGAGCCTTTAACAGTTTGTATTACATAGGTGACAGCAATCAGATTGTCACCTATGTAATACCATTGCGGTACTTAAAGGGCAAGGTCAGTACAAATACACGAGAAAAAAGAGCAGTATTTTTTCATCCCAATGTAAGATAGGGCGCGTGGTCAGGACAGAGCTGCTGTCAGTGAAGGAGCGGCTGAGAGCGGAGCAGAGCGAAGGTAAGTTCAAGGTCCCCCGAGCTTACTATTATTCACAGGGAGGTGAGAATAAGCGTTCTCACCTCCCTGTGAATAATAGAAACGAATGGCAAATAGTTGGTTTTCCAAATTATGGGAGTTTAGTGTCCCTTTAAGAGTATTTTTTTTTACTGATTTTAAGTTATCTTTTTAAGTTTTATTTAAGTTAATTGTGCAATAATTAATAATTATGTCTGCATGTAGGTTCTTGCTTTTACAGCGTTTTAACAAAATAATGGAAGTATTTTAAATTGGGGTGGTCACAAGGTAACGTGTTGATGCGTTAAGACTTTTAATTAGTGAGAATCTCATCCTTAACAGGAAAGAATTCCTTTCCTGACATTTATTAAGTACTTTGAATTTCTACATTTAGAAGAAAGAGATTTTCTTAATCTTCCTTCTAATAAGACAGCTCAGGGATGGAAGTGTTAGAGGGCCAGATTAAGTAACTTATCCAAAAGGTTCCTGCAATAAATACCTTTTTAGAATGAGTCACAGAATGTTAACTTCTGCTTATTACATAGTTGTTAACATAAAGGTGGCAACAACCTTGCAATTGTTTTGAAGCAAATTTGGTCTGTGCATATATTTCTCTATGAGATCTTAAAGGAGAACTAAACTTCATTTTTTTGAATGTGAAAGTTTTCTTCCCAAAACACCCATGCACTGTAAGATACTATTTCAGTAAATTGGATTACTTACATGTATGAAGTAGCAACGAATCCCAATTTCAAAAAGAACCTGGTTTCGATACACATTTGACAGATTTTTAAAAAATTCGAAAACTCTGAACTTTTCATAGAAAAATTAAAAATTCCTATCAAAAATTCTTATATCAAAAATTCTTATATTGAAAATTCCAATGAATTTTCTATATAACTGCTTATGGAATAAAACTTTCCAATATGCAGTGTATTCTGTAACTATGAAGGCTTCCATGTTGCTGCCAGTACATGAAGTCTTCAAACAAACCAACTGGCCACACCCCCTGGCCCCAGTATTTACTGTCTCTATACACAGAGAATTTTCCAAACTGATGTCTCTACACCAATAAGGATACCCCATATAAAACTTTGACAGCTGATTTTACCCTACAGTTTATTTTCTAGTCTTTCAACATCTTATCAGGGACTTCCTTACCGGTGTGGAGACGAATGTATAACACTCTGTGCAGTGAATACTGAGGTCTAGGAGCTCACAACATGGAAGCTTTCTTAAGCAAGCTGTACATGGGCAGACTTTCTTCTGAACGTATTTTGATCGGAAGAGTAGTTCCCTTCCTTGAGGCCCCGATCTTTCTACAGATTTCAGCTTGAAACCTGCAGAGAGATTGGGACAGAAGATGAGGTCAGAAACATAAACTGCTTGAGTGGTCGATTGGAAAAACGGAAAATGGGTTTCAACATTTAGAGTGATCCGATCAAAATGTAAAAACTGCTCCAAATGACGAGCCCGTGTAGAGTTACAAAATCTATTTTATCATGCATGTAAATACAACTTACTAGAAAATAATCTTATTATTACAATGTATAGGTGTTCTGGGGAGAAAAGCTTTCACGTTCTGATTAAAAAAAAGTTTAGTTCTCTTTTAAGTTCATGCTGCATGGCTAAATTAAAGCAGAACTAAAGTCTGATGCAATGCGAGTGTGATCCACACTCTTAATGATAGGCAAGCCTATAGACATGCCTATGATTAAGAGCGTGTTTAACGATCAAAACACGCCAAAACACGATTTTAATGATTGCAGATCGTACCTTCCACATATACATATCCACTGACTTTCAGACCAAGCAATGGGTCCAGGGCGATCCAGCACCCAGATCTCCACAAGAAATGGGAGAGTCTGCTGTTTTCACCTATGTACAGGCACATGCTCTGTAGTGCTCAACAGATCAAAACAAGGAAGTTGCATCATTGCTTCCTAGAAGCTGACAGCCAATCACATTACAGCACTAAGATCCTCCCTCTCCCTGACACAGAACAGGGATTTCAGTTTTTGGTTTTCAAACACATTCAATGTGCCTTTCCTAACAATGATATAATCCTTTACATTTCATACAAAAAGTAATCTTTACAGTGTATTTCATAGATAGCATGGATGTAAGAAACAGAATACTAACATTTTAGTAAAAATAAATTTCTGGGGAATTTAACCTGCAACATTTACTCTTGCTAAAAGCAGAGCTCTTACCTCTAGCCTAATAGAGATATATGAGACACTGGTATATGTTTATCTTCAACTTGGAACATAATGGAAACAAAAAAGGGAAAGTCTAGAAATTCAAACTTGTGACCTTCTGAACTCTGTGTTTCTAAAACTGGTTCCTTATAGGTAGAGATGGACCCCAAACCGAACTCAAGTTCGAGCCGAGCTTTATGAGTTTGAACGAACTTGAACTATTCGAACTTGTTCGCGTTCAAACTAGTTTGTTTTTCCGGACTCGCAGCTGTATTTTTTAAAATTCTAGAATTATCGAATTTACGGGCCGTTCGCTAACCCTAGAATGTATTGTTCACTAACCTTTGAAAGTATCATTTGTTTTTCGGTAACCCTTGAATGTATGGATCATTTTCTCTAACCCTAGAATGTATCTTTCACTAACCTTCGAATGTAGCCTTCAATTTTCGATAACCCTCGAAAGTATTATTCGTTTTCGGTAACCCTCGAATGTAGCATTTGATTTTTGGTAACCCTCAAAAGTATCATTCATTTTTGGTAATCCTCAAATGTATGGATCGTTTTAGCTAACCCTAGAATGTATCGTTCGCTAACCCTCGAATGTAGCCTTTGATTTCCGGTAACCATCGAAAATATCATTCGTTTTTGGTAACCCTAGAATTTATGGATTGTTTTTGCTAACCCTAGAATGTATCATTCGCTAACCCTCTAAAGTATCGTCCGTTTTCGTCAATCCTCGAAAGTATCATTCGATTTCAGTAACCCTCAAATTTATTGTTTTATTTATTTTCGCTAAACCTCGAAAGTAGCGTTCGGTAACCCTTGATTTGGCCATAACTCTCCAATGTAGCTTGCACAAAACCCAACAATTGCCCGCTTGTGTTTTAGAAGTGTTTTAAAAAGTTTTAGTGATAGTGACATGTTCCCAAGACCATTTCCCAGGTGCCACAGCCATTTACAGTAAGTTACCTTTGTTAGTTTAGCTGAACTATCACTCCCCCATTTACTTTAATGGGTCCAAATTCGAACTTTCGAACTGTTACTCTCTACTTGTGTGTCATCACTGCATAAGCAGATAATCCGGGTACATAAAGATGCTTTATCTTTTGCTAGGAACATGATAATAAACAAAAATGTCATACAGATGTCTACACACCAATATGGAAGTCCCTCACACTGACTGGTAAATTAACTGCAGGGTAACAAGCAGCTTTTACGTACTTCCTTAATGGTGTGGAGACATCTGTATAGAAAACACTCTGTGCACTGAGACGGTCAATACTGTGGTCAGAGTGCATGGATCTCTGATGACTTCATGGGCTGGCAACAACATGGAAACCTTAGTAACAGAATCTATTTTTCACATGTACTAGAAAAGTTTAGTTCTCTTTTAAATCCGATGCAGCCTGCATTATACTTAATAAGTAAATATTGACTGGCCTTCCAGAAACTGATTTTGTTACTTCAGTTGTATAAGGGTCACAATGGCACAAAGGAGCAATACTTATTTTACTAAAAATAATCAGCTACTTTTACTGTTCCTAACAAAAGCTAAAATGTACCCAATTTCAATGTGTAAGGGTGGCCATACACATGTGAACTCTACAGCATGTGTGCCGACAGATCCGATTTGTATCTGTCAGCACACGTGCTGTGGGAACAGCACACACAGGCCCGACCGATCCCCATACGCGGTATGCTGATTGGTCGGCTCGGCTCCCTCTACTTAAAGTAAAGGGAGCCAATACCGAAAATTTTCTGTCATTCCCGACCGATCAGAGTGCCGACTTCGCTTGTTTGTTGGCACTCCAATCGGTCGGGAACAGCGCCTACACACTAAAGATAATAGGTAAATCTCATTGTTTCCCGACGGGATTTATCCATTATCATTCGTAACAATGTTGTCTGGTGACTTTTGTTCCCCTTTAAAGGGATGATATCAAATTAACCAAGAAAAACAACTGTCACTTGCAGCCATGCTACCCAGGGTGCTTATGGTTTCTCTTAAAGTCACACGATTCCTGCAGAGATTCCCAGCTAAAACTTTTAATCAGAGAATATGTGATTACATAGGCTCACAGTTACTACACAAACTAGCCAGGGCTGTTTAAAGGGCATCTCCACCACCAAAATGAACTTTGGGGGTAAGGTAGGTAACCACTACCCACCCCCAACCGCCACATTATTCCTTAAAACAAAAGATTTCTACTTACACAGCCTTCTCTCCCACGGCGATCCGATTCGACCTCCTGCTTGCATTCCTGCGCATGCTTCAGACCTTGATGAGGATGAGGAATCAGCATGGAACAGGTGGCTCACAGACAGCTTGGAGTCTTCAGTTTCCTGGATTTTAAAAAGACATAGCTGGAGAACCATAAGGAGCATGTAAGGTTTATTTTAAACTACAAAGTGGAGCCAATATGGGGTTAAATTATAGTTTTGGGGGTGAATATACCCTTTAAAGAGATCAGGTTAAATAGCAAAACATGGTTTCTGCTTCATCATATTTGTAAAGGTGCCAATACACTATTTAAAACATTACACAGATGTCCCATCTCTCATAAGACAAATTTCAAATCTATCTAAGGACCGCCTAGCCCGTTCTTTTCTGCAATCAATTTGAGGTCACAAAATGTATGGGCCAGATAGGATTACATCAAGATAAAAACCACTGCTTGTAAAACGGGCTCTTTAGACATTAGATAGAAATCTATCTAATTTCTGCCTAGTGTATGCCCAGCTTAAGTAGGCACACACAGTAACGATAAATCCCCAATACTGTCAGATCCAACGATATCGGTGCTTTATCTTCAGTGTGTGTAGCATCTTTCCCAAATAAGTTCGCTGCCGCGGACTGTTCCCGTTGAGCTTACAGTTATTTGGGAAAGACTGAAAATTACCCTAGCCCACGGTAGTCTCCCTATAAGGGAGGCAGCCACGGTCATGGGAAACATTCAGTCCCGAACGTTCTCCCTATTCTGTATATAGGGAGAATGCTCAGGACTTTCTGTAACCTGATCTTTGAAAAATGACAGGATCTTGCAGATCCTGTCTGCCTTCTTTCAAAGGTCTGGCATGTGTGTACCCAGCTTAACATGAAACCCCATTGATTTAATAGTGTTGCATGAATTGCATGGCCGAACTTCCTAAAGTTTTGTTCATTTCCGAACTACAGAACTTTAGTAAAAGTTCCAAAGTTCTTTAGTTCGGAAACTAACCCATTAAAGGGCATGCCCAGCCCCAAAACTCAATTTCAGTTACAAGGTAGGTGTCCCTTGAAAAATAATGCTCCCATCGTTACTTACGGACCATTCTCTCCTGCGCTGTCTCTAATCCAGTTCCCTGCTTGCGGAAGCTGCAAGCAGGGGCTGGACTTGCAGCTGCGTCTGTGACTGGCTAAGATGTGGGCAATCACAGATGCGGCTGACATCATTCAAGACTGCATGGGAGAGAATGGTCTGTAAGTAACGATGGGAGCATTATTTTGCAAAAATATTTTGGAGGTTGGGGGTGGGCAGGGGGCACCTACCTTGTAACCAAACCTTATCATGCTAGGTGCAATGACCAAAGAGGATGGATCCTGATGGAGGGAGGGCAGTAAAGGGCTCCACAGCGCATGTCACATTCCTTGTCGAGGTTGAAGAATCAGCAAGGACCGGATGGCTCACAGACACCTCCTTCACTTCACTTTCCTGGATTTTGGACAAGCATTGCTGGAGAACAATTTGGAGCAGAGATGTAAGGTAAGGATTTTTGTAAACTACTTAGTGGGGCCAGTAATGGGTTAAAGTCAATGGGAAAACATAGTTTGAAAAATTCTTGTTTATTACAGTGAAAATAGCAATGGTAAATTACTGTAAATGGCTGTGGCACCTGGGAAATCGTCTGGGGAACATGTCCATATCACCAAGACTCTTTTAAACTCTACCTTCCCCCATGATCAGGCAATTAGCAGGTTTCCGTATGCTACAGTCAATGATTATTGCCAATTCGAGGGTTAACAAATGATACATTTAAAGGTTACCTTGAATATAGTTTGTGTGTTCGGAAAACCCAAACTAGTTAGTTAGATTTCGTCCGAACTATGAAAGTTCTGGTCGAACTCATGTTCAAGTTCAGTTCTTCTAGCCCATCTCTAATAATGATCCCCAGATTTCATTATCTTTTGATGTTCTTGAAAATCTGTGGCCTTTCATTGCACCATTTACAGTTTCCCACGCTGAACGTTTCAAAGCATAGGAAATGGTTGTATTTTAGCAACAAAATAAAAAGACCAATCCAGCCAGTACCAACAGAATTGGCTTTGCAGCCTCCATATAATCGGGTCACAAGCAGAATAAAATTTGAAAGTACATTATTTAATATCCATAAAGTTGCTCTGTTAAATTCATAACTAACTAAATGCACCTATCAATAGGCAAATAAAAAATCAAAGCATAGGACAGATTAACAGTTTTCCCAAGCACACTTGCATATTTTATCACAAAAACAGAGACAGCAATCTTTCTCACTTAAGATAACTTTTATTGCATTAACTAAATGTATTGCTGTATCTCAAATAGCAGTATCTCCTTTTTGTCAATCTAAAATTTCTTGACCTGTTTAGGCAGTGTAACCCAAAGTGGGATTGTAAAGCAACGTGATTGATTTTTAATAGCAATAATATAAATTACAACACTCCACTTGTGGCTCCTTCTCAGCTGTGAGGAATGCTATCCCGATCGCGCGCATGTGCCGAAGATAGGTGCTCTGTTTAGTGATCCTTTAATTTCTTTGTTCTAGAGTTCATGTAAAATACATCATACTTTGAATTTTTTTATATCTTTTAATGCAGAAAAACACAAAATTTCTTTTCAAGAGTATAATATCCAATAAAATAAATTCCCATATAAAATCTATATTGTAGGTTATGGAAATGCTTGTCTGATAGAAGGAGAAAGTAATGGTAAGTATAATGGTAAGTATCATTCACGTCAGTCTAAAGCACAGCGTCTATAGCTTCGTACACACGTCATACACATGTCAGCTTCAACAATCTAAGACCAACGATCCTCGACTATTCTTGACTATTCTTGGCGGACTCATTCTGACGATTGTTGCATGTTTATACATAGTCAGTGGGTTATCGGTACACTGTGATGCAAGATTGAATGAAATACATATATGCAACGCGATATTACGAACATCACGTAATACATACATCATGTAACACCTTTACAAACGAACACTATCCACTATTGTTGGTGTATGTACATGCGTCATTGTCAGAACTAGTGTATAACGAGACGGTCGCTGGACATTCGTTGGGCACATTGTGTCAAAATTATCTGAAGTGTGTACGAAACATAACTCACTTAGCTACCTCACTAGTAAAAATAGATTTTTATGTTTCCAGCTAAGTAACAGAAGTCTACTAAACCAATGTGGAATCACTAAAATATTAATGCATTTCCTAACTTATTATTGTGGATGGAGGCTGTACACGTATTATTGAAAAGGAGACTGTACACTTAATGAGCATGGAGACTGTACATATATATTATTGAGAATTGATGCTGTACACCTATTTTGCATGGGGGCTGTACGTGTATTATTGAGAATGGAGACTGTATACCTATTGTGCATGGGGGCTCTACATGTTTTATTGAGAATGGAGACTGTACACCTATTGTGCATGGGGGCTGTACATGTATTATTCAAAATGGAGGCTGTATACCTGTTGAGCATGGGGCTGTACATGTATTATTATTTGCAAATTATTGTGATGCGCATTATAGTCCATTATAAATATCTTCTATAGTTAAGTTCTCTATATTTCATAGGGCAGAGGTGATCCTGGCTGGTAGGAACGACATTTTTTGATTATTTCTTACCTGTATATCAACATGCCATCATTGATTAATGAGTAAGATGGACTCGAACTTGAACTTATGAGTTGTATGAATTCAAACTATCCGAACAACAAACTAGTTTGGGTTTTTCGACTTCGCTGACTGTAATAACGAAATTCAATAATTCTTGAATCGGTAACCCTCAAATGTATCCTTCGATTCTGATACCTCAAATGTTTCGTTAGATTTTGGTAACCCTTGAATGTACATTAGTTAACCCTGATATAACCTTAATTTCAGTAACCCTCGAATGTATCATTCTTTACCTTGAATGTACTTCTTCGCTAACCCTCAAATGTATCGTTGATTTCGGTAACCCTCAAATGTACCGTTTGATTTCGGTAACCCCACAATTTATTGTTCGGTAACCCTCTAAGTATCATTCAGGTAACGCTTGAATGTAGCATTCGGTAACCCACGAATGGGTACTATCACTCAAATGTAGCATGCAGAACCCAACAATTGCCTGATTGTGGGGAAAGTTATAGGGCTATGTACGAGAGCTGTAAACGGCTTTTTCCACCTTAAAGTCACGTTAATCCATTGTAGCAAGGGTTAACATGACTTTCAGACATAACTCACGCAGTTGCGCAGTACACACAAAACTGTCGCACAACTGCCGCAAGGTATGTACCAAGCCAACTGACTTTAAGACAGAATTGGTATGGGTAAACTCCATTCGCTATGCACTGAGACCTGCTATTGGCTCAGTGCATTGCCTAGAGGAGATAAGAGAGTGATACCGTCTCTCCGTGCATAGCCCTATTAGTGTTTATACAAGTTTTGGTGATATGGACATGTTCCCCAGACCATTTGCCAGGTACCACAGCCATTTACAGTAAGGTACCATTGCTATTTTTACTGTATTTAATCCAAAATTCTCAAACTATATCTCCCCATTGAATTTAATGGGTTTGTTTTCTAACTACCGAGCTTTAGGGATGGCCGGTTCGCGTATCCGAACCCGGATCCGCCGCGGATTTATCCCATTCGCGAACGGCAGATTTTTCCGGATTTTCCGCCTTCCGAACTTCCGAACCGCGGATTTCTTGTATTTTCAAAAATTTTCTAAATTACGAGGATTTCTCGGATTTTCGAAAATGCGTGAAAATACGTATTTTCGAAAATTTTTGAAATTACGAGGATTTCTCGTATTTTCAAAAATTTTCGAAATTACGAGGATTTTTATGTGTCCACTCGCGGATTTGCATTTTCAAATTTTTTCGAAAATTCGCGGATCCTCGAGTGGACCGGATTTGCGAAGTTCGGACATCTCTACCGACTTCTGAAATTTTACTGAAGTTCGAAAATGAACTGGACTTTAAGAAGTTCGGCCATCTCTTTTAAACGGTTGAGGGTCAAACAATGTTTCTCATGCAAGCCAAACATACAGCAAATTATGTATAGGCGTAAATTGTTATAAATCGTTTCTAAACACACTGAAATAAAAGAGGTTGTCTACAAAGCAAATCATGCAACATCCAATATTCCCTGATTGTATTCTGGTTTACTGGGGGGGAACCTTTTCTCTATGTCATGCACTTGACTTAAGAGTAATCTCAGTGGCAGACAGGGAATACTGTCTTGTGTTACTATACACGGTTTTTCAAATATGTTGTACGAGAATGAAAAACTTTAAGCCACTTCTAACAAAAATCTCAACAATTCACTCTAAATAAACCCCCCACTCTTCGTTCTGTGTGCTTTTCTTTGAGCTATCTATAAAAACAATCATGGAAAGCATGTTTACCAAAAACACATGCTACGCAGTTAAAGCCTCTCTGAATTAAAAGGTGAATCCTATTGAATACTGCGAAATGTAACCTCATAACTAGGCAGGTAAAGACACGGCATCTGCAAAAAAAACAACAATTGCGAGGGACAGGCACAGTGATTGACTCCCTGCCTTTTGTCCTTCTATCTGTTTGTTTTTTTAAAGGTCATATGATGAACATTAAATGAAATTAAATAATATTATCTCTAAATATTCATTGGCTTAGAGCATGGCCGTTGATGATCCGGTAATGTGTTTGGTTTGCATCTGACAGTACAATAAGAAGCAGACAGACCCACCCTGTAACATCAACAAAGGGCAGAAAACAAGGAGACAAAATGTGGAGGAGTTTTTTTTGTGCCAATACCATAGCAGTGAAGGGTAATTAGGGTTCATGACCTTCTAGATGTCCCAAAACTACAGTTCCCGGTGTTTAAACATGGGTTTAGTAATAAAGTCATCAGGTTTGGATAGTAACTGACCATTCAATGGCCCTGAATGTTGTACAGTTACATGTTGTGTACTGTCTGCACACATTAAACATGCAAATATGATAAATCTTTGACTTTCAACTTTGACCTGTGTCCCTGAAATGCCCGCTGGGTCATTTTAGATACTACAAACTTAAAACCTATAGTTAAATCATTTTTATGTATTATACAATATTGTAAATAATGAATACAGACAATATATATATGTAGGCACTAATAAAACTTGAAAAAGACCCTTTGAGTGCATCGGTTTCTTGTAAGGTATATATATATATATATATATATATATATATATATTATATATATAATATATATAATATATATATATATATATATCCCCAGTGGTGGACATATGATGGTAACTTTTACCTAATAATACATGATATCGTAACATTTTACCTAATAATAAAATTCAGGAGTGCGGCACATCTTGACTGAACCTGTGGAGTGCTGTTTTAAGACCTCTTCTAATTATAAGCAAAAGAATGGCGGCTCACATCCCCTCCCGATCGCAATCCTCTCACATACCTTGCTTGTCATCCAATAACCAGTCGGGTGTGCTCGCGGGTCAGAGAGCCCCGTCTCTGTCTAAGAACAATCGGCACAACAAAAAGGGAATCCGAAACCTGCATATCCTCCGTAGAGATAGGGATACTGAGAGAATACTCAAGGGGGGTATGAGAGTAGTAGCAAGGAGAGGAAAAACCATAGGGGACTTACAGCCCCGCTTGTGTTGGCCAGATAGAAAAGGGGTAAACATAGAACATGGCTTTCAACTGTTGGTACTTTTAAATGTGGTCACACACATTGTAAATCATGTAAAGTCTAAAAGTGGATGCTGTTTTTCAGTCTGAGATAACAAAGAGAACTTATGAAATACATGATTTTATAAATTGTTGCACCTGTGGGTTGGTGTATTTGCTTATTTGCAGGAAATGCAATAAACAGTACATAGGCCACACAGTGCGTTCTTTAAAGGAACTAGCCGTGAACACTTAAATAGCATTCTGAAGAGTGACATAAGAACCCCCGTTGGACGACACTTTCGTGATGTACTGGGGGGGATCTTCCTTCTGTATGTTTCAGGGTATTGAACACGTTAGCCTCGGGGGGGGGGGGGGGGAATCTATTAGCCCAACTCAATAAAGAAAGCATTTTGGATCCTAGAACTTGAAGTTGATACTAGGTTTCCAAATGGATTAAACAAAAGATGGACATTTCCCTGTTGGTTTAACATACCTTAACCATTGGAAATGCAGCATCCACTATGACTATCAAATGAATGAATGAATTTAATAACAAAACTTAATAACAATATTTGATGTTAGTTCATTTTGAGAACATCTCAAATTGTTAATACCTATACATATACAATATACTACCTTTTAACATACTTCCTCTTATCTGTATATAGATTTATAACTTTATAGAAAAGGTGTTCCTATTTAACCTATTAATGTTCCTATTTAACCTATTAATGTATTTATACAATGTTTTAAACAAAGGATTATTTCCACTGTAGTGACATATGATATAAGAAAGTATTTAATTGGACACTTAGGAGTTAATAGATCAATGTTTCCCAATTCTCCCTAGCCTATAGGGGTTAATGATTCAATTGAGGTTTAAACCTTTTTAATTGGTTGATACTTGTATATAATCAATGTTTTTCAGTGAGCAGAATTGAGTCTATGAGTAAGGGTCTTGTCCCGAAACGCGTTAGACCAACTTCTGTACTTGTCTCCTGGCAGCCAATGGGTTTTAAAAGATGAAATAAAACAATGATTTTTTAATAAAGATGCTGGCCTTATTCTATTGCTGAGGTGACGTACCAGCGGAGGAAGGTGCCGCGGATTCCTCTTTTGTTCATGCAGACTCTTGTAATTATATATTTATATATATTAATATATATATATATTATATATATAAAGAGAGAGAGAGAGAGAGAGAGGAGCGAACAAAAAGAGGAATCCGCGGCACCTTCCTCCGCTGGTACGTCACCTCAGCAATAGAATCAGGCCAGCATCTTTACTTAAAAAATCATCGTTTTATTTCAATCTTTTAAAACCCAGCTTGGCTGCCAGGAGACAAGTACAGAAGTTGGTCTAACGCGTTTCGGGACAAGACCCTTACTCATAGACTCAATTCTGCTCACTGAAAAACATTGATTATATACAAGTATCAACCAATTAAAAAGGTTTAAACCTCAATTGAATCATTAACCCTCTATAGGCTAGGGAGAATTGGAAAACATTGATCTATTAATTCCTAAGTGTCCCAATTAAATACTTTCTTATATCATATGTCACTACAGTGGAATATAATCCTTTGTTTAAAAACAATGTGATGGGGGGTAAGAGACACAAGATGGGTTAGAGGGGATGCTGGGAGTGGAGTGCCACAAAACTGCAATGGGAGGGTGTCAGGTGGGTGTGGCAAAATATGTGAATATGCATGGTGATGATGCACATTGATTGACAGCTGACAGACAGGAGGAGACACACACCCAGGAACGAGCAGAACTTCCCAGGCTCCTGCATAGGAACAGAGGAGATTTTGGCAGAAAAAGGTAAGAGGAGGCTTGGGGGAAGGTGTACTTTCATATTTTTTTTTAAAAAATAGTGTTTTTCATCAGTGGAGATACCCTTAAAAAAACCAATATTGTTCTGCTTGAAGAAAAACTGTTTCTGGCCAGGCTTCTTCCTCAGTGCTCAGCACAATCTTTAGTCCAGGACACTAACCTGCAGAGGAAAACTGTACGTCTTGGCGCTTTTCAATAAAAAAAACAATCCTTTCTCCCTGCCCAGGTATTTCATTTTTAAATTGTATTTTTACAGAGGAGTTGCCCTTAAAGTTTTTATACTTTGTGGCACAAAACTTGGGCCATAAAGATACACTCTTAAACATTACCTTTATTTTAGATTATTTAACATTTAATGTGAAAACCACCTTACGTAATCCCATTGGTATGCCACAATTAAATTTATTCATTGGTGCTTATTTATATAAAAATAAATACTGCTGGGCACAAAAAAATGGTGAATAACTGATGTACATTTTTTTAATTGAAACTTAAAATATTCCTTTCTGTAAAACACATTCCTAATATCTTTTTTTTTTTCAGTAAAGGCAGTTAAAACTCCCAACCTGTTGAAAGCCAAGAGATTTATTACTTCTAATGCTTCATCCACCATATGGTACTTTATTCATAATGTGTGTTCTGATGAGATCATTTTGCAGGTAATTTTAATGATTGTCTTGGGATAACAAATGTATTATACTGTTTGCTAATGTATTCAAGTTAGCTCACAAGGGGGAAAATTAATCATGTAGAAAGTGGGTCTGGCATTACTTATGTAAGGATCCAAATATTATCAGTACTCAGCCAAAGTTTTCTAGACAGCAGATACTTTTTTTCTCCCTCTGTGAGGTCAAAGGCAGCTCCAGGCTGATTGGATAAATTAAATTTTTCTTGTAGCAACCACAGGAGTTTGTTCTGGAAAGGTAAGGTGGAAATTCTGCAAGATGTAGAATTGATTTTGTATTAGATGCTGAGAAAATGATTAAGGGTGATATATAAGAAAGGAAATGATTGTGGGAAGCAGACATCATTAGATACATTGGGTTTTACATAGGTTGCTACTCATCAGTTTGTGGAGATTTACCAATACATACTAGACAGGATCATATTGTGACTATAGAAAATCTTAACTTTTTATGGGAAATGTAAAAAACAGATGGACACCTTCAGGAAGATACCACTTAAGAATGTTTAGATGCTTTCCATCTGCTCGAATATTGCCAATCAGTTCTGCCATTTTTACAGATTGGCTGATTCTCTTTCACTTCTATTTGTACCCAAGTAATGTGAAAAAGTATGTGAACTATGGGTTTGGCCTGTTTTAGCCAGCCTGCTTACCCAGGGAGTCCCACTAATTTGATAGATGGCTACAAAGAACAAATGATCAGAGCTGGCATTTATCATATGGTTTATTATACCAGTGTGTGCCCAAATGTTCTTTTATTTGCCAATGATAAACGAAGCATGTGTGTCTTTGTTATGAAAGTTAAGTGGCTTTATTACTACGCAGAAAATGATACTGAAATTTTACAAAAATATTCCCTAAATAGAGTTTTTGTTAAATAGGCAATTTATAGAGTCTGACTCTCAATTACAGATGGCCAAAATCTCACTAGTTTTGTTCCGTTTTGGATATCGGATCTCGGAAAAATCCACGAAGATCCAAAAAAGCGAAACCGGAACAATTTTGATCATTTCAAAGTATGGGACTATTTCGATAATTTTCTAAAATAGCCTTGAACGTTCAAAAAATTGTTGAAAATACGATAGGAGCCCATTGTCGAGTTTCCGGTAATATTTTTGAAGATTTTCGATGTTCGAGGCTATTTTTGAAAAATAACCCATACTTTCAGAAATTATCGAATATATCTTCAAAAGTCCCGAAATCCGGACAGAACAGGGTGCTCCCATTTATTTGCGACACAGCAATAAACACATTTTCAGCTCAAAGCAACACTGACAAATGCTTTGAGACTAAATGTTTTTTGCTGTGTACAATATATAGTACTGTAATACAGTATATACAGTCTCGGCAAAACACCTCAGGCAGCTGCAGGGTTAATATGATACGGATCTCTATGCTGCGGTCAATCACAGGGGGAGACTGGATACATTTTTAAAACAAAACAAATGTGCTTTTCAATCACAGTTCAATTAACAATCTATGTAACAGTCTATGTAACAATCTATGTAATAGTCTATGTAACCGTCTATGTAACATCTATTTAACACTTATGTAACAATCTATGTAACATCTATGTAATAGTCTATGTAACAGTCTATGTAACATCTAGTAACGTTATATAACAACCTATGTAATATCTATGTAACAGTCTACATGTAACAGTCTAATGTAACAATCTATGTAACAATCTATTTAACAGTCTATGTAAAACATCTATGTAACAATCTATGTAACAGTCTATGTAACAATCTATGTAAACAATCTATGTAACAGTCTATGTAACAGTCTATGTAACAAACTATGAACAGTCTATGTTACAATCTATGTAACAATATATGTAACAGTCTATGTAACAATCTATGTAACAGTCTATGTAACAATCTATGAACTATCTATGTAACAGTCATGTAACGTCTATGTAACATCTATGTAACAATCATACATCTTGTAACAATCTATGTAACAGTCTATGTAACTCTATGTAACAGTCTATGTAACAGTCATTAACATCTATGTAACGTCTATGTAACAATCTATGTAACAGTCTATGTAACAGTAATGTAACAATCTATCGTTAACAGTCTATGTAACAATTATGTAACCGTCTATGTAACTATCTATGTAACAGTCTATGTAACATTCTATGTAACAATCTATGTAACAGATATGTAACAATCTATGTAACAGTCTATGTAACAGTCAATGAACAATCTATGTACATCTATGTAACAGTCTATGGGCCCAGGTAGTAAACAGCAACATGCACTGGCAGAAGGGGGGTATTCCAGGCACCAGGCACCCCCCCAACAGCCCCTGCACACAGATGTGTACTAGGTTTAAGTGTGAAATAAAAAATGGTTTTAGCTTTTAAACTATTTTGATTTCCATAAACTGGAATAACTATCTGCATTTTTAAACCATTATTTATGACTTGTACAAAATACTGAGCTGTATTGCCCATTGAATTACATTGTATATTACTGTCACAGTATTATTTGTATTTTATGACATGTCAAAAAATACGGAAAGTGTTTCAGTAATTGTGGAGGACGACGTCAGTAAGGGTGAGGCCACACTGCAACACACAGGAATCGTGCACACAATCACAGCGTTATCGTATGAGATGTGTGCGCGATTCTTGTGCATTTTGCATCTGCACATGCGTTTTGCGCATTCGATTTTGCTGTTTTCCTATGGAACACACATGCATTAACGCACCAAAAGGCGAACGGATGCGCAATTGCATGCGTATCAGAAATCAGGAATTTTTGTGTTCCCGCGATTCGATTTTATCGAAAATCACGAGCGCAAAACGCGCTAGTGTGGCCTAGCCTTAATGCAAAAAAATGCATTAAAACATCCAGCCAATCCCATGACCTTTAGTAGTTAAGTAAGTCTCCTTCACTACTGACCTGGGGTTACCTCCAGTTACAAAACTTAGATGAATTTAAGATCCTGGCAGCAAGATACTGGTCCTTAACCTTTCAGAATTTAGTAAAACTAAATTCCAAATTACCACCATTGATAGAATGCACCTCACAGTTACTTCTGCCTTTGTAATAGTATATTTGTGCAAAATGCTACAGGATATTCAGGAAAACTGAACGTTGCCTTCAAATTTGAACCAGAAAAGCAAAGAACAAAAATTTGTTGTTTTTAACTAGATGAATCCATCCATTGTCCATCTTTAGAATCCAACCTTTGAATTACAAAAGAGGAATGCCCTTTGTAATGATGGACTGTATATAATAATTTATATCTGTGCAGTAGCGCAGTAGTTTTACAACTGATGGCTGATAGAGCCTAAATGGGCTAAAAGTTTGCCAAGCAGTAAACTTTGCTGTTTATTGAATTCTTAAAAAGACATCAACGTGTGTATAAAGATGTTTTACTGGAATATCTAGAAAGACTGACTGCATTTTGTTTGCAAAGTGATAGGTAAGGCACAAAGTAAAATCTGTAACTGGCAAATTATTACTTTCCTTGCCAGTCTAAGAGCTTGAATCAACTTTTATTATCTAGTTAGTGATAAATGTGAGACTGATAAACAGTGCTGAAAGCACTTTTTGGCATCAGCAACGACCTCAGACAGTGTTGTGGCATAGTAGAAAAAAACAGCTGGTAAGCAGGAGGAAATTGGAGAAAGATTCTTTTCCTGTAATCAGTGCAGTGTATTCCTGTGCCCATTTTTCCCCTTAAGTTTCAGGGACCATGGACAAAGGCTGCTGAATGACAAAGCAATTACCTGCTCTATATTGCTCTCAACGTCTCTGCATCAGATTGCAAAAAATGGATGCGGTGGAAAAAAAAAAGGCTGGGAAAACACTTAGAATGGACATATCATCTTTGTGTACATTTTTTTAGGGACTGTTAGTTGTTTAACACACAAACTTGTGGACAAAGAGAAAATAAAAATAGGATCAAACAAGTTTTTAATAAACAATTTAAAATCATGTTATTTTTGACGTCTGAGCTTAATACACTGAGAAATGATAATACTATGTAATGAGTTTAAGTGAAACAAAAAATACTCCCCTTGTCATGATACCAATGCAAATAAAATTCACACTTTAATTACTGAAATGAGGTTTATCATTATATATTAGTTCATTTATTTAGTTTACAAAACTGATTTTCTAATGCAAGAGCTGATTCTAGGGCCATATTTATAAAGGTGCATTATCAATTAATATTGATAACAGAGCCTTTAACAGTTTGTATTACATAGGTGACAGCAATCAGATTGTCACCTATGTAATACCATTGCGGTACTTAAAGGGCAAGGTCAGTACAAATAACGAGAAAAAAGAGCAGTATTTTTTCATCCCAATGTAAGATAGGGCGCGGGTCAGGACAGAGCTGCTGTCAGTGAAGGAGCGGCTGAGAGGGAGCAGAGCGAAGGTAAGTTCAAGGTCCCCGAGCTTACTATTATTCACAGGGAGTGAGAATAAGCGTCTCACCACCTCCTGTGGAATAATAGAAACGAATGGCAAATAGTTGGTTTTCCAAATTATGGGAGTTTAGTGTCCCTTTAAGAGTATTTTTTTTACTGATTTTAGTTATCTTTTTAAGTTTATTAAGTTAATTGTGCAATAATTAATAATTATGTCTGCATGTAGGTTCTTGCTTTTACAGCGTTTTAACAAAATAATGAAGTATTTTAAATTGGGGTGGTCACAAGGTAACGTGTTGATGCGTTAAGACTTTTAATTAGTGAGAATCTCATCCTTAACAGGAAAGAATTCCTTTCCGACTTTATTAAGTATTTGAATTTCTAACATTAGAAGAAAGAGATTTTCTTAACTTCCTTCTAATAAGACAGCTCAGGGATGGAAGTGTTAGAGGGCCAGATTAAGTAACTTATCCAAAGGTTCCTGCAAAAATACCTTTTTAGAATGAGTCACAGAATGTTAACTTCTGCTTATACATAGTTGTTTAACATAAAGGTGGCAACAACCTTGCAATTGTTTTGAAGCAAATTTGGTCTGTGCATATATTTCTCTATGAGATCTTAAAGGAGAACTAAACTTCATTTTTTTGAATGTGAAAGTTTTCTTCAAAACACCCATGCACTGTAAAGTACTATTTCAGAAATTGGATTACTTACATGTATGAAGTAGCAACGAATCCCAATTTCAAAAAGAACCTGGTTTCGATACACATTTGACAGATTTTTAAAAAATTCGAAAACTCTGAACTTTTCATAGAAAAATTAAAAATTCCTATCAAAAATTCTTATATCAAAAATTCTTATATTGAAAATTCCAATGAATTTTCTATATAACTGCTTATGGAATAAAACTTTCCAATATGCAGTGTATTCTGTAACTATGAAGGCTTCCTGTTGCTGCCAGTACATGAAGTCTTCAAACAAACAACTGGCCACACCCCTGGCCCAGTATTTACTGTCTCTATACACAGAGAATTTTCCAAACTGATGTCTCTACACCAATAAGGATACCCCATATAAAACTTTGACAGCTGATTTACCCTACAGTTTATTTTCTAGTCTTTCAACATTTATCAGGGACTTCCTTACCGGTGTGGAGACGAATGTATAACACTCTGTCAGTGAATACTGAGGTCTAGGAGCTCACAACATGGAAGCTTTCTTAAGCAAGCTGTACATGGGCAGACTTTCTTCTGAACGTATTTTGATCGGAAGAGTAGTTCCCTTCCTTGAGGGCCCGATCTTTCTACAGATTTCAGCTTGAAACCTGCAGAGAGATTGGGACAGAAGATGAGGTCAGAAACATAAACTGCTTGAGTGGTCGATTGGAAAACGGAAAATGGGTTTCAACATTTAGAGTGATCCGATCAAAATGTAAAAACTGCTCCAAATGACGAGCCCGTGTAGAGTTACAAAATCTATTTTATCATGCATGTAAATACAACTTACTAGAAAATAATCTTATTATTACAATGTATAGGGTTCTGGGGAGAAAAGCTTTCACGTTCGATTAAAAAAAAGTTTAGTTCTCTTTTAAGTTCATGCTGCATGGCTAAATTAAAGCAGAACTAAAGTCTGATGCAATGCGAGTGTGATCCACACTCTTAAGATAGGCAAGCCTATAGACATGCCTATGATTAAGAGCGTGTTTAACGATCAAAACACGCCAAAACACGATTTTAATGATTGCAGATCGTACCTTCCACATATACAATATCCACTGACTTTCCGACCAAGCAATGGGTCCAGGGCGATCCAGCACCCAGATCCCAAAGAAATGGGAAGTCTGCTGTTTTCACCTATGTACAGGCACATGCTCTGTAGTGTCAACAGATCAAAACAAGGAAGTTGCATCATTGCTTCCTAGAAGCTGACAGCAATCACATTACAGCACTAAGATCCTCCCTCTCCCTGACACAGAACAGGGATTTCAGTTTTTGGTTTTCAAACACATTCAATGTGCCTTTCCTAACAATGATATAATCCTTTACATTTCATACAAAAAGTAATCTTTACAGTGTATTTCATAGATAGCATGGATGTAAGAAACAGAATACTAACATTTTAGTAAAAATAAATTTCTGGGGAATTTAACCTGCAACATTTACTCTTGCTAAAAGCAGAGCTCTTACCTCTAGCTAATAGAGATATATGAGACACTGGTATATGTTTATCTTCAACTTGGAACATAATGGAAACAAAAAAAGGGAAAGTCTAGAAATTCAACTTGTGACCTTCTGACTCTGTGTTTCTAAAACTGGTTCCTTATGGAGAGATGGACCCCAAACGAACTCAAGTTCGAGCGAGCTTTATGAGTTTGAAGAACTTTGAACTATTCAACTTGTTCGCGTTCAAACTAGTTTGTTTTTCCGGACTCGCAGCTGTATTTTTTAAAATTCTAGAATTATCGAATTTACGGGCCGTTCGCTAACCCTAGAATGTATTGTTCACTAACCTTTGAAAGTATCATTTGTTTTTCGGTAACCCTTGAATGTATGGATCATTTTCTCTAACCCTAGAATGTATCTTTCACTAACCTTCGAATTGTAGCCTTCAATTTTCGATAACCCTCGAAAGTTTTGTTTCGGTAACCCTCGAATGTAGCATTTGATTTTTGGTAACCCTCAAAAGTATCATTCATTTTTGGTAATCCTCAAATGTATGGATCGTTTTAGCAACCCTAGAATGATCGTTCGCTAACCCTCGAATGTAGCCTTTGATTTCCGGTAACCATCGAAAATATCATTCGTTTTGGTAACCCTAGAATTTATGGATTGTTTTGCTAACCCAGAATGTATCATTCGCTAACCCTCTAAAGTATCGTCCGTTTTCGTCAATCCTCGAAAGTATCATTCGATTTCAGTAACCCTCAAATTTTATGTTTTATTTATTTTCGCTAAACCTCGAAAGGTAGCGTTCGGTAACCCTTGATTGGCCATAACTCTCCAATGTAGCTTGCACAAAACCCAACAATTGCCCGCTTGTGTTTTAGAAGTGTTTTAAAAAGTTTTAGTGATAGTGACATGTTCCCCAGACCATTTCCCAGGTGCCACAGCCATTTACAGTAAGTTACCTTTGTAGTTTAGCTGAACTATCACTCCCCCATTTACTTTAATGGGTCCAAATTCGAACTTTCGAACTGTTACTCTCTACTTGTGTGTCATCACTGCATAAGCAGATAATCCGGGTACATAAAGATGCTTTATCTTTTGAGGAACATGATAATAAAACAAAAATGTCATACAGATGTCTACACACCAATATGGAAGTCCCTCACACTGATGGTAAATTAACTGCAGGGTAACAAGCAGCTTTTACGTACTTCCTTAATGGTGTGGAGACATCTGTAGAAAACACTCTGTGCACTGAGAAGGTCAATACTGTGGTCAGAGTGATGGATCTCTGATGACTTCATGGGCTGGCAACAACATGGAACACTTAGTAACAGAATCTATTTTTCACATGTACTAGAAAAGTTAGTTTCTTTTAAATCCGATGCAGCCTGCATTTACTATAGTAAATATTGACTGGCCTTCCAGAAACTGATTTTGTTACTTCAGTTGTATAAGGGTCACAATGGCACAAAGAGCAATACTTATTTTATAAAAATAATCAGCTACTTTTACTGTTCCTAACAAAAGCTAAATGTACCCATTCAATGTGTAAGGGTGGCCATACACATGTGAACTCTACAGCATGTGTGCCGACAGATCCGATTTGTATCTGTAGCACACACGTGCTGTGGGGAACAGCACACACAGGCCCGACGATCCCCATACGCGGTATGCTGATTGGTCGGCTCGGCTCCCTCACTTAAAGTAAAGGGAGCCAATACCGAAAATTTTCTGTCATCCCGACCGATCAGAGTGCCGACTTCGCTGTGTTGTTGCACTCCAATCGGTCGGGAACAGCGCCTACACACTAAAGATAATAGGTTAAATCTCATTGTTTCCGACGGGATTTATCCATTATCATTCGTAACAAGTTGTCTGGTGACTTTTGTTCCCCTTTAAAGGATGTATATCAAATTAACAAGAAAAACAACTGTCACTTGCAGCCATGCTACCCAGGGTGCTTATGGTTTCTCTTAAAGCTCCACGATTCCTGCAGAGATTCCCAGCTAAAACTTTAATCAGAGAATATGTGATTACATAGGCTCACAGTTACTACACAACTAGCCAGGGCTGTTTAAAGGGCATCTCCACCACCAAATGAACTTGGGGGTAAGGTAGGTAACCACTACCCACCCCAACCGCCACATTATTCCTTAAAACAAAAGATTTCTACTTACACAGCCTTCTCTCCACGGCGATCCGATTCGACCTCCTGCTTGCATTCCTGCGCATGCTTCAGACCTTGATGAGGATGAGGAATCAGCATGGAACAGGTGGCTCACAGACAGCTTGGAGTCTTCAGTTTCCTGGATTTTAAAAAGACATAGCTGGAGAACCAATAGGAGCATAAGGTTTATTTTAAACTACAAAGTGAGCCAATATGGGGTTAAATTATAGTTTTGGGGGTGAATATACCTTTAAAGAGATCAGGTAAATATACAAAATGTTTCTGCTTCATCATATTTGTAAAGGTCCAATACACTATTTAAAACATACACGATGTCCCATCTCTCATAAGACAAATTTCAAATCTATCTAAGGACCGCCTAGCCCGTTCTTTTCTGCAATCAATTTGAGGTCACAAAATGTATGGGCCAGATAGGATTAATCAAGATAAAAACCACTGCTTGTAAAACGGGCTCTTTAGACATAGATAGAAATCTATCTAATTTCTGCCTAGTGTATGCCCAGCTTAAGTAGGCACACACAGTAACGATAAATCCCCAATACTGTCAGATCCAACGATATCGGTGCTTTATCTTCAGTGTGTGTAGCATCTTTCCCAAATAAGTTCGCTGCCGCGGACTGTTCCCGTTGAGCTTACAGTTATTTGGGAAAGACTGAAAATTACCCTAGCCCCCGGTAGTCTCCCTATAAGGGAGGCAGCCACGGTCATGGGAAACATTCCGTCCCGAACGTTCTCCCTATTCTGTATATAGGGAGAATGCTCAGGACTTTCTGTAACCTGATCTTTGAAAAATGACAGGATCTGCAGATCCTGTCTGCCTTCTTTCAAAGGTCTGGCATGTGTGTACCCAGCTTAACATGAACCCCATTGATTTAATAGTGTTGCATGAATTGCATGGCCGAACTTCCTAAGTTTTCATTTCCGAACTACAGAACTTTAGTAAAAGTTCCAAAGTTCTTTAGTTCGGAAACAACCCATTAAAGGGCATGCCCAGCCCCAAAACTCAATTTCAGTTACAAGGTAGGTGTCCCTTGAAAAATAATGCTCCCATCGTTACTTACGGACATTCTCTCCTGCGCTGTCTCTAATCCAGTTCCCTGCTTGCGGAAGCTGCAAGCAGGGGCTGGACTTGCAGCTGCGTTGTGACTGGCTAAGATGTGGGCAATCCCAGATGCGGCTGACATCATTCAAGACTGCATGGGAGAGAATGGTCGTTGTAAAACGATGGGAGCATTATTTTGCCAAAATATTTTGGAGGTTGGGGGTGGGCAGGGGGCACCTACCTTGTAACCAAACCTTATCATGTAGGTGCAATGACCAAAGGGATGGATCCTGAGGAGGGAGGCAGTAAAGGGCTCCACAGCGGCATGTCACATTCCTTGTCGAGGTTGAAGAATCAGCAAGGACCGGATGGCTCACAGACACCTCCTTCACTTCACTTTCCTGGATTTTGGACAAGCATTGCTGGAGAACAATTTGGAGCAGAGATGTAAGGTAAGGATTTTGTAAACTACTTAGTGGGGCCAGTAATGGGTTAAAGTCAATGGGAAAACATAGTTTGAAAAATTCTTGTTTATTACAGTGAAAATAGCAATGGTAAATTACTGTAAATGGCTGTGGCACCTGGGAAATCGTTCTGGGAACATGTCCATATCACCAAGACTCTTTTAAACTCTACTTCCCCATGATCAGGCAATTAGCAGGTTTCCGTATGCTACAGTCAATGATTATTGCCAATTCGAGGGTAACAAAATGATACATTTAAAGGGTACTTGAATATAGTTTGTGTTCGGAAAACCCAAACTAGTTAGTTAGATTTCGTCCGAACTATGAAAGTTCTGGTCGAACTCATGTTCAAGTTCAGTCTTTCTAGCCCATCTATATAATGATCCCCAGATTTCATTATCTTTTGATTGTTCTTGAAAATTGTGGTTTCATTGCACCATTTACAGTTTCCCACGTGAACGTTTCAAAGCATAGGAAATGGTTGTATTTTAGCAACAAAATAAAAAGACCAATCCAGCCAGTACCAACAAGAATTGGCTTTGCAGCCTCCATATAATGGGTCACAAGCAGAATAAAATTTGAAAGTACATTATTTAATATCCATAAAGTTGCTCTGTTAAATTCATAACTAACTAAATGCACCATCAATAGGCAAATAAAAAATCAAAGCATAGGACAGATTAACAGTTTTCCCAAGCACACTTGCATATTTTATCACAAAAACAGAGACAGCAATCTTTCTCACTTAAGATAACTTTTATTGCATTAACTAAATGTATTGCTGTATCTCAAATAGCAGTATCTCCTTTTTGTCAATCTAAAATTTCTTGACCTGTTAGGCAGTGTAAACCCAAAGGGGATTGTAAGCAACGTGATTGATTTTATAGCAATATAATAAATTACAACACTCCACTTGTGGCTCCTTCTCAGCTGTGAGGAATGCTATCCCGATCGCGCCATGTGCCGAAGATAGGTGCCTGTTTGTGATCCTTTAATTTCTTTGTTCTAGAGTTCAGTAAAATACATCATACATTGAATTTTTTATATCTTTTAATGCAGAAAAACACAAAATTTCTTTTCAAGAGTATAATATCCAATAAAATAAATTCCCATATAAAATCTATATTGTAGGTTATGGAAAAGCTTGTCTGATAGAAGGAGAAAGTAATGGTAAGTATAATGGTAAGTATCATTCACGTCAGTCTAAACACAGCGTCTATAGTCGTACACACGTCATACACATGTCAGCTTCAACAATCTAAGACCAACGATCCTCGACTATTCTTGACTATTCTTGGCGGACTCATTCGACGATTGTTGCATGTTTATACATGTCAGTGGGTTATCGGTACACTGTGATGCAAGATGAATGAAATACATATGCAACGCGATATTACGAACATCACGTAATCATACATCATGAACACCTACAAACGAACACTATCCATATTGTTGGTGTATGTACATGGTCATTGTCAGAAACTAGTGTATAACGAGACGGTCGCTGGACATTCGTTGGGCACATTGTGTCAAAATATCTGAAGTGTGTACGAAACATAACTCACTTAGCTACCTCACTAGTAAAAATAGATTTTTATGTTTCCAGCTAAGTAACAGAAGTCTACTAAACCAATGTGGAATCACTAAAATATTAATGCATTTCCTAACTTATTATTGTGGATGGAGGCTGTACACGTATTATTGAAAAGGAGACTGTACACTTAATGAGCATGGAGACTGTAAATATATTATTGAGAATTGATGCTGTAACCTATTTTGCATGGGGGCTGTACGTGTATTATTGAGAATGGAGATGTATACCTATTGTGCATGGGCTCTACATGTTTTATGAGAATGGAGACTGTACAACCTATTGTGCATGGGGGCTGTACATGTATATTCAAAAAAGGAGGGTGTATACCTGTTGAGCATGGGGCTGTACATGTATTATTCAAAATGGAGGCTGTATACCTGTTGAGCATGGGGGCTGTACATGTATTATTGAGAATGGAGACTGTTATACCTATTGTGCCATGGGGGCTCTACATTGTTTATTGAGAATGGAGAATGTACACCTATTGGCATGGGGGCTGTACATGTATTATTCAAAATGGAGGCTTGTATACCTGTTGAGCATGGGGCTGTACATGTATTATTGAGAATGGAGTGTACACTTATTGAGCAAGGGGGCTGTACATGTATAATTGAGATTGAAGACTGTACACATATTATTGAGTGGGGGTTTGTACACAATTATTGAGAATGGTCTCGTACACATATTATTAAGAATGGAGGCTGTACACATATTATTGAGAATGGAGGCTGTAGTGATTATGCGAATGGAGACTGTACATATTGAGAATGGGGGCTGTTACAGGTATTAGTGAGATATTATTGAGAATCTACCAACCAAGTATGTCCTTTTACAACAGTGAAAAAAACTACAGATGGTAAAACTCAGTAATATTTATTTGTTTAAGAATTTTTTTCTAAGGGGGGTGTTTGTTTGTTACTTCTTTCTTTTTGTTATTTTTTTTTTACAATTTTGGCTGGTTTAAAAAATATGCAGAAAAAAAACTTTTCCCCTTTGAGTCTATTAAATATGTGAACTAAGTAAATATCTGTAAACTTGGCTCTGTATTCAAATAATGAGTCACAAATACATTGCGTATTAAATCTAGCTTACTCTGTACACTGGATAAGAAAAAAGGGCTTGATTGTTTGAGCATTGTATTCATTAACTGCAGTGTGGGAATTACAATTACCTAGCAGGTGAGTTTGCTTTAATCTCAGATAAAATAGAATAAAGGCTAATTTGTACTTCCTGTTGTCTCATAGCAGGAAGTTGGCAGTCTGATAGGCTGTATAGTTCCGATAGGCCAAGAGAAACCTGCAAAATATATAAACCCTTAGCAGGTTGACAGCTAAATACCTGGGCTTCTTTTCTTCTTAGACCACCCAGCATGAACGCTTTTAATTGAGGATTGAAATATTTTGCCAGGTACATATGACCTTGCCGTTAACTGGATGTAAGTAAAATAGTGTTACTTCTCCAATATAATCACTCCATCCAAATTAATCCACTGTCTGTTCAAAGCAATGCTAATAAAAACAGACAACTGAGTTGAGAGAAAAAAGTGAAATAAACAGAGCATTTACCAAATGTTTTTGAAATAAAATTCTCTAAAGCCCCTTATAATCAGAGCCGTAATAACCCCAGCAGCTGTAGGCACAAATGAAATCCGCATATTCTTGAATTTTCTACCAATTGTTGCAAAGTATAGAATTCTTAACGTTCTGAACATTCTAAACTGTCAGTTCTGAATCAAATACTAGGACTCATCTCTAATTAACATCAATCTACATTAAACCTTACGGTGATAACCTAGCAGTTAGGTCCTCGTTGGGGAACTTTTAATAGATTACTAAAAATAAGGGGCTTTTTGGAGGGTTGTGTTGCGTTTACAATAAGGCAGATAATCCAATTACCGATAATATGTAGAATGGATGTTTATCTTCTCCAAAAGTTAATATTTTAGGTTATTGTCATTTAATGCAGTAAAAACACATTCTAGGCTCTGTTTATAGCTACGTTTGTACATTACGCCTTTCAGATTTGAGTCAGACTGATTCCCGTGCTAATAAAAAAGTGGTTGCTAAAACACTATAGAATTCAACTCATATGAATTTGATACAAAATATTGAAGCTATATATTGAAGATAAATACAAACAGGTTCCAATAATAATTTGCAAGAAAACATAAGAAGTACATAAGTGCTAACACATGCAATCTATTCAGCTTTTCAGTTTATTTTAGTGACCAGGGTCTAGTCAGACCTGTTAAGGGAAGGATTCCCCATGAAGGTTTACCTGGCATGGCTACAGAGGTTAGCTTTAACTGCAGGTGTGAGCAATCTAAGAAGATCAGTGCATATCCATCAGGTATAAGAAAGCCTTTAGGGGAACAGACAGAAATGCAGAAAGCTCATTAAGTACCAAGCATGACTAGACAGCAACTAAAAGGTCTGTAAACCAAAAATATATCTTGAAGAAACAAAGCTATTTTCATTTATTGAATCAAAGGGTGGAAACATGGTTGAATGGATTTTGGGTGATTTTTTTTGCCTGTGATGTTTACTTAACAATGTCAATGTCTTGTACCTTGAGTTGGTGTGATATCAATGACGTCTCGAGAAATTGTGGTATGGGGAATTATCCATGGAAACAGTAAACCAGTAAACTGTTTAACTGGGTTAGCTTTAAACATTTAAAAATGAATGATAACTTGAGACTATAAATGCAAGAATATGTTATTTTGTAATGAAATGTTAATTTAGTGTAAATGTAACTGTTTTTAAGACTTGTAGCGCTATCAGGGGTGTTGTGTATCAGTTCACATATCGCTACACAGGAGCACTAAATTTTAGCTATAAACAAGCATAATATATTTTTAAAATATGGGACGTTCTATTATTCTTACACGTTGTTTTTTTATTACCTTTTTATCGATTTTTAGCATTTATCTGATATCCCATGTTTAGTAATATTTATTCAGTGAGCGTACTGTTATTAACTTTAATATTCATTCACCTGACTATTTATATATATGCACACCTACTTTGGGTTTATGGTGTTAGTGGGTTGAGCACAGGGGAGGGGTTAGGGTTGATCCACTGTTTTAAATATCACTTACCTGCTGTGATTTCACATCCTGAGGACGGCCGAGGTAGCCAGCCGAACGCGTAGATTGCTGTGAATAAAGTTTATCTTGGAAAAAGACCCAACGAGTGCCCTATTTGTATGGTGTTGGGATCTCTCTCTCGTCTTTCGGCGCGGGGGAGCGACGGTCTTTATTATATTTATATATTATATATATATATATATATATATATATATATATATATAAATATATAATTAGAAAGTCTCGCATGAACAAAAAGAGGAATACGCGCTGCCCCTTCCTCGCATGGCTAATACAGGACAGCCCCCATGCTCAACAGGGATACAGCCTCAATTTGAAATGGAGGCTGTATACCTGTTGAGCATGGGGCTGTACATGTATTATTCAAAATGGAGGCTGTATACCTGTTGAGCATGGGGGCTGTACATGTATTATTGAGAATGGAGACTGTATACCTATTGTGCATGGGGGCTCTACATGTTTTATTGAGAATGGAGACTGTATACCTATTGTGCATGGGGGCTCTACATGTTTTATTGAGAATGGAGACTGTACACCTATTGTGCATGGGGGCTGTACATGTATTATTCAAATGGAGGCTGTATACCTGTTGAGCATGGGGCTGTACATGTATTATTGAGAATGGAGGCTGTACACTTATTGAGCAAGGGGGCTGTACATGTATAATTGAGATTGAAGACTGTACACATATTATTGAGATTGGGGGTTTGTACACATATTATTGAGAATGGGGTCTGTACACATATTATTAAGAATGGAGGCTGTACACATATTATTGAGAATGGAGGCTGTACGTGTATTATTGCGAATGGAGACTGTACACTTATTGAGAATGGGGGCTGTTACAGGTATTAGTGAGATATTATTGAGAATCTACCAACCAAGTATGTCCTTTTACAACAGTGAAAAAAACTACAGATGGTAAAACTCAGTAATATTTATTTGTTTAAGAATTTTTTTCTAAGCGGGGGTGGTTTGTTTGTTACTTCTTTCTTTTTGTTATTTTTTTTTTTACAATTTTGGCTGGTTTAAAAAATATGCAGAAAAAAACTTTTCCCCTTTGAGTCTATTAAATATGTGAACTAAGTAAATATCTGTAAACTTGGCTCTGTATTCAAATAATGAGTCACAAATACATTGCGTATTAAATCTAGCTTACTCTGTACACTGGATAAGAAAAAAGGGCTTAGATTGTTTGAGCATTGTATTCATTAACTGCAGTGTGGGCTTAAACAATTACCCTAGCGTGAGTTTGCTTTAATCTCAGATAAAATAGAATAAAGGCTAATTTGTACTTCCTGTTGTCTATAGCAGGAAGCTTGCGCAGTCTGATAGGCTGTATAGTTCCGATAGGCCAAGAGAAACCTGCAAAATATATAAACCCTTAGCAGGTTGACAGCTAAATACCTGGGCTTCTTTTCTTCTTAGACCACACAGCATGAACGCTTTTAATTGAGGATTGAAATATTTTGCCAGGTACATATGACCTTTGCCGTTAACTGGATTGTAAGTAAAATAGTGTTACTCTCTCAATATAATCCATCCATCCAAATTAATCCACTGTCTGTTCAAAGCAATGCTAATAAAAACAGACAACTGAGTTGAGAGAAAAAAGTGAAATAAACAGAGCATTTACCAAATGTTTTTGAAATAAAATTCTCTAAAGCCCCTTATAATCAGAGCCGTAATAACCCCAGCAAGCTGTAGGCACAATGAAATCCGCATTATTCTTGACTTTTCTACCAATTGTTGCAAAGTATAGAATTCTTAACGTTCTGAACATTTCTAAACTGTCAGTTCTGAATCAAATACTAGGACTCATCTCTAATTAACATCAATCTACATTAAACCTTACGGTGATAACCTAGCAGTTTAGGTCCTCGTCTGGGGAACTTTTAATAGATTACTAAAAATAAGGGGCTTTTTGGAGGGTTGTGTTGCGTTTACAATAAGGCAGATACTCCAATTACCGTATAGTATGTAGAATGGATGCTTTATCTTCTCCAAAAGTTAATATTTTAGGTTATTGTCATTTAATGCAGTAAAAACACATTCTAGGCTCTGTTTATAGCTACGTTTGTACATTACGCCTTTCAGATTTGAGTTCAGACTGATTCCCGTGCTAATAAAAAAGTGGTTGCTAAAACACTATAGAATTCAACTCAATATGAATTTGATACAAAATATTGAAGCTATATATTGAAGATAAATACAAACAGGTTCCAATAATAATTTGCAAGAAAACATAAGAAGTACATAAGTGCTAACACATGCTAATCCTATTCAGCTTTTCAGTTTATTTTAGTGACCAGGGTCTAGTCAGACCTGTTAAGGGAAGGATTCCCCATGAAGGTTTTACCTGGCATGGCTACAGAGGTTAGCTTTAACTGCAGGTGTGAGCAATCTAAGAAGATCAGTGCTAATCCATCAGGTATAAGAAAGCCTTTAGTGGAACAGACAGAAATGCAGAAAGCTCATTAAGTACCAAGCATGACTAGACAGCAACTAAAAGGTCTGTAAACCAAAAATATATCTTGAAGAAACAAAGCTATTTTCATTTATTGAATCAAAGGGTGGAAACATGGTTGAATGGATTTTGGGTGATTTTTTTTGCCTGTGATGTTTACTTTAACAATGTCAATGTCTTGTACATTGAGTTGGTGTGATATCAATGACGTCTCGAGAAATTGTGAGTATGGGGAATTATCCATGGAAACAGTAAACCAGTAACTGTTTAACTGGGTTTAGCTTTAAACATTTAAAAATGAATGATAACTTGAGACTATAAAATGCAAGAATATGTTATTTTGTAATGTTAAATGTTAATTTAGTGTACATGTAACTGTTTTTAAGACTTTGTAGCGCTATCAGGGGTGTTGTGTATCAGTTCACATATCGCTACACAGGAGCACTAAATTTTAGCTATAAACAAGCTATAATATATTTTTATAAATATGGGACGTTCTATTATTCTTATCACGTTGTTTTTTTATTACCTTTTTATCGATTTTTAGCATTTATCCTGATATCCCACTGTTTAGTAATATTTATTCAGTGAGCGTACTGTTATTAACTTTAATATTCATTCACACTGCTATTTTTATATATATGCACACCTACTTTGGGTTTATGGTGTTAGTGGGTTGAGCACAGGGGAGGGGTTAGGGTTGATCCACTGTTTTAAATATCACTTACCTGCTGTGATTTCACATCCTGAGGACGGCCGCGGTAGCCAGCCGAAACGCGTAGATTGCTGTGAATAAAGTTTATCTTGGAAAAAGACCCACGAGTGCTCCTTGTATTGTTTTTGGACTCTCTCTCTCTCTCTCTCTCTCTCTCTCTCTCTCTCTCTCTTTATATATATATATATATATATATTATATATATAAAATATAATTACAAGAGTCTGCATGAACAAAAGAGGAATCGCGGCACCTCCTCCGCTGTCTCACCTCAGCAATAGAATCAGGCCAGCATCTTTACTAAAAAAATCATCGTTTTATTTCAATCTTTTAAAACCCAGCTTGGCTGCCAGGAGACAAGTACAGAAGTTGGTCTAACGCGTTTCGGGACAAGACCCTTACTCATAGACTCAATTCTGCTCACTGAAAAACATTGATTATATACAAGTATCAACCAATTAAAAAGGTTTAAACCTCAATTGAATCATTAACCCTCTATAGGCTAGGGAGAATTGGAAAACATTGATCTATTAATTCCTAAGTGTCCCAATTAAATACTTTCTTATATCATATGTCACTACAGTGGAATATAATCCTTTGTTTCAATACATTGTATAAATACATTAATAGGTTAAATAGGAACATAAATAGGTTAAATAGGAACATCCTTTTCTATAAAGTTATAAATCTATATACAGATAAGAGGAAGTATGTTAAAAGGTAGTATATTGTATATGTATAGGTAATTAACAATTTGAGATGTTCTCAAAATGAACTAACATCAAATATTGTTATTAAGTTTTGTTATTAAATTCATTCATTCATTTGATAGTCATTAGTGGATGCTGCATTTCCAATGGTTAAGGTATGTTAAACCAACAGGGAAATGTCCCATCTTTTGTTTAATCCATTTGGAAACCTAGTATCAACTTCAAGTTCTAGGATCCAAAATGCTTCTCTTTTATTGAGTTGGGCTAATAGATCCCCCCCCCCCCCCGAGGCCTTTCCAACCTCTTTTAATACCCTGAAACATACAGAAGGAAGGATCCCCCCCAGTACAATCACGAAAGTGTCGTCCAACGGGGGTTCTTATGTCACTCTTCAGAATGCTATTTAAGTGTTCACGGATACGTTCCTTTAAAGAACGCACTGTGTGGCCTATGTACTGTTTATTGCATTTCCTGCAAGTAAGCAAATACACTAACCCACGGGTGCAACAATTTATAAAATCATGTATTTCATAAGTTCTCTTTGTTATCTCAGACTGAAAAACAGCATCCACTTTTATGACTTTACATGATTTACAACGTGTGTGACCACATTTAAATGTACCAACAGTTGAAAGCCATGTTCTATGTTTACCCCTTTTTCTATCTGGCCAACACAAGCTGGGGGCTGTCAAGTCCCCTATGGTTTTTCCTCTCCTTGCTACTACTCTCATACCCCCCTTGAGTATTCTCTCAGTATCCCTATCTCTATGGAGGATATGTAGGTTTCGGATTCCTCTTTTTGTTTGTGCCGATTGTTCTTAGACAGAGACGGGGCTCTCTGACCCGCGAGCACACCCGACTGGTTATTGGATGACAAGCAAGGTATGTGAGAGGATTGCGATCGGGAGGGGATGTGAGCCGCCATTATTTTGCTTATAATTAGAAGAGGTCTTAATAACAGCACTCCACAGGTTCAGTCAAGATGTGCAGCACTCCTGAATTTTATTATTAGGTTAAAATGTTACGATATCATGTATTATTAGGTTAAAAAGTTACCATATCATGTTCCACCACTGGGGATATATATATATATATATATATATATATATATATATATACCTTAACAAGAAACCGATGCACTCAAAGGGTCTTTTTCAAGTTTTATTCAGTGCCTACATATATATATTTGTCTTGTATTCATTATTTACAATATTGTATAATACATAAAAATGTATTAACTATAGGTTTTTAAGTTTGTAGTATCTAAAATGACCCAGCGGGCCCATTTCAGGGACACAGGTCAAAGTTGAAAGTCAATAAGATTTATCATATTTGCATGTTTAATGTGTGCAGACAGTACACAACATGTAACTGTACAACATTCAGGGCCATTGAATGGTCAGTTACTATCCAAACCTGATGACTTTATTACTAAACCCATGTTTAAACACCGGGAACTGTAGTTTTGGGACATCTAGAAGGTCATTGAACCCTAATTACCCTTCACTGCTACTGGTATTGGCACAAAAAAACTCCTCCACATTTTGTCTCCTTTTGTTTTCTGCCCTTTGTTGATGTTACAGGGTGGGTCTGTCTGCTTCTTATTTGTACTGTCAGAAGCAAACCAAACACATTACCGGATCATCAACGGCCATTGCTCTAAGCCAATGAATATTTAGAGATAATATTATTTAATTTCATTTAATGTTCATCATATGACCTTTAAAAAAACAAACAGATAGAAGGACAAAAGGCAGGGAATGTCAATCACTGTGCCTGCTCCCTCGCAATTGTTGTTTTTTTTGCAGATGACCGTGTCTTTACCTGCCTAGTTATGAGGTTACATTTCCGCAGTATTCAATAGGATTCACCTTTTAATTCAGAGAGGGCTTTAACTGCGTAGCATGTGTTTTTTGGTAAACATGCTTTCCATGATTGTTTTTATAGATAGCTCAAAAGGAAAAGCACACAGAACGAAGAGTGGGAGGGTTTATTTAGAGTGAATTGTTGAGATTTTTGTTAGAAGTGGCTTTAGAGTTTCATTCTCGTACAACATATTTGAAAACCGTGTATAAGTAAACACAGACAGTATTCCCTGTCTGCACCTGAGATTTACTCTTAAGTCAAGTGCATGACATAGAGAAAAGGTCTCCCCCCCAAGTAAACCAGAATACAATCAGGGAATATTGGATGTTTGCATGATTTGCTTTGTAGACAACCTCTTTTATTTCAGTGTGTTTAGAAACAGATTTATAACAATTTACGCCTTATACATAATTTGCTGTATGTTTGGCTTGCATGAGAAACATTTGTTTGACCCTCAACCCGTTTAAAAGAGATGGCCGAACTTCTTAAAGTCCAGTTCATTTTCGAACTTCAGTAAAAGTTCAGAAGATCGGTAGAGATGTCCGAACTTCGCAAAATCCGGTCCACTCGAGGATCCGCGAATTTTCGAAAAAATTTGAAAATGCAAAAATCCGCGAGTGGACCCATAAAAATCCTCGTAATTTCGAAATTTTTTGAAAATACGAGAAATCCTCATAATTTCAAAAATTTTCGAAAATACGTATTTTCACGCATTTTCGAAAATCCGAGAAATCCTCGTAATTTCGAAAATTTTTGAAAATACAAGAAATCCGCGGTTCGGAAGTTCGGAAGGCGGAAAATCCGGAAAAATCTGCCGTTCGCGAACGGGATAAATCCGCGGCGGATCCGGATACGCGAACCGGCCATCCCTAAAGATCGTAGTTAGAAAACAAACCCATTAAATTCAATGGGGAGATATAGTTTGAAAAGTTTGGATTAAATACAGTAAAAATAGCAATGGTACCTTACTGTAAATGGCTGTGGTACCTGGCAAATGGTCTGGGGAACATGTCCATATCACCAAAACTTGTATAAACACTAATAGGGCTATGCACAGAGAGACGGTATCACTCTCTATTATCTCCTCTAGGCAATGCACTGAGCCAATAGCAGGTCTCAGTGCATAGCGAATGGAGTTTACCCATACCAATTCTGTCTTAAAGATCAGTTGGCTTGGTACATACCTTGCGGCAGTTGTGCGACAGTTTTTGTGTACTGCCGCAACTGCCGTGAGTTATGTCTGAAAGTCATGTTAACCCTTGCTACATGGATTAACGTGACTTTAAGGTGGAAAAAGCCGTTTACAGCTCTTCGTACATAGCCCTATAACTTTCCCCACAATCAGGCAATTGTTGGGTTTCTGCATGCTACATTTGAGTGATAGTACCAATTCATGGGTTACCGAATGCTACATTCAAGCGTTACCTGAATGATACTTTAGAGGGTTACCGAACAATAAATTTGTGGGTTACCGAAATCAAACGGTACATTTGAGGGTTACCGAAATCAAACGATACATTTGAGGGTTAGCGAAATCGAATGATACATTCGAGGGTTACTGAAATCTAAGGTTATATTCAAGGGTTAACTAATGATACATTCAAGGGTTACCAAAATCTAACGAAACATTTGTGGGTTATCAGAATCGAAGGATACATTTGAGGGTTACCGATTCAAGAATTATTGAATTTTCGTTAATTATCAGTCAGCGAAGTCGAAAAACCCAAACTAGTTTGTTGTTCGGATAGTTTGTTCAAGTTCGAGTCCATCTCTACCCATTAATCAATGATGGCATGTTGATATTACAGGTAAGAAATAATCAAAAAATGTCTGTCCTACCAGCCAGGATCACCTCTGCCCTATGAAATATAGAGAACTTAACTATAGAAGATATTTATAAGGTGGACTAATAATGCGCATCCACAATAATTGCACAATACCACATAGTCTAGCAAGTATACCAGACTTCTTTTAAACAGCAATCATAGCCTTAAACAACATTGTTTTCCATCTCATTTGATCCCTAAATGACTGTTCTCCCTGCAGCAGTACGGGAGATGTGAAGGTCTGAACATTGAAGAAACAGGCAGTACTTAAGGACACAACATAGGTGCAGTGTAGTTGTTTGATGATGTTAGGGAATGTGCCATTGCTTCTTACCCATCATAAAGCAGCAATGGCACGGACGTTGGCATTCTAAAATACTGCTGTTCTTCAGAGTTCAGACCTGTACATCTTCCTTACTGCTGCAGGAGGAGCAGCCACCAAGGGATTTATTTAAAGGGAATATTAAAGGGCTTTTATATAGAAAACTCTTTGTTTAAAGGCCACAGTTCGATTTAATTCTTAATTTTATTTATTTATTTTTTGGACATTTTCGGATTTTTTTGGTGGGAATTTTAGGTTGTGTATCTGTCTACCTTTAAGAGGAAAAGGGATCTGTATGATTTTCAAACACATATATTTAAGATAAATATATTACAATATATTTTGTTTAAGATAAATAAGATATATGTTTTTTGTTTTTCTTGCTATCGATCCCAGATATTTAAAATGAGCAAATACTCTTAGTTCTGCAAATATAAACATTTGTTTAAATATCAAATGACAACAAAACTGTCCAACAAAGGGATCATAATTAGATAAAGGACACTTTTCCTCTAAATTACATATTTGCTAAAGAACAGTACAGGGTTACTTATTATAGGTGCCTGGGACAATACAAATGCATATTGTCCTTGAGTTATTGAATCACAGAAGTTTATGGTTCTGCACAGCAGACAAGATTCTATTTTTCATTGCCTACCCTCAAGTGCATGAAGAAATTCTTTGAATCTTGAATAATAACAGACGTTGCGGTCTTATGGACCAGGATTTGTAAGGATGTTTACCATGTCCATCCTAACAATCAATAATGTTACCCAATTCCAACAGCAAATGTGTCATTAATCCTCCCTGTTGTTTATTTCAAGACATTTTTATTTTACAAATAAAACATTGAGAGGTGGGGGCAGTTTTAAAGGTGTCTTAAGTTGGTAAAATGAATGCTGTATTTATTTTTCTTTATTTTATTTTATGTTTTGGGGGGGGACATATGAGCTAATGAGTTGAGAAAACTGATCTTCACTACCCATTTCTAGCTAAGGATAATGTACATGCCAGTTAACAGATTAGCAATTTGTTAAGTCAGGCAAACCAGAGCTATAATTTTTGATGTACTGAAAAGTAATTAAGAAAGATAAGACACCAAGGCCAAACGTGTTCTAGATGGATGCAAAGTGCAAATAAATATCTAATAACTTGCCAAACTGTAACATATCCCAGCTACCTGACACCCAGCTTGGCTCTCAAGATATATATCATAGGGCTACAGTTTCTTGCAATCAATGATTTTTGACATAGCTACAGAATCCCAATTAACTTACAGAACCTTTTAAAGAAAGGGATATTCTCTGTTCTAACGCCTCTCACTAGCTATTGGTGCCTGATGTACATCTTCAGCTAGAGGACCACAACAGGAAACATTAGAAAATTAAAATAACAGACTTACAATTTGTTACTTTCTTATAATGTGATGCTCTATAAAAGAAAAATGATCCTAAAGGACAAATCCAGCCCAAAAATAACTTGCCTTTAAAATGTTTATAACCCCCCCAAACCCCACTTTTGCAAGGTTTATACATTGCAAAGATCCCCCGGAACTTACTTACCTGACCCGGTCCCTCACTGTCAAGTCCCCGCACCCTGCTCCCGTTTCGAGCGTGTTTCGAGAAAAAACAGGAGCAGGGGACTTCTGCACCGACAACCGCATTAGTTCCTCGTCACGGCTGTCAGGCGATTGGGCATGACATCACATATCGCCTTAACTGACAGCTGCAACCAGGAAGTGGAGCGTCTGTCAGCAGCAGCCGCGGAGTAGAAGCGGTGAGGGACCAGGTCAGGTAAGCAAGTTATTTTTGTGCTGGACCTGCCCTTTAAACACATTTTCCTCTTACTTATAGAACTGTAGATTGAAAGGTGTCATCCTTATACTAAGGGATTCCTAACCAGATATACAGTGTAGTCAGTAAAAGTCTCTGACTATAGCAAATCGTAAGTTACTTTACTCCTACTTTCCTACTTCTTCTCCCCTTAGCATTAAGAGATACATTGAGAAGTAGCCAGCTCTACACTCTACTTACTGGGGTATGTGTGAAGTATTTGATTAGGAATTACTTAGAATGTCAAATGCCACTTTATTTTAGTCAACAATATCTGTGAGGAAAGGTAGGAAACAATGTTTAGCACAATAGTTATCCTATAAAAGATAGAATATTTCACTCCACAAACTGTTATTTAATCTCAGAGATTCAGAGATAACTTGGCTATACATAGGTCAATTCCCTCTTCAAGCACTTGTTCAAAAGTCATGACAAACTGCAAATCATTTTCTAGCTTTGTCCCCGGGACTAATGAGCTGAGGGTCTCTTACATTTGTTAATGCAAGGCATTAGGAGAATATAAAATAATTTTAGTACAAACCTTACTGCAGTAATCTAATAAATATTTGATTGGCTGATACAAATTAATAGCATAGGCAAACATTTTCACCTTTTACTGCATCAACCTCTTTGTGACATGATTGGATCATAGGATCATTTGTCATTGATAACCACAGAATGGCCCACACAGTGTTTATACACATTGTTGGCTTAAAATGACTAAATTCTCTTGCATGTGACTGCATTGGTCTATAAAGACCATGTAATGTGTTGGGATTTCCTAGACAGAGAAAGCAATTACCTTTAAATATTTGTATTTGGTTTCACTTCTCTCTTTAGTTTTGAGAAGTTACACCTCATTGGATGTTCTTCATAAACACAACAAAGCAGGCGGTTAACCCTTTTGTTGGTATGCAGTTGGAATTGAGAGATAATTACATGTCAAAGGACAAGACTTTCTTTATTTTGCCTTTTTTTATAATTGTTCTGAAGGTCAATGTATTTTTAATGATGCGTTTGGGTGACAAAGGTCATGACTGCAAATTCTGGGGAAAGTTTTTTTTTTTTTTCCCACAGTTATACTTTGCAGGGTGATGTTCAAAACTATAATATATATTTAATATTTAGTATGTTGCTTTATGCAACAACAACATTTTTTATTTTGGACAATTCTGTTGGTATTGCAAAAATGTGGTCTTTGTGCTATCTTCGTTTTTTAAATGATACATAAAAGAGATTTAATTGGTTCTCAGTGAATTATAATTTGATATAGACCTTAGATATAAATGTGCAGTGAGATAAGTGGAACCTCATTCTGTGCATATTAACTGCATTATTCATTTACAATTTCTCTAGAAGGAAAAGCTTTTTTTGAGAGCTATATTAGGAAGAGCCCTGATGCTTAAAAATGCTTTATATTGTCCTTTAGTTCTATCCTCCAAACAGGATGCTGTACATTCCCGTGTATTCAGTTTCATCTGCATTTTCTATGTTATCAAATACAGTAAAAATGCATAGGCGTATACACTCACAGTTGGGAGCTCCCAAGCTGTCCAAAATTTTAACAGTAAAAGTCCCAAATGCACACAGACCTGGTAGGGTGCAGATGTCTCATTGGAATAGCGAATACAAACATGATTAAAAAAGAATTGCACTCCAAAAGGGGAATGTGTTTAATAGTGAACCACAATAAATCTATAAAGTAAACCAATTCAACCAATTTGCAGACACACTGTGCTTATAACAAATTTATTTTCAACGTTCTGACGTCTCACAAGACGTCTTAATCAGGACATGTTGTCCTAAAGAAAGGGTCCTGTAAGACGTTGAAACACTGAAAATAAATTTGTTATAATCAAATTACAGTGTGCCCGGAAATTAGTTGAATTGATTTACTTAAATATTTATTGATTTATTAATTGATTTAATCATTTGTTTATTAAGTGAATCTATTATATTTACAAATTATTTGGGTAGGACTATATCATTTTATGCAGATAATTGGTTTTCTACCTCCGCACCACTCCCTGGATAGCAGTCATTTATATTTCAAATGTTAAACCTTTATTGTAACAACTTCAAGGAGTTACATTTTAAATATAAATGACTGCTATCTAGCGTATTTGGAGTGGTGCGGAGGTAGAAAACCAATTATCTGCATTTTAAAGCGAAAGGAGTGTTTGGACACCCCGAGCACACCTGAATACGTGAAAGTGGAGATCCGAAAGAGTGGATGAGTAAGAGCTAGGCTAGAGCCGCTACAAACATATTTGGATTAGTATATCATTTTATGACCCATTTATTAATTTATGTATTTATATCTACAGAGGTGGAGATTTGATATTAACTTATTAACATACATACACATCAAACTTTCAATATATTTTTTATTTTTGAAAAAATCTATGTTCATATGTATCTCTGGTCCTCAATTATTTCAGTTTTCCAGCTGTCGATACCAAATGTAATGTGAATACACTGTACATTTGAGTAATCTGTTACTTATATTATTTTTATATGTGTCTAAGATGCTTTTGCATGCGTCTAAATGTTATTATTAACAGTAAATGGAAAAATAAAAAAAGTTATCCACTGGTGAAACTGCTTTATTATCTATATTTATTTAAAAAAACAAACGGAAGCTGTAGATATAAACAAGTTCCAACTGTCAATGAATGACTGAATGACAAATTCTGCGAGATCCAACTTAATTTGCAGATTATTGGAGTATAGCCTGTGTATAGAGTATACACAATAGTGTATACCAAAAATTGTATGGGGAGGTCAATCCAGTGAATGTACAGTATATAATAGTGGTGAGCGAAACTGGTGAGTTTGGAACGAATATTTAGCCAAGATCTTTGACCGTGATATTTGACTTTTAATGCGATTTTCAACTTTTTTAAATTCTGAAAAATGTGCTGGATCTGTTGTTTTCCAAAATCAGCCGTCCTGATAAGTTTGTAAGTTTATGTGGCAATTTAAATAGGTGTGTAAAGAGCTTAAAGTGATAGTCCACCCTCAAAAAAAAAACTGGCCATTCTCAGTTACCTGACCCCAACCCCAACTGGTATACTCAGCACTTTTTTAACTGCATTACTAACTTGATATTTAAGAATAATTATTGCCTTCATTCTGGCAGAGTGAGCTGGCCCCTTCCTCCATGCTGTCAATAAAGGCTGTGACTGACTGTGATTGACTGCTTTATTGCCTGCTGCACATGCTCAAGCTTATAAAAGGCTCATTAAGCAGAGGGATAAGACCTGTATTCTTTGCCAGTAAGGTTTAGAACTTATAATTTTAATTCTGGTTACAAATGCATGTAATAAACTGGTAAAAATAGCAGTTGGGTTTGTGGGCAGATAACTTATTAGTTAAGCCCTGTAACACTGTACTTTCTGTATCGTGTATGGTGTGTTGTGCCTGTTATTGATTAAAGATGAACAAAACTGTCGAGTTTCGACTGCAGTTCCGCAGAACTTATTGAAAATTCGCAAACTTACCCAATTTCTCACTTCTCCGCCAAGTCATCTGACAGGGTCCGACTGTCTTTGTATGCTACGCGCATGCTATGAGTCCGATGGAACCTATCAGAGGATGCGGCGAAGGAGTAAGAGATTGGGTACGTTGCTTAACTTTGTTCCTGGCTCCTGCAGGTTTTATTAAAGAACAGGAGATAAGATACAACGCTTTACCTCCTGTTTTTCAGTTAAACTGAATGGCAAAAAAATTATTTACCAGTGGAGATACCCTTTAAATGGAATTTTCAATTTACCAATGTAATTTCTGATTGTTAAAATTTTGAGATTTTTCTAATGAAACTTTTGATTTTCAAATGGAATTTTTGATTTTTGAAAAGTTCAGAGTTAAAAAATGTTTTAAAAATCTGTTGGATATGTGGACTTTCTAAACCAGAAATTCTGATTTGAAACCAGGTTAATTTTGATTCCGTTTTTAAATTCAGTTTTTAAGCTATTAAAACAGATTAAAAAAATCTGAATTTCCTATCAAATTGACAATCTACCTTAAGTCAAATCTCCCACCATTTGCTGATGAGAAATGTACCCTTAAACTAATAGCAGGTGTCACAAATGGCTTACTACCAGAAAGCCAGAGTATTCATGTTCACTACAACAGCAAGAAATCATTAACCAGCCTTCTTTATCACAGGGATAAAGAAACCCAACCCCTAACTCCATCTTAAATAGTTTCTTAAAGGTGATGTGTATCATTAAAGGTGATGTGGCTACAACAATATATAAACACAGTGAAATAACATTATATTGACATTATGGGTGGATAATATCACCCAGTGCATCTAATAATTATGAGTAAACAAGGACATATCCACAATGATATATAAATATACATAAATAAATAAATAGTCTAATAATTAAACCAATAAATATATATATATATATATACATGTACCTATATCAGTGTGAACTAGTAAAAATGTATAAAAACATCATAACAAAGTCATAACCATAGATAAACCATACAAATCCCACCTATGTATCTAATTACACGTAAATTCCTATCAATTATGTATACATGATATTAAAATTGATATCCCATTGAAATAACAAATACACAGAAGATATTAATCAACACTAATATTAGTAAAAGTATCCCTAATGGGTGTAATAAATGAATATAATTAAAAGAGATAAAAACTAATTAGAATATTATAAATAGTAAATATAGTGTTTTAATAATTCATGTTAATCAACCAAAGCCCACACTACTAAGCTCTGCTTAATTATGTGTCCACAAAAGAGATAATTATGTGTCCACAAAAGAGATAGTTTAGCATTTTAAATACCATCTCAAATAGAGTAAACCTCAAAAAATTAGGGAAAATGGTAGCAGCAAGATAACCATATTTGTGAATAAAACTTCTATGATGTCATTAGTCTTAAAACACGCTGGTAAGCATGTGTACACGTGAATAACCACATGTACACATATGTATCTATATGTGCTCAGCATGAACACACTATAATTGAATGAGTTTATATAAAATGTATGGTGAACACAAATATGTGTAAAAAATATTGAAACAAAAATATTAAAGTAAAAGTCAAAACTATTATAAAGTTTGTGAAGGGGAAAAAATGGGTATAAACATTTACTTGAGAAGCAAACTTACGGATCAAAATACTGAATGATATACATATTAACACTGGATAGTGTCCATATTAATCAGTTACTATGAATGATGGAGATATAGTGATCATAACATGTGTCCCTAATATATCATACTAGGTATAACTCATATATTATATGCTCCATAAAAACATGACATAGAAAATCAATTGTTAGAATCAAAATATTCTGAACTTTATTTAGATACTCACAATCCAAAGAATTACATTAATACTAACGTAAATACGAATCATATAGTACAGGTAGATACATAATTGGACCAGCTTATACACCAATATGAAATCATAGCAACAATTAGAGGATGCTCACGTAACACAAAGAAAATAATATTTGTTATACTTGGGACTGCTAAATATTGATGGATCCTTATCCACCGAAGTATGATAACTACAGACTAATAAAGTTGCAAGAAAACATATCTTATACCTATATACTAGGATGTCTAAACCTGAGTTATGTATTATGTATATATGTTAAACAAAAATACTTTTATATAAACTTTTAACTTCCCAATCTCTGTTTAAACCTCCTGGCCATCTTCTCAATTGTAAAATCACCACATCTCTCTTTTAGCTAGGGATAGTTCACGATTTCCTCCTCTCTTGCCAAGGGTCGCTTGTTCAATACCTACAAATGAGCAGTCCTTAATTAGAAGACATTCTATACTATGAGCCCCTAAGGCTGTCCTGTTATGTTTGTTGTTAATTTAATTGATATGTTCATATATACAATCCTTTAAATGATGTTTTGTTTTCTCCACATATTGGGCCTTACAGCCACAAGTGGCCAAATAAATGACAATGAATGTATCCACGTATATCATATTTTTTTCCTGTGTTAGTTGCCTGAAATTTGTGTGACACTTTGATTAGGGTTACAGCACTTACATCTTGTCCTTCCACATTTGTTTGTGCCTCTCCCCTTCAAACAATTATGCTTGTGGGGTTGAGAGAGCATACTGGGTGATAATAAGTTTGAGAATGTTCTAGATCTACGGTAGGTTATATTGGGTTTAGTTGGAAGTAGATCTGCCAAATATGGATCTGCCATTAATATCAGCCAGTACTTCTGAATTACTTTTCTATTGGATTCCTTGCTGTACATAGTAACAAAATTCAAGGATCTATCTGTAGATTTAACTAACCTGTCATCTCGATACCCATCTCTATTTATACCTGTACTCTCTCTTTTTAAAAAGAAAAGAAGCTATTTAAGATGGAGTTAGGGGTTGGGTTTCTTTATCCCTCTAATTAAGTGACAACCGTCACGAAACGCGTCAGGGAGCTTTATATTTGCGTGTTTTCTCACCTCGTTCTTATGCCTGACACAATAAATATGGATTGATTGCACCAGATTGAGGACTCCTCCTGCATTGTTGCTTGATGTTAGACAGATATAATCATACATTATCAGTACAGGTATGGTAGATGATACCATCCAATTGCATGTTTACATACAGGCCACACCCCAGTCCCATTCAACAAAACTGTCATATACAAACTGCTGTTCGCTTCATGGATGGCCAATATTGGAAGTTGCAATTACAGAAAACAGGGTTCTCCATTTGCCATTCTCTAAAGGACTGGAACAAAAAATTCAGCCCATTTCAAACTGGCTCAACAATTGTGTTTAAAGCTATTAACTAGTTAGAACCAGATACCCGATAGCCACTGCTATAATAACAGAAAGATCTCTCCCTAACCATTAGGGCTGCTGGCCTTTCACCCCTCATTGTTTAGGGCTGCCTAGAACATTGCCATAGAAGTGAGCTAACGCCCAAGTAAAACAATTTTGTGTTTAGAATATGATACAATCTGCCTTTGTCATCGGCCTTGCAAAAATGTTGAAATGCAATGAGTGATTTTCTTGGTTTGTAATGTGTTAAATAATTTTATTGTTATACACTGTTGAACAAATAATACCTGTAGATATGCAAGCCATGGTCTAGGTTTATCCACTGTCTGTTCACCTGTAACAAACAACATACATACTACACAATAGTCAACAATGCTGCATATGTACCAGTTCATAATCTAGAGCATAATGAGTTGTGAGCTCCCCACCACATATACTGGTATTACAAATATTCCAAATTTGCTCAGTAACACATCTACAATAACTAGCAATCTATTGTTTATGAGGCTCTTATATTAAAGGGGAATTAAATAAAAAGATTTATGATTGCGTGTTCAATTTCTGTGTGTTATCGTGCGTTGCTCCGCGTTTGTTCATCAGTTTTTGTAATTTAATATTCTAAAAACGCATGCGTTTGCGTAAAAAAATGAGCATGGGAAATCGTCAGAATTTTTGTGTTCCTGCGATTTTCATTTTAACCAAAATTGCATGCACAACCGCGTGTGCAAAACACGTGCGCAAACACGCTAAAAACACGTTAGTGTGGCATAGCCCCAAAACATAACAGCTGTAAGGCAGAGGGTAAGTATTCCTGAAACTGCAGTCTTTTAAAAAGAGGAGAAATAAGAGCAAATGAAGCATCAGTACACAGGGTAGAAGAAATAACCTAAAAGGCACATCTTATTGTATATGTTCTTTATAACAGATATTATTAACTAATGTAGTTTTCATAAGATTTTATTCACAGTGCACAATGCATTATCTTTTGTCAAATAATTACTTAGACAACCATCACTTAAGAGACTCCTGAGGCTCTACTATAAAATAATAATATTTTGTTTGCTCCTTTACTTGAAAAGTGTTCACTGGGTGAAGAGCAGGTGTAAGCAGTAGTTGTGATTTGTGCCAGTAATAAAAGGTCAGAAAACAACTCCAGCTGATATTACACCACATCTATCAGTTGCCCTCACTGTAGGTTTACAGGGGTTGCTGGATTATTTTATATTGATAAATGTCTGACCAATAGAAAATGACAGGAGCCTAAACAAATATTTCTGGTTTACAGTGCCACATTGAAACAGGCATCCATACCTCTCAACTCTTCCAACTCCCCATCCGGGATGGAGGTGGAAATGGGTGGATGAGGCCGTCTGTCAATTCCCTACCCTGGACCACAAAAGACATGCACTGAACTGTCCAAGTCCCTCTCATTCCAGGATAACGCTCAGGCTGGCTGGTCTTATTCCATGCTGTTATTTTGATGTTGCTCGACTTTAAGGCCAGGCTCACACTCCTCATTTAAAGGGTGACCACTACTACAGCTGTGCAGAGACAGTATAAACTACAACTCCATACATTTTCTGTCATTACTGATAGATAGATAGATAGATAGATAGATAGATAGATAGATAGATAGATAGATAGATAGATAGATAGATAGATAGATATATTTGGTGACTGGCAGAGATCAATTACAAATATCAGACACCTTAAACAAAATTCTGTTCACCAACTGGCACATTTCAGCTAGTAATAGATTAGATATATATGCTGTTTTTTTTTTTGATCTTTATCTTAATTTAAACAAAGGTGTGCTTTGCGTGCAATGAAAAGTTACCCCTTTGAAAACCTTTTTTTAAGTCTGATATGTTTTAGCAATCTCATCATATTGATTGGATGCAGCCAACTGCAGCAGTGACTAGAGGTGAATCAAACTGGGGAGTTTTGTTCCACCAGCGGTTCCATGGATGTATTAAAATTCTGAAAATCCGATTCGAAACCGGGTCCGATTTTTCAACTGCGATTGCTGAATTTTCACCCGCAAGTTTCGAAGTTCTGCTGCACGCTATAATCTAAATGTATTTTCTCCCATTCATGAAACAATGCGTCCATTAAAGTATAATTCATTGCATGTTTTGCATTCATCTGTCAAGCTGACCACACATTGTCAACTTTCACTGAACCTTTTCATTTTTCTTTCTTGTTTAATATATAGGGTGGAAAAATAAAGTCAGATGACCCTGTAGTATTAGTTACTACATTAATGGCATAGCTGTCTCACGCAAACACGACGAGGTATGGAGCTAAATCAACACATTGTGATTTGTTGGTTCAACCAAGTACGGGCTAGCGAGGTAGAAGAGTTAAATGCAATGAGCAAATATATGTATGAGACAAGCTGCAGCTTGTGAAAAGAAAAGTTTTGTAGAAAACTCCTGTGTTACAGGTTTATTAAGGTGTGGTATTGCTTAAGCCACAGTAATTACCCAGGAGACCCTGACAAAGTGGCTGAAAATGAAGCACTCCGTGAACTCAACGCTGCACCTTTTCCTTTCACAAATTAACCCTTTTTGGCTGCTTGGCTGATCCAAGGAGTTGAATAGTGCACCCTGTAAAATTGGAAAAAGTAGTGTCCAAGGTTGGATTAGAACAGAACAGGTTGTATAAGCTGAGCCCTGCTTAGCCACTGGAAAAGTCCTTTGGTAAAAAAGAACTTGTTGCTTGTTTTAATTAAAATGGGAAATAATATTTATTTAAATATTTATTTTAGGATGTATAACTGGAAATATGAGCTGCTATGGAAATCCTGAAAACTTAAATGCAAGGGTGTAAGGGAGATCAGCAGTTTTTCTCAAACTTTAGGCTCCAATCTTTGCTACAAAGCCACATGCTTCTCTGCAATACCCGAAGCTCCTTTTCCTTAGCTCTCTCCTGCAAGTAAAGCCAGCATCCTTTCTGATGCTTTTTTCCCGGGATCCCATTATTTATGGTTGTGAATTATGATGGTGAAATCCATTTATGGATCCTTAATTGATGGCACTTCAGATGTTTGAAAACTAAATATGTGCATTCCTGAACTACAGAGGAAAGCCAGGGAATGCTGGAGTTGTAGTTCTCAAACACCGGAGGGCTATAGTTTGAGTACATCTGACAAAAGAAATTCAAATGGACAAAAATACAGCAGTGTGGATGCCCTTTCTGTTTATGTAATCTAGCAGAGTTTCTCTCCAGGAATATTGACCAAGCTTAATGTGGTAGTAGCACCCCCAACACATCCCTTTAATTGAAGGTCTTTATGCCATTGGATGAGAGGCCTCTTCCCTCCTTGTAAAAGCCAGTAGGCGGGGGGAAGTTATAGCCTTCAATACTAATCCAATGCAAGGTCAGGGAGACAACCTTCCCATGAAAATGCAACCAAAAATTGAGTGTCCGCCAGATAACCCATAACCCAAGGTAATTTGTTAGGACCTTCCAACTGGGGTTACTTGACGTGGTTGGAAAGCTTTTCACTTTTATGCATAAAAATGTAACTAAAACCCCCATGTTTTTACTGTGCACTAGCACAGATATTATGATATATGGGGCCCAGGAATGTGCATTGTCATTTCTTTTCTTGTTGTTTGGATGAATTTTTGGTTTGCTAAATTTTTGTTATATTGTTTTCTGTGTTCCCATAGCAATTATTAAGTGTAATTCTGATACACGGACCAAAAGTCATGCACGCATGCAGTTAAAAGCTAGAAACATAGTTTCGGAACGCAAAGTATACAGTGGGAACTGATTCCTGCTTTTTCCATTATATTTTAAATTACATTGCAATTCGCAAAACACACATAAAATGGAAAATGGAATGAAACACACATAGTGGGACCTAACCCTAAGATATTCTTTTGGTGAAGGTATGTGTGTATGTGTACATGTGTGTGGGGTGGAACTTTGTAATTGATTTCTTTAGGTACAATGCTACTTTGGGACTTCAGTAACTCAGACAGCAGCTAACTGCGGATTGGGTTTTACTGCTCAGAAAGAGCACAGAGAAACAGATAATGCTTATTCCCTTTTCTGGTTCTAATGCTGAATCAGTTAGCCATGCAGTGCAGAGAAATAAACTTTACTTTTATAGAATGGATAGTTTCTACATGTATTGTGCCAGGGGGAGGGCTGGGTGATTGACAGTTCTTTCTTACTGACTAGCTGTGCCCCTCTTTAAAAGTAAAACTCCAGAGCTAAAAAAAACAGGGATAGGAAGGACAGAGAAGGAAAAAAAGCAGATGGTGGTAATTCAATTACGTGTGATTAGTCAAAAAATGATTTGGCACAGTTTACATGTCCTTTAAATGATGACAACAATACACCTGGCTAGCAGTAATAAATTGAGTGATAACATTCAAATGTTATGAAAATAGTTTAAACAGAGCACATTAGATTGCTGATGTATTTTCTTATCTTATTTTGTGATTAATTCTGTTGGCGGTGCGGAGTTAGTGGTCAGATCATTGATTATAGTGCATCTCTAATGCATGTAATGGGAAAGTAAGATTGCAGGCTTATTTTACCTAACATTACATCCTCACATTAATAAGGGATGTTAACCTGTTAGTCTCTAATGGACTCTAACCATTACTGCTTTCAGTCAAAATACACTTATATAGATAAAAGAAAACATTCAACTAAAATGACTGCTTTTTCTAATTAGAAGGTAAATGAATTCTACAAGAAAACCATTTTATTTCCTGAGAGATCTTTAAACAGAAGAGAAAACAGAGCAACACAACCCCTCTAATTCTGTTCAAAGAAACCTAATATCCAAGGCAAAATGCGTACATTGTTTTGGGAAAGACAGAAAAAAATGACACTGCTTTACTATATACTGTATCTACAATTCCAAAGCAGCCTGGCATTTTATTTATCATGTGTTATGGTGTCTGTTTACACTAAATTGGGACATGAATGATTTGTAAAGAAGACCATCAATCTATTTTGGGCTATCTATAAAGGTAGCCCGAATGTGCGAAACGTGGGTCACGATCCCTGACCAAATGGGGGACAACGATCCCAGACGGACAGGCATTTAGGTCGTAAAGTGCCTATACACGTGACGTTTTTGCCGAAATGGGTTTGTACACATCGTGCGTCGCGGGTTGGCACCGCGATCGCACTTGTGTACGAACCTTTAATCTAGGGTTATTACTTTTTCCTGCATATGTCTGAAAAAAACACAATTAATAGACCACTAAGATGCTAGAGGAACACATGGTTTCATTTGTTGCATATAGAATGGAGTGTTTATTTAGTTTCCCGTTAGAGTAACTTGTAGTATGTTTGTTAGTTATTATGTAGGTGTTATTGTAGTGTATTCAGTCAGTGATCTATGATCACAGTACGCTGTACAGTAACAACAACAAAAAGACATACAAGGGGGACAAATCCATAAATAGTTCAGTACATTAACATATAGAAATTGAAGTATTAGAGCCTTGGCAGTTGGCACCAGAGGAAAGTAAGTCCCTGCCCGGAGAGCTTAAAATCTTACACACATCTTGGTTGGCAGTGATTTTTGTTCTGAAATGATCCACAGAACACGTCATTGCCCAGGTCTACTGCCAAGAGAATTTTTTTTACCTTATCATAAATATATAGAATTGCTTTCATATTTGTTTTAAAGTTCTGCTTTGATGTGTCACTGACTGATAGCCATACACATAGCAGTTACTTATCTATCCTGATAGTTGTAACATTTACACAGTCACCATTGCTATTCCTCCTGCATGATTCCATTGCATTGCATTCATAAGGGAACAACCTAATTATGGTATATACACATTTACATTATTAGCAAAATTTTTTTAAACGTTCTAAAGGTTCGTACACACGTCAATTTATGAACAAGCAACGACCCTGTCGGCCGAGCGCTACGCGCCAGAACAGCCATTGGCGAGAATCGGCCGTGTGTATGCTTCGTCGGGGGGTCGTTCGTTGATACGCCTGGAATCGACCAACAACCCCTGACGAACGCATACACACAGACGATTCTCGGCCAAAACAGCGGTTTGTGCATGTGGCGCTTGGCAGTCAGGGGTCGTTGCTCACTCGTAAATTGAGCGTGTGTACGAACCTTTAGAATTAATGCTAACAAATGTAAATTTGTACCTTTAGATGTGTTCTAAGTGATTATTTGCCGATTTATTTATTTTGCTTCCATATAAAATATTAATATTATAACATAAGTGTGTATATTTTCCAGAATGTTACAAGCAGGGAATCTTATAATGTACAAGCAGGAATCGTTATAATGAACAAGCAGGGAATCTTTATAATGTAACAAGCAGGGAATCTTTATAAGTAACAAGAGGAATCTATTAATGTACAGGCAGGAATCGTATATGTAACAAGCAGGGAATGTGTTATTATGTAACAAGCAGGAATCTTATAATGTAACAAGCAGGGAATCGTTATAATGTAAAAGCAGGGAATCGTTATAATGTAACAAGCAGGGAATCTTTATAATGTAACAAGCAGGGAATCTTATAAGTACAAGCAGGGAATCTTATAATGTAACAAGGGGAATCATTATAATGTAACGGGCAGGGAATCGTTATTATGTAACAAGCAGGGAATTGTTATTATGTAAAGCAGAATCTTTATAAGTAACAAGCAGGGAATCGTTATAATGTAACAAGCAGGGAATCGTTATAATGTAACAAGCAGGGAATCTTTATAATGTAACAAGCAGGGAATCTTTATAATGTAACAAGCAGGGAATCGTTATAATGTAACAAGCGGGGAATCGTTATAATGTAACAAGCAGGGAATCTGCTTGTTACATTATCCCCTGCTGCTCCTCTGTATAGGCTGTTGACATCTGTCCTGCCCAATCATCCACTAAACTGATAAAATTTTGATTAGGAAACCGAAATTCTGCATCAAAATATCTGTATTTTTGGTCAAAACCACAATTTGGACATGGACTTTAAGTTTAAACTTTTACATTTCAGCAACAAAATAGAACAGAACCATCTGAATAGAATATAGCAACAATATAAACTGTGTCACAGTAAATAAACAGTCAAATGTATGGAGCTGGAATATGTACTGATCATTTCTTTTGTAATCTTAAGATAAGGCAAGCTCTGAATTTTACCTCGGTCACCCACAATCGATAGGTGTATGGTGGTCACTGGTCACGGTGATCTCCCTGATTTATATAGGGAGAACGATTGTGGCTGTGTGTCGCACATCTTTCAAAGATGACAGATAGAATCTTACTGATTTGTTTTTCATTGGTACAGCTTTAGTAGCACTGTTTAGGCTAGAAAAACGTATGTAATTTTTCATTTTACCTTGACTGAATAATGCTATATAGGATGCAATATCAATAGTTAGGTAGGAGGGTTAAAAGATTAGACTTGATGGACGTATGTCTTTATTCAACCTCAATTACTATGTTACTATGTAGTGGTCAGGGACACTTCTGCCATTAGCTGAGTAAGAGTTTTCCTTGGGCATCAGAACCCTAGGCAGAGTAAATTACCTCCCTCAGCGGCCAAGCATGATTCAGGCATCACAATTAGAATGCAGAAATGTTGCATGTAGTTGTAAAGTGGACATTCACAAAACAGCTTTAATGCAGTTGTCTGGAGGGACACACTTTCCAAAGAAAATGCTAACTTACTATACATGGCTCTGAGACCTGGAAAATAGTCTGGGGAACATGTACATATATCCAGAACTTGAAATAAAACTTTTGTAACTTACACTTCATTAAAAAAAAAATAATTCCTACAAAAAAAAGGTAATTGCTATAAAAAAATGTCAAAACATTTGGGTTCGAATCAGATTTTTGAAACATCAATAGGTCCTTCAGAGCCACTGTCAGAACCAAATTCGCCACCTACATTCTCTCTGATCAGACAAATAACCTTGCTGTTCTTTTTACTGGAATAATCCCTACAAAATCTGCTTCACTCTACAAAAGTAAAACAAACATTTACCAGTGGCAGTATATATTGGCTTAATGGTATTTAATGTTACATTTATAAATTTAACTTCATTTGACACCCTCAATTGTACTTCTTGTAAAATGTACAATGTAAAATATCAGAAAGAAGCAAAAGTAAACTTTCATCTCCAGGTCCCCCCCTTCCTACAAGTTTAATTGCATGTTCTGATGCTGCCAAAAAAAATGTACTCAACAGGAAATGTGTTTAAAAAATCTATGTCCCTCCACTTATCTTTTTGGCTTCTGTGTCCCCTGCTGCTCACAGGAATTGTTGAAATTGTCAGAGCTATTGTATGTGATTCCTGCTGTTTCTGGTTGGAGTAAGGGGTCAGTGATGGCATTACGTTATCAACATATGTATGTCATCAGATCAACCAAGATTCTGAGAGCACACTTCATTTTGATGATTCCCCAGTAAGGCAGGAGGCAAGGAACACTATGAGAACTATAAGAACACGCAAGCCACAAGTGTTTAAAAACCTTCAGAAGATACGTATACATTTTTAAACTATGCCAAACATTAATACTTTAACTATCCATACACAGAATTCACTGAATATTGCCCATATATGTGGCATAAAAATTATAGATCCCAAAAGTATACACAAAGGATCAGTCTCATTTATTGTGAATTGGCCACATTGAAGATCAAATCCAATGGAATCTGCCATAAATTTGTGACACTTGCACGTGTATGCAAAAGTTCAGTTTTAGTTTGTAAATAGATATGGTAAAACTTTACAATTTAAAGACCTGAAATCTTTATGATATCAATACAGCATAATTTGAAGATTCTAATAAGGTGGGGTACAATTTCTGCGTTTAGTACTTCCTGTTTTTTTTTTTTTTGTTTGTTTGTTTTGGGTTTGTTTTTTGGAAGGGCCTTGAACTTTTTATATCGTCCGGTGTGGCCACCCCAAGTGGTTATAGTATAGTTTTCCACTTGTTTGGAAGCTAAATTTTTATTTCTTTACATTGGTTATATAAAGCAGGGATTCTCAAAATCAGTGTGCCACTGATTGCTTTTGATTGCAGCTTTCAGTTTCCTTATGGTAGGCTTACACGGTTAGATATCAACTTTTGATTGGTTGATTTATTTGATTCTCTTGAAATGATTGTTTGAAAATCGGTTCTTTTTATAATATCCATATTATATATCAAAAATATATCTCATCAAAAACACAATCATATCTATTTAAAATTTCAATCAAAATCAATCTTTTTTATTATAGCCAGCCAGAGATTCTTAAAGTTATAAGTGCAGAAAAACTACACAATTATAGATTGGGGGAGAGATTTTAGGTTTTGTGGTCATTTACATTGGTCATTTACACTATGAGAAGGTGGTGATGTAGCACAAAATACAGCAGTGATATTTTTGCACAAAAGTTTTTTACTGCACCTGATACTTTGCTTGTAGGAGTGGAAGGAATCCTTTTCTGTTTTGGTGGTCTTGTATTAAAGTGAGAGGTCTAAACTCTACAAGAGGGTTTGTCTGGTGGGCAGGTGGCATTGCAAGAAATACAACTAATAATGAAAGAAAAAAATCAAATAAAGGAGATTAGTAAAGTATAATACTACATTTTCAAGATACAGATTTGGTGATTTGTCATACTATTTAACACAGGCATACATAGAAAGCCACATAAATTAGGTCTTAAATATACTTAATCCTTTATTACATACATCAGTGACATTGAACTGTACACAAACCTAAAGGTAAATCCTACCTAGCTACACCTATAAAGTCCCATGCAGTAAAAATGCCATAGAAAGGAATCTAACACTGATCCAATTATATAATCCAGATTATAGCCAACCTTCTGCTAACTGATATCGCCACCATGTAAAAATAGGTACTTAATAGGAGGATCAAGCTGCTATGAATACAGTCGCCACCATGGAGAATAGGTACTTAATAGAAGGATCAATCAGTTATGGATCCAGTTGCCACCATGTACAATAGGTACGTAATAGGAGGATCAAGCAGCCAGTCTCAATTATATAATATGCAGTTTAAAACCCACAGCTATTGAAGTGCACAGGATTGTCACAAGTAAAAGCCAGTACCACGGCCTCTTAAACTCTGTCCAGATATAGCAACCCCAGCCTCCTCTGTCTACCAGGACATAGCTTCCAAATACAAACCTTGCAAAATACCTTCACCTGGGATACTTGTCTCACCGATGTATAGTTAGTTTTTTAGTTTCCGTCTGCTGCTAATGTGTAGCATCTACCCAAGTGCTGCTACAGACCTCAATATCTCTGTGTATGCATATGGGCAATCAGAATTATCAAGCAACAGTGCCTTGCCAAATGAATAGGCCAGAGTGGGGTAGAGGATCAGAGAAGCAGCAAACATAACAAGGCTAAAAGCTACTTATAGTGTGCATAAGAGAACAAAAACTAGGTAGGAAAGTCAAGGGGACAACGGAAGTTAAGAACTGCAGGCCAAAAATGTGTTGTAGAAAGGCATTAGATAGATTTGTCTAAGAAACGTCAGAATCACTGTATCTAATGTCTTAATATTGTATATCTGGCAATTCATTGCAACACAATGTTGAGATGTTAAAGCCAATTAGTGTTTGTTCTTACAAAGTCTGTCAGCTTTAACATCTTCCTGACCGTGGTTCTTACTTGCAACATTACCGCAACATTCCGCGGCTAGATTATAGCTGTAGATCAGGAAATCCTGGTCTGGGAACGGCGCAGGTAAGTTACTAGCGTATGGGCACCTTAAGTCTTTAGAAACAGATAGATTCAACAATTGAGGCAAGAAATGTATCCATAGTGCATGGCCAGCATTAGTTGTACTACAGTTTTCTGATTTCATTTGCTGTCATTTTTTTGTTGAATGATTTAAACCTTGTGCATTATTTGTGGTTATTATTTTAGCAACTGTTCTCATTTGGAGAGTAATAACAGTACTTCAATCGTTATAAAATAAGTGTGTAATTGCTGTAATACATTTATCTACCAAGGCTTAGGATTTAGTCATGGCCATGCCTTCAGCTTTTACATAAAAGGAAACATGGATTTTCCCTACTCCATAAATGTTAAACCAGCCCAGTGTTTTTTTTTTTACCATCAGTAATAAGCCTGAAAGGAAGTGAAAGTATTTTATATTGCAGACTGTCCTGGGTTGTATTTAACTACCTTAAACTACTTCCTTTCAGTGCATCAACAATAGAACAGAATTGCTTCTAGCCACCTCCAGGCTACAGTCTGCTAGGCCTTCTCTTACCTATACTTTGACCTTTCTCTATCAGTAATTGTTCTGAATTTATACATGCAACTGATGTATCCTGTAATGGGCCATGAAATGTCTGACAACAGAAGCAGGAAATAATATGATTGACACATTCCAATATGTTACTCTATGATCCAATTAGAGAATCTAATGTGAAATAACACGCTGAGGAAAAGTCTATTTTACAGTGATAATTCACTTTGCCTGCAATTATTAAATGTACATGCAAATAGTTCAGAGTGTATTATATCTAAGATAGTAACACAAATTAATGTAGACTGGACATGCAAAATAAAATGTCAGGGTTCCAATAAAGAAGAAAATAAAAGTTCTTGTATACGATGGTAATACATTATACATTAAAAAAATCATATTGAATAAAAGAATGATTTTGCAACAGTTATTTACTGAGAGCAGTCATATAATGCTGGCCATACACAACCAGGTATTGTATTCATTTGATGTTCAGCAGCATTATCCCCATTGTCCTTTCAATGTTCCCCACACTCATGGAATGTTGTGGAAACATGGGGGTATTTCCAATAGTGTATAACAAGCTTTATTTCTCTGTTTTTTACCTCTTGATTGTTAACATTTTGGGAATTCACAGCTGGTCGTGCAGCCTTCAATAGGCTTGCGTGTACCACTAGTTGGATTACTTGAACATGATGTTCCAAACCACCTGGGCCGATCATTTTCCAATGGACATTATGCACCATAACTATCATGATCTTAATAAATGGGAGAAATTTAGATTGTTATTGGGAATGGGAATGTCGTCAGGTAATACCACCATTGCAATTGAATCGATATTTGTCAATCAAATGAAAATCAATGTAATGTTAAGTCAATGTATGTCTAGATTTACAGGGTTTTTTGGCATTGTGTTTTAAGTAGAGATATTCTTGAATATCCTTCATACATAAGTCACTTATTTCATAACTTTTTCCTACATTATTGCCTTACTTTTGCAAATTTGTTTCAGTAGCATTTTCTTGTTTTTCCTGGCTAAAATTTGAGGGAGTTAAAAGGATCAACAAAAGGGCTCAGCCTACTGCATGAAAACAGTTGGAATCAAATTTACATGAGAATGAAAGAGGAAGAAGCCATTGATAGTGTAAATTTGACCAGAGCAAAAGAATTCCCTGGAAAACTAAACTATAAGAGACCTAAGGGTGGGGGGAAGCATAGAACGTGACTTTGGGTCAAAACATCCTATAGTTAAATAAATATGAAGTGTTTTCATACTGAACCTTGAGGCAGACAAGTAATAAAAATGTAATGGAAAAAATGGCACTTAAGCTACAATGATCATTAGGTTATGCTAGGCAGCATTTGTTTATTCTGTAGTATGCAACAATGATGAGAACATAATATGTAGGAAAAACAGGTTTGATTTGGTTCTTGTGTTGTATAATATATCCCAGAGTCTTATTTATTGTCTTTTAGTTACTAATATGTGGCTAAGTATTAAAAACTGATTTTAAAAAACCTAATAAATTAAGTGACAGACCTATAGAACCTTTTCTTAATTGTTTCTTCTTAACATCTTTAGAGAAATCAGAATAAAGCAGGCCATACATGGAATAATAATGCATCCAATCAAGTCTTCCCAATCAAATGTATGTGTGTTAATATGAAGACATCTTGGATATAAAGTAATACTTTTATTAGCCAATAGGTATTACTTTATATCCAAGATGTCTTCACTTTCATCTATGGCTAACACGGTACAATTCTTCTACTACTAATTGTGTTAATATGTGACAGAGATGCTTATGTGGTCTTGTACTGTTTACAAGTAGAAGGTCCCATTATTTTAAATAAAAAAACCCTGTCTGGGACAAACTTGCATTGCGCCATAGCAGATCACAAAGTTGTGATCTAACTAGCAGTAGAAGGTGGCACAGTAGTTTGCTGGAAGATCTTCCTTCAACTGCCAATACATTACCTCTGGTACCTATCCTTTCGGGTAAAATTAATTGCAAAGGAGCATTTAATAAAAATAACAATAAAAAAACATTAAAAAAGTTATAGTAACTAAGATTATCACAATTTGTTTGGTGTTGTCTGAATAAATATGGAGTTCACTGCAATGCTTCTAAGCTCATTTAAATGGACAAGAAAATGTGCAGCTTACTTGGTGGTTTATATCAGAGCTGACAAGCAGCAGCGTTAAAAAATAATGCTTAGTACAGTACAAATGTCTTTTTTTAACACTTACAGAGCCTGGGGGGACAAGAATGGGGTAAGGTTTCTGTATTAACACTTGGGTTGGCACCAAAAGAGTTAGTGCACCTGTCATCTTATTGTACAATTGTTACAGTAACTAAATGAATTAAGATAGCAGTGGCCTGAAATAACTGGATAGAGAGCCTCGCACCATCATTTCTGAAAATGAAAGTGACTAGTGCATAGCAGGTTGAATAGATACAAAAGCTATTAGTGTTTTTCTGGCTACTTGTTGAACTAGTATAACGATTTCCAGATAAAAAACTCAAACTGCTGATTATCTTATGAGAGTCTGTCTATTTTTATAGAGATAATATGCAATTATTAGCCGTGGCATCGTGTTTCTCGATTCATTAAAATGTTTATATTATAGGCAAAAATGGATTCTAGAATCATCCTTAAGTTCCATAACCTGTATAAAAAGAACTCAACATGTAACATCGTACTTATATATTCATGGAACTCGGGGACTTTAATACACTTCTATTTTACAATAGGAGGAGCATTGTTTCCTATACATATGAAATAACACGGTAGTATGTACTTCAATTGATAAATAAGTAGAACAAATCAACCAAGATGTAAAAATTATAATATAAAGATGAGTTTGCCATCCGATGCAAGTTTGCATTTATAGTTGTAGGAAAATGTATCCCATAACATCCCTACAATAAACTGATTATTTACATACAATACATTTGATATGCTGCAGTCCTCTGGTTAGATCTTAAGTGCTAAGCCAACTGTCTCCACCGTTTAGAGCTTGTTTAAACATATGTCCAGTACTGTCCATCAGTCCATTTTTTACTAAAATATTTTTTCATAGGGAACACATTTTAGCATTCTAACTACTGAGTTGCAATCCCTACTTACATACAGTACTATGCGGAATTGCATTGCATTTCCATCACATAGAATAGAAAAGTAAAAAAAAAACAAACAAAAAAACAGGGAAACTACAAAATGCATTTACGTTTGCAAGTGTGAACGTAGCCTTAGGACTAATGATCTTTCTCTATTGAGGGAAAAACCATTAAAAGTGTTCTCTTTGATCTCTTTGAGTTGTAGTCCTTTAAAAAGAAAGAGGCATTTACTTAAAACAAGCACTTGTAAAACATAACCTAATGGATTCCATTAGAGTAACAGGTACCATTTTAGGTTTGTACTGTTATGTGTGTTGTAGGATTAGACATTAGTCAGTGATTAGCATGACCATCCTTTATTCTAGTGAGGAGATGATAGTGTAAGTCCAGTCAGCTAGAAAAGCGACAGTACAATACTTATCTAATCCTGAATCCCAGAAGTATGCCAGCATGTTTTGCTATGTACCTTTAAAAGAGTAACTTTATATGTTAGTATAGCATTGTAAATTATATTATAAGACTAGCAGTGTTACGTGCATTCTCATTTCCTTGAACACTTAATTGCACATTTGGATGAAATTTAGACCTGACACTTTCTCTCTGTATATACAGTATATATATTTTTTGTGGAAACTTTACATTGCAACTACCATTGCTTTATTGACAGCACACTTAAAGTGGACACGTAAAGACAATTATCTGTACATGCACTCTGATCCCAGAAAATTGCACGGATCGCTGTGCAAGCGGGCACCAATGCACACGAATCAAGTGCACAAGCATGTGTGCTCAGTGGCCTTGGCCAATGAGACACTTTTAACTGAAAGTATATTCATTTTCACATAAATTATCACCACTTTTTAAGGTATGTAAAGCACGTAGCAATTAAGATTTGTACAAATGTCCACCCAAATTTACAGTAGATTTCTGTGACATGGCAGTGTCATTTGCAGGAAGTATTGTGAGACAATTACTTACAGACAGACCCGTTAGGTCCAGAAAGAAATTTGCTTTAACATTGCGCCAGGCACAATTAAATCATTTATATATGCTAATATTTCAGTAAATCAATGTCTTGTTGCAGCAAATCTGTACTGATGAGATAATTTTAAAAACTGAGCAGTAAAAAAATCAAATGAAGTTGTCAGCAAGTGTTTTAATACAGTTGGAGATCTGTTACAAACACATAAAAAAATGTAAAAAAGGAAATTGCTTTCTCTGGAGTCTGCCTAGTTGGACAAGAGTTCCAAGGACAAATTCTAGTCATTCCTTTCTAGTTTGTGCAGATTTCTAGGGTCTATTAGACACATGTGTGTCATTCCCACCATCATCCAACAATTATTGCTGTTTCAAACTGTTACTGGAGCTGTTGACACAGAATATTGTCTGTCGACAGCACCAATTAGTTGGCGTGTCTGACTCGTGACAGCACAGTCTGCTTTTGTTTATGAAGATGGTGTGAGCTGTATCTCACTTTACAACCTCCATTGGCAGACAGTGGATAGAGAGCTATGTAATCATCAACAGAAGCCTGTGATATGTGTCCTCACATATCATCATGTGGAGAAGTTCCAACGGCCTTTGTGCTTGCTGAAATGATGGTAATATTCCTCCCATCTGTCAAATTATAAGGATGAATATGTATAAAAATACAAAATGCCTGTATAAAGTGTTGTAAGTTGTTGAAAAACAAATAATGTAAAACAGGCCAATGAAAATATTGTATTTATATAACACCAAGATTAATATTTTTTTATTGTTATGTATATGTTTATATTTAAAGGAATCTCACATCTTTTTGGATTATAATCAAAAGAAAATGAATCACAATAATGCATTGTAGTAGTATATGCATAACTTACTGGTGTGTGTTTTGGGGAGTTGTAGTGGCTTATATCTGTAACAGGAACATTTTTCAGTGCACTAGTACCCAGTAGCACGCCGGGGTACCACTATTAGTTACAAATTCTACTTCCCTTTCATATTCAGTTCTTTTTTTACCTAGAAAATGCACACATGTTCTTGTTAGGTTGACACCATATTTTTCCATGTATGCATGTGCAGCTTTATATTTGTCCTTCTGACTTCTGGTACACCTCTGATTTATTCCTTCTACACTGATGTCTCCAATTCATCCGTGTTCCTCATTTACTAGTGCACATTGCATTTTTTTCTTTGCAACCCCTGTTTAAACTGCTTGTGAACCTGGTTTGATTTCCTGGTTTACATGTCATCTGCTGATGCACAAGAAAGAGTTTTCTTCTTTGTTCACCCCTGAAGGGAATATCTGCGTAGAAACTGTAATAATAAGATTTTTCGGGAGATTTACTGGGAGCTGCAATTCTAAATCTAAAAGTCGACTAACCGTGACAATTTGCCAAAAACGGCCCTGATGAGATTTGCATGGTTCACCTTCCGAATGTTTTAGGTGCAGTCGCCGCATGTAATTTAATATTGGATTTGTGACTGTTTTGCTTGAGAGACGCAAATGTCAAATTCAGGGTTTGATAAAACAAAAGGTGCAAGAGTTTCCCTCTATTATTAATCTGCAGTAACCCAGTAAAATGCTAAATCTGATTGGTTGCTGCAAATTAATAGCATGGGCAAACTTTTGTATACTGAAGTATAGGGAGCCAGGCGTGATTGCCGTGTGGCTGTCTTGAATGATCTTCTTTATACTTCCAGGACACTCTGGGAGATTTAATAAAAGTTCTTATAGTTAAAATGGTGCTAATTTTGCCCCAGCCAAACAGATGTTATTTAACATTTGAAAGCAACATCTGATTAGTGGGGCAAAATTAGCACCATTTTTACGATAAGAACTTTTATTGAATAACCATTGTGTGCAGCCACATCTTTTACAGATGGCAAATGAAATCTTACATAAAATAAGGGACGATTCTGTTGGATCTGATGGAATCACCCGCTTTATAAGTAAAGTGGTACTGTGAAAGCAAATGTTACCAAAAGTGCCACAGGTACCACTTGGAATTACCGTCATGTCACCTGTTGAATGTAAAAGGTTTTAACTCGCTATGCTGAATGGCCCTTGCTTGGCTGTCCCTATTGTTTCATAGGTTTAGTTACTTTTGGTTGTCCATTCCCCCAACCCTCCCCAATCTCACTATAACTTAAAAATGACTGGGTAAGACTTCTTCTTGTGCTGTGTCTGTATAGCCTATAAATTGAAAGATCACAGAAAACGCTTGTAAGATTATGGTCATCTTTTCAAACAAAAGGTTGTGTTGTGTGACCCAATTTCTTACTTTAGATAGATAGATAGATAGATAGATAGATATATTTGGTGACTGGCACATTTCAGCTAATAATAGATTAGATAGATATGCTGTTTTTTTTTTTTTGATCTTTATCTTAATTTAACAAAGGTGTGCTTTTGCTGCAATGAAAAGTTACCCCTTTGAAAACCTTTTTTTTAAGTCTGATATGTTTTAGCAATCTCATCAATATTGATTGGATGCAGCCAACTGCAGCAGTGACTAGAGGTGAATCAAACTGGGGAGTTTTGTTCCACCAGCGGTTCCATGGATTGTATTAAAATTCTGAAAATCCGATTCGAAACCTGGGTCCGATTTTTCAACTGCGATTGCTGAATTTTCACCCGCAAGTTTCGAAGTTCTGCTGCACCGCTATAATCTAAATGTTATTTTCTTCCCATTCATGAAACAATGCGTCCATTAAAGTATAATTCATTGCATGTTTTGCATTCATCTGTCAAGCTGACCACACATTGTCAACTTTCACTGAACCTTTTCATTTTTCTTTCTTGTTTAATATATAGGGTGGAAAAATAAAGTCAGATGACCCTGTAGTATTAGTTACTACATTAATGGCATAGCTGTCTCACGCAAACACTGACGAGGTATGGAGCTAAATCAACACATTGTGATTTGTTGGTTCAACCAAGTACGGGCTAGCCGAGGTAGAAGAGTTAAATGCAATGAGCAAATATATGTATGAGACAAGCTGCAGCTTGTAGAAAAGAAAATGTTTGTAGAAAACTCCTGTGTTACAGGTTTATTTAAGGTGTGGTATTGCTTAAGCCACAGTAATTACCCAGGAGACCCTGACACAGTGGCTGAAAATGAAGCACTCCGTGAACTCAACGCTGCACCTTTTACCTTTCACAAATTAACCCTTAGTTGGCTGCTTGGCTGATCCAAGGAGTTGAATAGTGCACCCTGTAAGAATTGGAAAAAGTAGTGTCCAAGGTTGGATTAGAACAGAACAGGTTGTATAAGCATGAGCCCTGCTTAGCCACTGGAAAAGTCCTTTGGTAAAAAAGAACATTGTTGCTTGTTTTAATTAAAATGGGAAATAATATTTATTTAAATATTTATTTTAGGATGTATAACCTGGAAATATGAGCTGCATGGAAATCATGAAAACTTAAATGCAAGGGTGTAAGGGAGATACAGCAGTTTTTCTCAAACTTTAGGCTCCAATCTTTGCTACAAAGCTCACATGCTTCTCTGCAATACCCGAAGCTCCTTTTCCTTAGCTCTCTCCTGCAAGTAAAGCCAGCATCCCTTTCTGATGCCTTCTTTTTCCCGGGATCCCATTATTTATGGTTGTGAATTATGATGGTGACATCCATTTATGGATCCTTAATTGATGGCACTTCAGATGTTTGAAAACTAAAAATCTGTGCATTCCTGAACTACAGAGGAAAGCCAGGGAATGCTGAGAGTTGTAGTTCTCAAACACCTGGAGGGCTATAGTTTGAGTACATCTGACAAAAGAAATTCAAATGGACAAAAATACAGCAGTGTGGATGCCCTTTCTGTTTATGTAATCTAGCAGAGTTTCTCTCCAGGAATATTGACCAAGCTTACATGTGGTAGTAGCACCCCCAACACATCCCTTTAATTGAAGGTCTTTATGCCATTGGATGAGAGGCCTCTTCCCTCCTTGTTAAAAGCCAGTAGGCGGGGGGAAGTTATAGCCTTCAATACTAATCCAATGCAAGGTCAGGGAGACAACCTTCCCATGAAAATGCAACCAAAAATTGAGTGTCAGCCCAGATAACCCATAACCCAAGGTAATTTGTTAGGACCTTCCATACTGGGGTTACCTTGACGTGGTTGGAAAGCTTTTCACTTTTATGCATAAAATTGTAACTAAAACCCCCCATGTTTTTACTGTTTGCACTAGCACAGATATTATGATATATGGGGCCCAGGAATGTGCATTGATCATTTCTTTTCTTGTTTGTTTGGATGAATTTTTTGGTTTGCTAAATTTTTGTTATAATTGTTTTCTGTGTTCCCATAGGCAATTATTTAAGTGTAATTCTGATACACACGGACCAAAAGTCATGCACGCATGCAGTTAAAAGCTAGACCACATAGTTTCGGAACGCAAAGTATACAGTGGGAACTGATTCCTGCTTTTTCCATTATATTTTAAATTACATTGCAATTCGCAAAACACACATAAAATGGAAAATGGAATGAAACACACATAGTGGGACCTAACCCTAAGATATTCTTTTGGCTGAAGGTATGTGTGTATGTGTACATGTGTGTGTGGGTGGAACTTTGTAATTGATTTCTTTAGGTACAATGCTACTTTGGGACTTCAGTAACTCAGACAGCAGCTAACTGCAGGATTGGGTTTATCTGCTCAGCAAGAGCACAGAGAAACAGATAATGCTTATTCCCTTTTCTGGTTCTAATGCTGAATCAGTTAGCCATGCAGTGACAGAGAAATAAACTTTACTTTTATAGAATGGATAGTTTCTACATGTATTGTGCCAGGGGGAGGGGCTGGGTGATTGACAGTTCTTTACTGACTAGCTGTGCCCCTCTTTAAAAAGTAAAACTCCCAGAGCTAAAAAAAACAGGGATAGGAAGGACAGAGAAGGAAAAAAAGCAGATTGGTGGTAATTCGAATTACTGTGTGATTAGTCAAAAAATGATTTGGCACAGTTTACATGTCCTTTAAATGAATGACAACAATACACCTGGCTAGCAGTGTAATAAATTGAGATGATAACATTCAAATGTTATGAAAATAGTTTAAACAGAGCACATTAGATTGCTGATGTATTTTCTTATCTTATTTTGTGATTAATTCTGTTGGCGGTGCGGAGTTAGTGGTCAGATCATTGATTATAGTGCATCTCTAATGCATGTAATGGGAAAGTAAGATTGCAGGCTTATGTTACCTAACATTACATCCTCACATTAATAAGGGATGTTAACCTGTTAGTCTCTAATTGGACTCTAACCATTACTGCTTTCAGTCAAAATACACTTATATAGATCAAAGGAAAACATTCAACTAAAATGACTGCTTTTTCTAATTAGAAGGTAAATGAATTCTACAGAGAAACCCATTTTATTTCCTGAGAGATCTTTAAACAGAAGGAGAAAACAGAGCAACACAACCCCTCTAATTCTGTTCAAAGAAACCTAATATCCAAGGCAAAATGCGTACATTGTTTTGGGAAAGACAGAAAAAAATGACACTGCTTTACTATATACTGTATCTACAATTCCAAAGCAGCCTGGCATTTTATTTATCATGTGTATGGTGTCTGTTTACACTAAATTGGGACATGAATGATTTGTTAAAGAAGACCATCAATCTATATTTGGGCTATCTATAAAGGTAGCCCGAATGTGCGAACGTGGGTCACGATCCCTGACCAAATGGGGGACAACGATCCCAGACGGACAGGCATTTAGGTCCGATAAAGTGCCTATACACGTGACGATTTTTGCCCGAAATGGGCGTTTGTACACATCGTGCGTCGCGGGTTGGCACCGGCGATCGCACTTGTGTACGAACCTTTAATCTAGGGTTATTACTTTTTCCTGCATATGTCTGAAAAAAACACAATTAATAGACCACTAAGATGCTTAGACGGAACACATGGTTTCATTTGTTGCATATAGAATGGAGTGTTTTATTTAGTTTCCCGTTAGAGTAACTTGTATGTATGTTTGTATAGTTTATTTATGTAGCGCTGTTTATTTATGTAGCGCTGTATTTCAAGTCCAGTTGATCTAATTGAATACAACAGATACGCTGTACAGTAACAAAACACAAAAAGACATACAAGGGGGACAAATCCATAAATAGTTCAGTACATAAACATATAGAAATTGAAGTATTAGAGCCTTGGCAGTTGGCACCAGAGGAAAGTAGGTCCCTGCCCCGGAGAGCTTACAATCTTACACACATCTTGGTTGGCAGTGATTTTTGTTCTGAAATGATCCACAGAACACGTCATTGCCCAGGTCTACTGCCAAGAGAATTTTTTTTTACCCTTTATCATATTAATATATAGAATTGCTTTCATATTTGTTTTAAAGTTCTGCTTTGATGTGTCACTGACTGATAGCCATACACAATAGCAGTTACTTATCTACTCCTGATAGTTTGTAACATTTACACAGTCACCATTGCTATTCCTCCTGCATGATTCCATTGCATTGCATTCATCAAGGGAACAACCCTAATTACTGGTATATACACATTTACATTTATTAGCATAAATTTTTTTAAACGTTCTAAAGGTTCGTACACACGCTCAATTTATGAACAAGCAACGACCGCTGTCGGCCGAGCGCTACGCGCAAGAAACAGCCATTGGCGAGAATCGGCCGTGTGTATGCATTCGTCGGGGGTCGTTCGTTGATACGCCTGGTGAATCGACCAACAACCCCTGACGAACGCATACACACAGACGATTCTCGGCCAAAACAGCGGTTTGTCGCATGTGGCGCTTGGCAGTCAGGGGTCGTTGCTCACTCGTAAATTGAGCGTGTGTACGAACCTTTAGAATTAATGCTAACAAATGTAAATTTGTACCTTTAGATTGTGTTCTAAGTGATTATTTGCCGATTTATTTATTTTGCTTCCATATAAAATATTAAATATTATAACATAAGTGTAGTATATTTTCCAGAATGTTACAAGCAGGGAATCTTTATAATGTAACAAGCAGGGAATCGTTATAATGTAACAAGCAGGGAATCTTTATAATGTAACAAGCAGGGAATCATTATAATGTAACGGGCAGGGAATCGTTATTATGTAACAAGCAGGGAATTGTTATTATGTAACAAGCAGGGAATCTTATAATGTAACAAGCAGGGAATCGTTATAATGTAACAAGCATGGAATCGTTATAATGTAACAAGCAGGGATTCTTTATAATGTAACAAGCAGGGAATCTTTATAATGTAACAGCAGGGAATCTTTATAATAACAAGCAGGAATCATTATAATGTAACGGCAGGTCGTTATTATGTAACAAGCAGGGAATTGTTATTATGTAACAAGCAGGAATCTTATAATGTACCAAGCAGGGATCGTTATAAGTAATACAGCAGGGAATCGTTATAATGTAACAAGCAGGGAATCTTTATAATGTAACAAGCAGGAATCTTTTTGATTTAACAGCATAGGATCTTATATGTAACAAGCAGGGAATCGTTATAATGTAACAAGCAGGAATCGTTATAATGTAACAAGCAGGGATTCTTTATAATGTAACAAGCAGGGAATCTTTATAATGTAACAAGCAGGGAATCGTTATAATGTAACAAGCGGGGAATCGTTATAATGTAACAAGCAGGGAATCTGCTTGTTACATTATCCCCTGCTGCTCCTCTGTAATAGGCTGTGTACACTCTGTCCTGCCCAATCATCCACTAAAACTGATAAAATTTTGATTAGGAAACCGAAATTCTGCATCAAAATATCTGTATTTTTGGTCAAAACCACAATTTGGACATGGACTTTAAGTTTAAACTTTTACATTTCAGCAACAAAATAGAACAGAACCATCTGCAATAGAATATAGCAAACATATAAACTGTGTCACAGTAAATAAACAGTCAAATGTATGGAGCTGGAATATGTACTGATCATTTCTTTTGTAATCTTAAGATAAGGCAAGCTCTGAATTTTACCTCGGTCACCCACAATCGATAGGTGTATGGTGGTCACTGGTCACGAGTGATCTCCCTGTACTTTATATAGGGAGAACGATTGTGGCTGTGTGTAGCCACATCTTTCAAAGATGACAGATAGAATCTTACTGATTTTGTTTTTCATTGGTACAGCTTTAGTAGCACTGTTTAGGCTAGAAAAACGTATGTAATTTTTCATTTTACCTTGACTGAATAATGCTATATAGGATGCAATATCAATAGTTAGGTAGGAGGGTTAAAAGATTAGACTTGATGGACGTATGTCTTTATTCAACCTCAATTACTATGTTACTATGTAGTGGTCAGGGACACTTCTGCCATTAGCTGAAGTAAGAGTTTTCCCTTGGGCATCAGAACCCTAGGCAGAGTAAATTACCTCCCTCAGCGGCCAAGCATGATTCAGGCATCACAATTAGAATGCAGAAATGTTGCATGTAGTTGTAAAGTGGACATTCCACAATAACAGCTTAATGCAGTTGTCTGGGAGACACCTTTCCAAAGAAAATGCTAACTTACTATATACATGGCTCTGAGACCTGGAAAATAGTCTGGGGAACATGTACATATATCCAGAACTTGAAATAAAACTTTTGTAACTTACACTTCATTAAAAAAAAACTAATTCCTACAAAAAAAAAGGTAATTGCTATAAAAAAATGTCAAAACATTTCGGGTTCGAATCAGATTTTTGAAACATCAATAGGTCCTTCAGAGCCACTGTCAGAACCAAATTCGCCACCTACATTCTTCTCTGCATCAGACAAATAACCTTGCTGTTCTTTTTAACTGGAATAATCCCTACAAAATCTGCTTCACTCTACAAAAGTAAAACAAACATTTACCAGTGGCAGTATATATTGGCTTAATGGTATTTAATGTTACATTTATAAATTTAACTTCATTTGACACCCTCAATTGTACTTCTTGTAAAATGTACAATGTAAAATATCAGAAAGAAGCAAAAGTAAACTTTCATCTCCAGGTCCCCCCCTTCCTACAAGTTTAATTGCATGTTCTGATGCTGCCAAAAAAAATGTACTCAACAGGAAATGTGTTTAAAAAATCTATGTCCCTCCACTTTTATCTTTTTGGCTTCTGTGTCCCCTGCTGCTCACAGGAATTGTTGAAATTGTCAGAGCTATTGTTATGTGATTCCTGCTGTTTCTGGTTGGAGTAAGGGGTCAGTGATGGCATATACGTTATCAACATATGTATGTCATCAGATCAACCAAGAATTCTGAGAGCACACTTCATTTTGATGATTCCCCAGTAAGGCAGGAGGCAAGGAACACTATGAGAACTATAAGAACACGCAAGCCACAAGTGTTTAAAAACCTTCAGAAGATACGTATTACATTTTTAAACTATGCCAAACATTAATATTTAAACTATCCATACACAGAATTCACTGAATATTGCCCATATATGTGGCATAAAAATTATAGATCCCAAAAGTATACACAAAAGGATCAGTCTCATTTATATGTGAATTGCGCCACATTGAAGATCAAATTCCAATGGAATCTGCCATAAATTTGTGACACTTGCACGTGTATGCAAAAGTTCAGTTTTAGTTTGTAAATAGATATGGTAAAACTTTACAATTTAAAGACCTGAAATCTTTATGATATCAATACAGCATAATTTGAAGACTTCTAACTAAGGTGGGGTACAATTTCTGCGTTTAGTACTTCCTGTTTTTTTTTTGTTTGTTTGTTTTGGGGTTTTTTTGGAAGTGTCCTTGAACTCTTTTATTATCGTCCGGTGTGGCCACCCCAAGTGGTATAGTATAGTTTTCCACTTGTTTGGAAGCTAAATTTATTATCTTTACATTGGTTATATAAAGCAGGGATTCTCAAAATCAGTGTGCCACTGATTGCTTTTGATTGCAGCTTTCAGTTTCCTTATGGTAGGCTTACACGGTTAGATATCAACTTTTGATTGGTTGATTTATTTGATTCTCTTGAAATGATTGTTTGAAAATCGGTTCCTTTTTATATATCCCATATTTATATATCAAAAATATATCTCATCAAAAACACAATCGATATCTATTTAAAATTCAATCAAAATCAATCTTTTTTATTATAGCCAGCCAGAGATTCTTAAAGTTATAAGTGCAGAAAAACTACACAATTATAGATTGGGGGAGAGATTTTAGGTTTTAGTGGTCATTTACATTGGTCATTTACACTATGAGAAGGTGGTGATGTAGCACAAAATACATGCAGTGATATTTTTGCACAAAAGTTTTTTACTTGCACCTGATACTTTGCTTGTAGGAGTGGAAGGGAATCCTTTTCTGTTTTGGTGGTCTTGTATTAAAGTGAGAGGTCTAAACTCTACAAGAGGGTTTGTCTGGTGGGCAGGTGGCATTGCAAGAAATACAACTAATAATGAAAGAAAAAAATCAAATAAAGGAGATTAGTAAAGTATTATATACTACATTTTCAAGATACAGATTTGGTGATTTGTCATACTATTTAACACAGGCATACATAGAAAGCCACATAAATTAGGTCTTAAATATACTTAATCCTTTATTACATAATCAGTGACATTGAACTGTACACAAACCTAAAGGTAAATCCTACCTAGCTACCTATAAAGTCCCATGCAGTAAAAATGCCATAGAAAGGAATCTTAACACTGATCCAATTATATAATCCAGATTATAGCCAACCTTCTGCTAACTGATATCGCCACCATGTAAAAATAGGTACTTAATAGGAGGATCAAGCTGCTATGAATACAGTCGCCACCATGGAGAATAGGTACTTAATAGAAGGATCAATCAGTTATGGATCCAGTTGCCACCATGTACAATAGGTACGTAATAGGAGGATCAAGCAGCCATGTCTCAATTTATATAATATGCAGTTTAAAACCCACAGCTATGAAGTGCACCAGGATTGTCACAAGTAAACAGCCAGTACCACGGCCTCTTAAACTCTGTCCCAGATATAGCAACCCCAGCCTCCTCTGTCTACCAGGACATAGCTTCCAAATACACTACCTTGCAAAATACCTTCACCTGGGATACTTGTCTCACCGATGTATAGTTTTTTTAGTTTCCGTCTGCTGCTACTGTGTAGCATCTACCCAATGGCTGCTACAGACCTCAATATCTCCTGTGTATGCATATGGGCAATCAGAATTATCAAGCAACAGTGCCTTGCCAAATGAATAGGCCAGATGGGGTAGAGGATCAGAGAAGCAGCAAACACAACAAGGCTAAAAGCTACTTATAGTGTGCATAAGAGAACTGAAAAACTAGGTAGGAAAGTCAAGGGGACAACGGAAGTTAAGAACTGCCAGGCCAAAAATGTTGTAGAAAGGCATTAGATAGATTTGTCTAACGAACGTCAGAATCTACTGTATCTAATGTCTTAATATTGTATATCTGGCATAATTCTTGCAACACAATGTTGAGATGTTAAAGCCAATTAGCTGTTTGTTCTTACAAAGTCTTGTCAGCTTTAACATCTTCCTGACCGTGGTTCTTACTTGCAACATTACCGCAACATTCCGCGGCTAGATTATAGCTGTAGATCAGGAAATCCTGGTCTGGGAACGGCGCAGGTAAGTTACTAGCGTATGGGCACCTTAAGTCTTTAGAAACCAGATAGATTCAACAATTGAGCAATGAAATGTATCCATAGTGCATGGCCAGCATTAGTTGTACTACAGTTTTCTGCATTTGCTGTCATTTTTTTGTTGAATGATTTAAACCTTGTGCATTATTTGTGGTTATTATTTTAGCACTGTTCTCATTTGGAGAGTAATAAACAGTACTTCATCAGTTATAAAATAAGTGTGTAATTGCTGTAATACATTTATCTACCAATGGCTTAGGATTTAGTCATGGCCATGCCTTCAGCTTTTACATAAAAGGAAACATGGATTTTCCCTACTCCATAAATGTTAAACCAGCCCAGTGTGTTTTTTTTTACCATCAGTAATAAGCCTGAAAGGAAGTGAAAGTATTTTATATTGCAGACTGTCCTGGGTTGTATTTAACTACCTTAAACTACTTCCTTTCAGTGCATCAACAATAGAACAGAATTGCTTCTAGCCACCTCCAGGCTACAGTCTGCTAGGCCTTCTCTTACCTATCACTTTGACCTTTCTCTTATCAGTAATTGTTTCTGAATTTATACATGCAACTGATGTATCCTGTAATGGGCCATGAAATGTCTGACAACAGAAGCAGGAAATAATATGATTGACACATTCCAATATGTTACTCTATGATCCAATTAGAGAATCTAATGTGAAATAACACGCTGAGGAAAAGTCTATTTTACAGTGATAATTCACTTTGCCTGCAATTATTAAATGTACATGGAAATAGTTCAGAGTGTATTATATCTAAGATAGTAACACAAATTAATGTAGACTGGACATGCAAAAATAAATGTCAGGGTTCCAATAAAGAAGAAAATAAAAGTTCTTGTATATACGATGGTAATACATTATACATTAAAAAAAATCATATTGAATAAAAGAATGATTTTGCAACAGTTATTTTACTGAGAGCAGTCATATAATGCTGGCCATACACTAACCAGGTATTGTATTCATTTGATGTTCAGCAGCATTATCCCCATTGTCCTTTCAATGTTCCCCACTCATGGAATGTTGTGGAAACATTGGGATGTATTTCCAATAGTGTATAACAAGCTTTATTTCTCTGTTTTACCTCTTGATTGTTAACATTTTGGGAATTCACAGCTGGTCGTGCAGCCTTCAATAGGCTTGCGTGTACCACTAGTTGGATTACTTGAACAGTGATGTTCCTACAACCACCTGGGCCGATCATTTTCCAATGGACATTATGCACCATAACTATCATGATCTTAATAAATGGGAGAAATTTAGATTGTTATTGGGAATGGGAATGTCGTCAGGTAATACCACCATTGCAATTGAATCGATATTTATGTCAATCAAATGTAAAATCAATGTAATGTTAAGTCAATGTATGTCTAGAATTTACAGGGTTTTTTTGCATTGTGTTTTAAAGTAGATATTCTTGAATATCCTTCATACATAAGTCACTTATTTCATAACTTTTTCCTACATTATTGCCTTACTTTTGCAAATTTGTTTCAGTAGCATTTTCTTTGTTTTCCTGGCTAAAATTTGAGGGAGTTAAAAGGATCAACAAAAGGGCTCAGCCTACTGCATGAAAACAGTTGGAATCAAATTTACATGAGAATGAAAGGAGGAAGAAGCCATTGATAGTGTAAATTTGACCAGAGCAAAAGAATTCCCTGGACAAACTAAACTATAAGAGACCTAAGGGTGTGGGGGAAGCATAGAACGTGACTTTGGGTCAAAACATCCTATAGTTAAATAAATATGAAGTGTTTTCATACTGAACCTTGAGGCAGACAAGTAATAAAAATGTAATGGACAAAAATGGCACTTAAGCTACAATGATCATTAGGTTATGCTAGGCAGCATTTGTTTATTCTGTAGCTATGCAACAATGATGAGAACATAATATGTAGGAAAAACAGGTTTGATTTGGTTCTTGTGTTGTATATATATATCCCAAGAGTCTTATTTATTGTCATTTTAGTTACTAATCATGTGGCTAAGTTATTAAAAACTGATTTTAAAAAACCTAATAAAATTAAGTGACAGACCTATAGAACCTTTTTCTTAATTGTTTCTTCTTAACATCTTTAGATGAAATCAGAATAAAGCAGGCCATACATGGAATAATAGATGCATCCAATCAAGTCTTCCCAATCAAATGTATGTGTGTTAATATGAAGACATCTTGGATATAAAGTAATACCTTTTATTAGCCAATAGGTATTACTTTATATCCAAGATGTCTTCACTTTCATCTATGGCTAACACGGTACAATTCTCTACTACTAATGTGTGTTAATATGTGACAGAGATGCTTATGTGGTCTTGGTACTGTTTACAAGTAGAAGGTCCCATTATTTTAAAATAAAAAAACCCTGTCTGGGACAAACTTGCATTGCGCCATAGCAGATCACAAAGTTGTGATCTTAACTAGCAGTAGAAGGTGGCATGTAGTTTTGCTGGATAGATCTTCCTTTCACTGCCAATACATTACCTCTGACCGTTTATCCTTTCTGGGTAAAATTAATTGCAAAGGAGCATTTAATAAAAATAACAATAAAAAAACATTAAAAAAGTTATAATTAACTAAGATTATCACAATTTGTTTGTGGTGTTGTCTGAATAAATATGGAGTTCACTGCAATGCTTCTAAGCTCATTTAAATGGACAAAGAAAAATGTGCAGCTTACTTGGTGGTTTATATCAGAGCTGACAAGCAGCAGCATTAAAAAATAATGCTTAGTACAGTACAAATGTCTTTTTTTAACACTTACAGAGCCTGGGGGGACAAGAATGGGGTAAGGTTTCTGTATTAACACTTGGGTTTGGCACCAAAAGAGTTAGTGCACCTGTCATCTTATTGTACAATTGTTACAGTAACTAAATGAATTAAGCATAGCAGTGGCCTGAAATAACTGGATAGAGAGCCTCGCACCATCATTTCTGAAAATGAAAGTGACTAGTGCATAGCAGGTTGAATAGATACAAAAGCTATTAGTGTTTTTCTTGGCTACTTGTTGAACTAGTATAACGATTTCCAGATAAAAACTCAAACTGCTGATTATCTTATGAGAAGTCTGTCTATTTTTATAGAGATAATATGCAATTATTAGCCGTGGCATCAGTGTTTCTCGATTCATTAAAATGTTTATATTATAGGCAAAAATGGATTCTAGAATCATCCTTAAGTTCCATAACCTGTATAAAAGAACTCAACATGTAACATCGTACTTATATATTCATGGAACTCGGGGACTTTTAATACACTTCTATTTTACAATAGGAGGAGCATTGTTTCCTATACATATGAAATAACACGGTAGTATGTACTTTCAATTGATAAATAAGTAGAACAAATCAACCAAGATGTAAAAATTATAATATAAAGATGAGTTTGCCATCCGATGCAAGTTTGCATTTATAGTTGTAGGAAAATGTATCCCATAACATCCCTACAATAAACTGATTATTTACTATACGATACATTTTGATATGCTGCAGTCCTCTGGTTAGATCTTAAGTGCTAAGCCAACTGTCTCCACCGTTTAGAGCTTGTTTAAACATATGTCCAGTACTGTCCATCAGTCCATTTTTTACTAAAATATTTTTTCATAGGGAACACATTTTAGCATTCTAACTACTGAGTTGCAATCCCTACTTACATACAGTACTATGCAGAATTGCATTGCATTTCCATCACATAGAATAGAAAAGTAAAAAAAAACAAAACAAAAAACAGGGAAACTACAAAATGCATTTACGTTTGCAAGTGTGAACGTAGCCTTAGGACTAATGATCTTTCTCTATTGAGGGAATAACCATTAAAAGTGTTCTCTTTGATCTCTTTGAGTTGTAGTCCTTTAAAAAGAAAGAGGCATTTACTTAAAACAAGCACTTGTAAAACATAACCTAATGGATTCCATTAGAGTAACAGGTACCATTTTAGGTTTGTACTGTTATAGTGTGTTGTAGGATTAGACATTAGTCAGTGATTGGCATGACCATCCCTTTATTCTAGTGAGGAGATGATAGTGTAAGTCCAGTCAGCTAGAAAAGCGACAGTACAATACTTCATCTAATCCTGAATCCCAGAAGTATGCCAGCATGTTTTGCTATGTACCTTTAAAAGAGTAACTTTATATGTTAGTATAGCATTGTATATTATATTATAAGACTAGCAGTGTTACGTGCATTCTCATTTCCTTGAACACTTAATTGCACATTTGGATGAAATTTAGACCTGACACTTTCTCTCTGTATATACAGTATATATATATATTTTGTGAGAAACTTTACATTGCAACTACCATTGCTTTATTGACAAGCACCATTAAAGTGGACACGTAAAGACAATTATCTGTACATGCACTCTGATCCCAGAAAATTGCACGGATCGCTGTGCAAGCGGGCACCAATGCACACGAATCAAGTGCACAAGCATGTGTGCTCAGTGGCCTTGGCCCAAATGAGACACTTTTTAACTGAAAGTATATTCATTTTCACATAAATTATCACCACTTTTTAAGGTATGTAAAGCACGTAGCAATTAAGATTTGTACAAATGTCCACCCAAATTTACAGTAGATTTCTGTGACATGGCAGTGTCATTTGCAGGAAGTATTGTGAGACAATTACTTAAACAGACAGACACGTTAAGGTCCAGAAGAAATTTGCTTTAACATTGCGCCAGGCACAATTAAATCATTTATATATGCTAATATTTCAGTAAATCAATGTCTTGTTGCAGCAAATCTGTACTGAGATTAATTTTAAAAACTGAGCAGTAAAAAAATCAAATGAAGTTGTCAGCAAGTGTTTTAATACAGTTGGAGATCTGTTACAACACAATAAAAAAATGTAAAAAAGGAAATTGCTTTCCTCTGGAGTCTGCCTAGTTGGACAAGAGTTCCAAGGACAAAATTTCTAGTCATTCCTTTCTAGTTTTGTCAGATTTCTAGAGTGCTATTAGACACATGTGTGTCATTCCCACCATCATCCAACATATTATTGCTGTTTCAAACTGTTACTGGAGCTGTTGACACAGAATATTGTCTGTCGACAGCACCAATTAGTTGGCGTGTCTGACTCGTGACAGCACAGTCTGCTTTTGTTTATGAAGATGGTGTGAGCTGTATCTCACTCTTACAACCTCCATTGGCAGACAGATGGATAGAGAGCTATGTAATCATCAACAGAAGCCTGTGATATTGTGTCCTCACATATCATCATGTGGAGAAGTTCCAACGGCCTTTTGTCTGCTTGCTGAAATGATGGTAATATTCCTCCCATCTGTCAAATTATAAGGATGAATATGTATAAAAATACAAAATGCCTGTATAAAGTGTTGTAAGTTGTTGAAAAACAAATAATGTAAAACAGGCCAATGAAATATTGTATTTTTATATAACACCAAGATATTAATATTTTTTTATTGTTATGTATATGTTTATATTTAAAGGAATCTCACATCTTTTTGGATTATAATCAAGAAAATGAATCACAATAATGCATTGTAGTAGTATATGCATAACTTACTGGTGTGTGTTTTTGGGGAGTTGTAGTGGCTTATATCTGTAACAGGAACATTTTTCAGTGCACTAGTACACCAGTAGCACGCCGGGTACCACTATTAGTACAAATTCTACTTCCCTTTATTCATTATTCAGTTCTTTTTTTACCTAGAAACATGCACACATGTTTCTTGTTAGGTTGCACACCATATTTTTCCATGTATGCATGTGCAGCTTTATATTTGTCCTTCTGACTTCTGGTACACCTCTGATTTAATTCCTTCTACACTGATGTCTCCAATTCATCCGTGTTCCTCATTTACTAGTGCACATTGCATTTTCTTTCTTTGCACACCCCTGTTTTAAACTGCTTGTGAACCTTGGTTTGATTTCCTGGTTTACATGCTCATTCTGCTATGCACAAGAAAGAGTTTTCTTCTTTGTTCACCCCTGAAGGGAATATCTGCGTAGAAACTGTAATAATAAGATTTTTCGGGAGATTTACTGGGAGCTGCAATTCTAAATCTAAAAGTCAGACTAACCTGTGACAATTTGCCAAAAACGGCCCTGATGAGATTTGCAGTAGGTTCACCTTCCGAATGTTTTTAAGGTGCAGTCGCCGCATGTAATTTAATATTGGATTTGTGACTGTTTTGCTTGAGAGACGCAAATGTCAAATTCAGGGTTTGATAAAACAAAAGGTGCAAGAGTTTCCCTCTATTATTAATCTGCAGTAACCCAGTAAAATGCTAACATCTGATTGGTTGCTGCAAATTAATAGCATGGGCAAACTTTTGTATACTGAAGTATAGGGAGCCAGGCGTGATTGCCGTGTGCCTGTCTTGAATGATCTTCTTTATACTTCCAGGACACTCTGGGAGATTTAATAAAAGTTCTTATAGTTAAAAATGGTGCTAATTTTGCCCCAGCCAAACAGATGTTATTTAACATTTGAAAGCTAACATCTGATTAGTTGGGGCAAAATTAGCACCATTTTTAACGATAAGAACTTTTATTGAATAACCCATTGTGTGCAGCCACATCTTTTACAGATGGCAAATGAAATCTTACATTAATAATAAAGGGACGATTCTGTTGGATCTGATGGAATCACCGCTTTATAAGTAAAGTGTGTACTGTGAAAGCAAATGTTACCAAGGCCAGCAAATGTTCAGCAACCCTGTACTGAAATATATGAGCAGGCTGTGTCTGTAGGGAGTGTGTCAGTCACAAAAAAATCTCCCTATACATTATATAGAGAGAATGCTTGTGACTGTGTATAGCTATAAATTTGAAAGATCACAGACAAAATCTGTAAGATTCTGTCATCTTTCAAAAATGATTAGTGTGTACCCATCTTAACTTACCTGGTAGTTGTCCCTTTGTCACATTGTGTTTTTTGATACTATTTAGGAATTATAGTATACCTATATCTGAGGAGTGCATTTAATTTTATTGTAATGGGGCAGTTATGACTGTTCTATAATTAAATCGCTACCCAGAATTCCCAATGTAGACGCACATTATACCATGGATGGTATTACAGCTATTGGGTATTGGGTAAGGTCATAACTGTTAATTATGGTGTTGGGGTAAAGGTTGACAAAAAAATACTTTTAATATTGCAGGTTAATATTCCAAGGTTACTGAAACATTTTCCAATACTGAATGATCTGATTTGTTTCTATTTTTAGAAAATGTAAAATCCAAAGACTCTCGTACCGCACTTTCTTTATCTATATATTGTGAATCCTTGATAGTGATATGGTATGGACAGGTTACAGACATGGAGTTCTAGAACATATGAGGACATATTTGTGATGCACATTTGATTGGCCATTTTATGGTTTGGAAGTTAGTAGCATGTGCTTGATGAATTGTACATAGTGTTTGTGAGCAGAAAAATGTCCCTGCCGGTAGGTAAGAGTGTGCTATATCCTGTAATATGGGGGCCCATGCTGGTTTTATTGCTGTAGCTTAAGAGCTTCCTGGTTTTCTCAGTATAAAGCATCTTTAAATGTCTATCCTGTAAAAGAAGAAGGGAAACCCCAAGCTATTTCTAATGCATGAAGTTCTCTTCTGTTTTGCATTGCAGGATAACGTGTATCTCAACTCTAATCTATTAATTGAATAATTGAATAAACTTGTTTCCCTAACAGTGAGAACATATTGTTTGCACACAGTGTCATCCAAAGCCCTCCAGCTATCAAAAGATTGCCAGATATGTTTATTAAACCCCCTGTGCTTGGAATGAACACAGAAAACTGTCATCTGGAGCAAGAGGAAAGTGCCTATCGCAGCTGGAGATCTTGCTGTAATGAATAAAGGAAGAGTTTTGTGGTACAGTTTTGAGATGTAAAGAGGAAGGATTCCCTATTGTGCAAATGTGCTGTAACCCCCAGGCAACTGGAATATTGAATTATTTCTGCTTAGTACAATATCATTATTGGTTTAGCTATATGTATATTTAGTTAATAATTGTTGCCAATGATGCTAAATGTACATTTTCTGCTGATGGATACTACAATTCCCATCTTCCTTTCTTCACCAAAATTTGATGGTGCTGACTTATCGTAATATCAGAACTGCACACAAGCTATGTGCAATTTGATATACGTATTTGCTTTATTTAGAACATAAGTTATGTTGTAATAAACACTGTCAGCTACCATTTCGCTATTAAAGCTGTGGTAAGACCTTTACACTGATTCTATTTTATAAAACTCAAATTTAAAAAATAATTATGAATCAACTTTTTTTGCTTTTGTACTAGTAGAAAACATGGGAAATTCAAGAAAATCACTATGTAGACAAACAAAAAATTAAGGAATGTGAGGCCTAGTTCAATTCTTATTCAGCTTTGAAGGTTCAAATAATTGCCTAATGAGATGCTTGTTGCAGTAATTGCTGGATGGAGTCATAGCAAAATGTGATTTTCATATAAAATGACCAGCTTGGCTCAGACAGATCACAATATTTTATTTTTCCATTATTCAGTTTATTTCAGAAAAATCAGTCGAAAATGATTAGATGTTTGGAAAATCACCATCACCAATCAGTCACCTTGGCAGACATTTTGGTTGGATCGGCGAGTGATTGATATCGGACTGTCTGGACCAGAGATGTAATTTTAGACAGATCAATCCAAACAATGAGACATATTGGATAGTTACATCTTCAGTAGAACATATGATTGGTTGGGCTGAAATTTTGCTGTGTACAAACAGATTACCGAACGCTTAAAACCAATCGGACATAACAGTCTGTGGTTATTGAGCAGTTGGGGATGAAGTACACAAACAATGATACCCAAGGCAGAATATTAATCCAGGTAAAATAGTAGACCTCCTTTAATAAAGTGCAAGTATATGTGCCTTCAAATGTAATTAAGTATCAAAAGTAAAGGTTCTCTGCTTTCTTATGGTTCTAGTACCTTTTTATTTTTGTACAAAGACTAAATAAACTAATTTTAGAAGAAAACTCTCTTGCTATCTCTCTAGACACATCAATCTTTTCATAGAAATCGATTAAGGTTTGCTCAATTGATTGGAATATCGATGCCAAGTATAGGGGCCTTAAGATATTTAACTTTGAAATGTAGTGCAATCAAATAAATAAATAAAGCACCTAAACAAATTACATTTACTTTGTTACTGTCCACCATTGTTACTGAGTCAATGACTTGCATGGTTCAGAGGGACTCCCCCAAGACCTTGGAGACCCTGGCTCATGCCAGGATCTGCCCCTGTCTACACACGCAGGATGATATTTCTTCCTAATTGACTACCTGGTACAATGTTTTGGTCTTATTAACCATGTGACCAGCTGCCAGTTCAAAAATAACTGATCATTCCTGACCAATTTAATTAGCAATCTCTGTGAATGATAGGACACATTAGAAGGTATCAGGCTCGATCAATCAGGCCTAAATATCTCTGTGCACTGCTTTTCACTAAAAGATTTACCAATTTTATGTATCCAGATAAATTCACAAGGAATTTCAGCAATATCTGTCCATGCATGATTAGTGAATTACTGGACCCCATGGATTACAGGATCAGCCAATTGGGCAGGTGTTTCCAAACTGACTTGTAAAAGAAAGCACTTGTAAGGTGTGAATTGAAAAAATGCCTGTACTTTCCAACGTATAATCAGATGAGATGCTATTTTGCTAGCATTGATTGGACCATTCCTTTCCACAGCTGGCTCAGCCATACATCAGTGACATTTCATTGCTAGCTTCCAGTGTTTCTGGTCTAACCACAAAAACTCTTCTTGCATGTGAGTCAGGTATGACCTGCGTCTGCACCTATAGCTATTTCCTTTCCCTTTTTTCTAATAACCTCACGTGTTATGAAGAGCTTAGGAAAATTATATTTGTATGATAGATATAGTAAGTCTCGTAAACGAGAAGGACACATTTATGAGGTTTGTATTACCGTATTATATTGTATTACATTGTATTTATGTAGAGACAGGGACAAAATGGAGGACAACCAGTTCGAAAACATATAGAATCATTTTGGCTGTAGTTCAGAATAGGACCATTAGGTGGGCACAATCCTAAATCATAGAAACAAGTAAATGCAAAGGTTATATATTAAATAAGGATTTGCTAGCAAATAGGTTAATGACTACTTCCAGCATTCACACACAGGTAAAATATAAGGATTTGGACCTAGAAAACATTGTTCCAATGTACAGTAGCAAGAGGATAACAAGCAATGACACGTTGCTGGGGCTTTGGGCACTGGACCATGCATGCACATAGTAAGTAAAGTCTACTGTCATGCAAACTAAGCCACACAATTTCCTCCCCACTAATTGCTTTCTGTTCCTATTTAAATCCCAATGGCTGCATGCTGGCCCAGCTCTCCCCTTTTTTCCAATGAATAGGGTACAGACTTCATTGCAAAAGTTCAGTAATTTTTGAATATGCAAGTTCAACTATGGAGAGATTTTCTTGGGGAGCTAAGTAAATGTAGTTCTGGAAATCAGGCAGTAAACAATAACCCTTTTAATTTATGAAGAACCCCCATAGCTTGTAGTGCACATTAATGGGTAAATGCAGTTTCGGTGAACCAATACATTAAAAGCCTTGCTCACATGAGCTCACAGTCTAGACTCAAATGTATTCTTTCTAAAACCACCTATTTTCCTCTTTAAAAAGTAATTTTAGGATATGCTAAGCATAGTTAAAGTGTAGGAGTTATTTTGACAAATCTTGAAGTGCTTCTGATTGATGGATATGTTCCAAAAAGATATGCATTTGCACAGTATAAATGTTCCTTCTATTTCAAGCCAAAGAATGGAACATGAACATAAAAAATCAACAATCAAGCAACCCTAATGTTACCTTTCAATGTTCCCACAACATTTACCCACCATTTTCACAACATCCTAAGAACCCCTGGTTTAATCTTTCTTTTAATCGACGAATGTTGAGGGAGTGTCGGAAGTTTGCTAGATTTGATGATCAAAAGTCAAATTTATCAAACATATATATAGTGTATGTCGAGCATTACATGTTTAAAAGGAGAGGATGCTGGATACTTCACATCTCTGGATGAATAATATAAGTTTCTAAAACATGTTTAATGAGAATATTACTTATGAATGTGGATATTACTTATGTATGTGAATATTACCTATGTATGTGAATATTACCTATGAATGTGAATATTACCTACAGTATGTATGTGAATACTTCCTATGTATGTGACTATTACCTATGAATGTGAATATTACCTATGTATGTGTATATTACCTATGAATGTGAATATTACCATGTATGTTACTGTGTGTGAATATTACCTATGAATGTGAATATTACCTATGCATGTGAATATTACCTATGAATGTAAATATTACCTATGAATGTGAATATTAACCATGCATGTGTATATTACCTATGCATGTGAATATTACCTATGCATGCAAATATTACCTATGTATGTGACTATTACCTATGTATGTGGATATTACTTAAAAGATTCCAAAAAGATATGCATTTGCACAGTATAAATGTTCCTTCTATTTCAAGCCAAAGAATGGAACATGAACATAAAAAATCAACAATCAAGCAACCCTAATGTTACCTTTCAATGTTCCCACAACATTTACCCACCATTTTCACAACATCCTAAGAACCCCTGGTTTAATCTTTCTTTAATCGACGAATGTTGAGGGAGTGTCGGAAGTTTGCTAGATTTGATGATCAAAAGTCAAATTTATCAAACATATATATAGTGTATGTCGAGCATTACATGTTTAAAAGGAGAGATGCTGGGACTTCACATCTCTGGATGAATAATATAAGTTTCTAAAACATGTTAATGAGAATATTACTTTGTATGTGGATATTACTTATGTATGTGAATATACCTATGTAGTTGAATATTACCTATGAATGTGAATTCCTACAGTATGTATGTGAATACTTCCTATGTATGTGACTATTACCTATGAATGTGAATATTACCTATGTATGAGTATATTACCTATGAATGTGAATATTACCTATGTATGTGACTATTACCTATGTATGTGGATATTACTTATGAATGTGAATATTACCTATGTATGTGACTATTACCTATGAATGTGAATATTACCTATGAATGTGAATATTACCTATGCATGTGTATATTACCTATGAATATGAATATTACCTATTAATGAGGATATTACCTATGCATGTGAATATTACCTATTAATGAGAATATTACCTATTAATGGATATTACCTATGCATGTGATATTACCTATTAATGAGAATATTACCTATGCATGTGAATATTACCTATGAAAGTGAATATTACCTATGTAGTAGATATTACCTATGAATGTGATTATAACATATAAATGTGAATACTACTATGTATGTGAAAATTACCTATGAATGTGAATATTACCTATGCATGTGAATATTACCTATGCATGTGAATATTACCTATGCATGGAAATATTACTTATTTACTGTCTTTAGTAAGTTTTACTCCACTGAAAAATCACAGAAACATGAGAACCTCTGTTCACTTCCCAAACTACAGAAGTACAGCATATCAAATGAACAAAAGGAGAGAAAGGGTAGTTTCATACTGGCTTAAAGGCGTTAGACTTCCTTTTTATGTACATTTGATACATTTCAGGAGGGTGTGCTGCCCTTGTGCAGTGCAGTCATTATGTAGTATCATGTTTGATATATCAATTCGCATATTGTTAAAATAACTAAAATTCGAATCTTGATTAAATATATTAACACTAAACATCAGGGGATAGAGACATGTAAACAACATCATTGTTGTCAGTATAAATGGCATCTTAACAGATACGACTCAGTATAAAGAAAGAGTAGAAAATACACAAAAATGAAATATCAAATACTATTTTAAAAACAAATTTAAAAAAAAATCATTTTCCTCTAGACAATTAATAGTAATATTTTTTTTTGACTGTATAATCGAACCAGGACAGGTGTTCTAAGTGCATATTTCAATTCAATCAATATTAAATAATTATATCAATATAGTCTATATTATTATATATGTATCAGATGAGAAAAAGTTTAAAATGCAAAAATGCACCCAAAAAGTAACAAAGTAACATAGTAGTTGAGGTTGAATAAAGTCATGCATCCATAAGTCCAACATTTTCACCCTCCTCTTTAACCCTACCTAAAGTTGATCCACGGGAAGTCAAACAAAACCGCTAAAAAAGGGGAAAAATTCCTTCCTGGCTCCAAATGGTAAACGGAAAAGTATCTCTGGACCAACACAAACTGCCCTATATGTTAATACTAGTAATTATCAATATTTTTTAGTTTTAGAAACTTATCCAGGCCATTTTAAGCTATTCAATAATGAACTTGCCATTACCACTTATGTGGAAGACATTTCCACTGTTCTCACGTAGAAGAAACCTTTCCTAACATGAAGGTGAAACTTTTTTCCTCCAATCTTAAAGGATGTCCACGTGTCCTCTGATATGAAAAGATCCATTGGTAAAGTTTGTGGTTTCAGCGTCTGAAAAAGTAAAGAGTTTTATGTACAATAGATGGTGTTAAGCTTTTTAAATATATGTTAGAGGTTATGCACATACAAAGGTAAAGTTTGTGTCTTACTTTGTAACCGTAGAAACCAATCAGCAGAAACTGCTGATTGGCTTTTATTGGTTATAAGCCAGAGCATTTTTGTCAGTCTCTTATATATACATCTCTTTTCTGTTTGCAAAAACCAATTTATTTATTTACAGTATTACTGAGAATACTATAAAGTAGTATGCTCCATAAATTGCAAACACTAGTGCATTATATTTGTTACTGCACTGTTATAGTATGAAAATGTCGCTATTAAATAAAAGAGTAATACGTGTTTTATTGTTTTTGCATTTTTAAATGTATTGTTAAACACAGTATGTCAACTTCAGAGTGTACAGTGATAGAGCAGTATTTTTTAGTAATCTTTTCTGTCGGTCTGTTATAGCAGGCAGAGAGGTGTAACAGAACTCCTGTGCCCACCCTGCAAAACTATTATGGGGCCTCCTCACTGCTTCATCTACAACCTTTTTGTGGCAGGGGCAGGAGGGCTAGTATCTGCTTGTAGGAAGCGTGTAGGCTTACCTGGGAGGCCGACCCATCAGCTCCCGGCCCCCCCGCATGCTCCAGGCCCCCCAGATGGGATTGCCCTTTGGGTAGTTACTATTCACATTTACTAATCTCCTGACTCTTCCCTGCCGTGCATGGGGGAAGACTGGACGTCTCTCCTGGGCAAGCCGTCGTTGCCCCAGGCTCATAGTAATTTTCACATACATAGGTAGTATTCACATTTATATGTTATAGTCACATTCATAAGTAATATCTACATACATAGGTAATATCACTTTCATAGGTAATATTCAATCATGCAGGTAATATTCTCATTAATGGAATATTCACATGCACAGGTAATATCCTCATTAATAGGTAATATTCTCATTAATAGGTAATATTCACATGCATAGGTAATATCCTCATTAATAGGTAATATTCATATTCATAGGTAATATACACATGCATAGGTAATATTCACATTCATAGGTAATATTCACATTCATAGGTAATAGTCACATACATAGGTAATATTCACATTCATAAGTAATATCCACATACATAGGTAATAGTCACATACATAGGTAATATTTGCATGCATAGGTAATATTCACATGCATAGGTAATATACACATGCATGGTTAATATTCACATTCATAGGTAATATTTACATTCATAGGTAATATTACATGCATAGGTAATATTCACATTCATAGGTAATATACACATACATAGGTAATATTCACATTCATAGGTAATATTCACATTCATAGGTAATAGTCACATTCATAAGTAATATCCACATACATAGGTAATATCCACATACATAGGTAATATTCACATGCATAGGTAATATTCACATTCATAGGTAATATTCACATTCATAGGTAATATTCACATTCATAGGTAATATTCACATTCATAGGTAATATTCACATACATAGGTAATATTCACATTCATAGGTAATATTCACATGCATAGGCAACATTCACATTCATAGGTAAAATACACATACATAGGTAATATTCACATTCATATATAATTTTCACATACATAGGTAGTATTCAAATACAAGGTAATTATCAATTCATAGGTAATAGTCACAATACATAGGAAGTATTCACATACATACTGTAGGTAATATTCACATTCATAGGTAATATTCACATACATAGGTAATATTCACATACATAAGTAAATCCACATTCATAGTAATATTCTCATTAAACATGTTTTAGAAACTTATATTATTCATCCAGAGATGTGAAGTATCCAGCTCCTCTCCTTTTAACATGTGAATGCTCGACATACACTATATATATGTTTGATAAATTGACTTTTGATCATCAAATCTAGCAAACTTCCGACACTCCCTCAACATTTTGTCGATTAAAAGAAAGATTAAACCAGGGGTTCTTAGGATGTTGTGAAAATGGTGGGTAAATGTTGTGGGAACCGTAAAGGTAACATTAGGGTTGCTTGATTGTTGATTTTTTATGTTCATGTTCCATTCTTTGGCTTGAAATAGAAGGAACATTTATACTGTGCAAATGCATATCTTTTTGGAATCTTTTAAGTAATATCCATACATGGTAATGTCACATACATAGGTAATATTTGCATGCATAGGTATATTCACATGCATAGGTAATACACATGCATGGTTAATATTCACATTATAGGTAATATTTACATTCATAGGTAATATTCACATGCATAGGTAATATTCACATTCATAGGTAATATTCACATTCATAGGTAATATTCACATTCATAGGTAATATACACATACATAGGTAATATTCACATTCATATGTAATTTTCACATACATAGGTAGTATTCAAATACATAGGTAATATTCACATTCATAGGTAATAGTCACATACATAGGAAGTATTCACATACATACTGTAGGTAATATTCACATTCATAGGTAATATTCACATACATAGGTAATATTCACATACATAAGTAATATCCACATACATAAGTAATATTCTCATTAAACATGTTTAGAAACTTATTTATTCATCCAGAGATGTGAAGTATCCAGCATCCCTCCTTTTAAACATGTATGCTCGACCTACACTATATATATGTTTGATAAATTGACTTTTGATCATCAAATCTAGCAAACTTCCGACACTCCCTCAACATTCGTCGATTAAAGAAAGATTAAACCAGGGGTTCTTAGGATGTTGTGAAAATGGTGGGTAAATGTTGTGGGAACATTGAGGTAACATTAGGGTTGCTTGATTGTGATTTTTTATGTTCATGTTCTTTGGCTGAAATAGAAGGAACATTTAACTGTGCAAATGCATATCTTTTTGGAACATATCCATCAATCAGAAGCACTTCAAGATTTGTCAAAAAATACTCCTACACTTTAAATCTGCTTAGCATATCCTAAAATTACTTTTTAAAGAGGAAAAAGGTGGTTTTAGAAAGAATACATTTGAGTCTGACTGTGAGCTCATGTGAGCAAGGCTTTTAATATGGTTCACCGAAACTGCATTACCCATTAATGGGCACTACAAGCTATGGGGGTTCTTCATAAATTAAAAGGGTTAGTTTACTGCCTGATTTCCAGAACTACATTTACTTAGCTCCCAAGAAAATCTCTCATAGTTGAACTTGCATATTCAAAAATTACTGAAATTTTGCAATGAAGTCTGTACCCATTATTTGGAAAAAAGGGGAGAGCTGGGCCAGCATGCAGCCATTGGGATTTAAATAGGAACAGAAAGCAATTAGTGGGGAGGAAATTGTGTGGCTTAGTTTGCATGACAGTAGACTTTACTTACTATGTGCATGCATGGTCCAGTGCCCAAGCCCCAGCAACGTGTCATTGCTTGTTATCCTCTTGCTACTGTACATTGGAACAATGTTTTCTAGGTCCAAATCCTTATATTTTACCTGTGTGTGGAATGCGGAAGTAGTCATTAACCTATTTGCTAGCAAATCCTTATTTAATATATAACCTTTGCATTTACTTGTTTCTATGATTTAGGATTGTGCCCACCTAATGGTCCTATTCTGAACTACAGCCAAAATGATTCTATATGTTTTCGAACTGGTTGTCCTCCATTTTGTCCCTGTCTCTACATAAATACAATGAATACAATATAATAAGGTAATACAAACCTCATAAATGTGTCCTTCTCGTTTACGAGACTTACTATATCTATATACAAAATATAATTTTCCTAAGCTCTTCATAACACGTGAGGTTATTAGAAAAAAGGGAAAGGAAATAGCTATAGGTGCAGACGCAGGTCATACCTGACTCAATGCAAGAAGAGTTTTGTGGTTAGACCAGAAACACTGGAAGTAGCAATGAAATGTCACTGATGTATGGCTGAGCCCGCTGTGGAAAGGAGGTCCAATCAATGCTAGCAAAATAGCATCTCATCTGATTAATAGTTGGAAAGTACAGGCATTTTTTCAATTCACACCTTACAAGTGCTTTCTTTTACAAGTCAGTTTGGAAACACCTGCCCAATGGTGATCCTGTAATCCATGGGGTCCAGTAATTCCACTAATCATGCATGGAAAGATATTGCTGAAATTCTTGTGAATTTATCTGGATACATAAAATTGGTAAATCTTTTAGTGAAAAGCAGTGCACAGAGATATTTAGGCCTGATTGATCGAGCCTGATACCTTCTAATGTGTCCTATCATTCACAGAGATTGCTAATTAAATTGGTCAGGAATGATCAGTTATTTTTGAACTGGCAGCTGGTCACATGGTTAATAAGACCAAAACATTGTACCAGGTAGTCAATTAGGAAGAAATATCATCCTGCGTGTGTAGACAGGGGCAGATCCTGGCATGAGCCAGGGTCTCCAAGGTTTGGGGGAGTCCTCTGAACCATGCAAGTCATTGACTCAGTAACAATGGTGGACAGTAACAAAGTAAATGTAATTTGTTTAGGTGCTTTATTTATTTATTTGATTGCACTACATTTCAAAGTTAAATATCTTAAGGCCCCTATACTTGGCATCGATATTCCAACAATTGAGCAAACCTTAATCGATTTCTATGAAAAGATTGATGTGTCTAGAGAGATAGCAAGAGAGTTTTCTTCTAAAATTAGTTTATTTAGTCTTGTACAAAATAAAAAAGGTACTAGAACCATAAGAAAGCAGAGAACCTACTTTTGATACTAATTACATTTGAAGGCACATATACTTGCACTTTATTAAAGGAGGTCTACTATTTTACCTGGATTATATTCTGCCTTGGGTATCATTGTTTGTGTACTTCATCCCCACTGCTCCATAACCACACGACTGTTATGTCCGATTGGTTTTAAGCGTTCGGTAATCTGTTTGTACACAGCAAAATTTCAGCCCAACCAATCATATGTTTCTACTGAAGATGTGACTACCATATGTCTCATTGTTTGGATTGATCTGTCTAAAATACAATCTCTGGTCCAGACAGTCCGATATCAATCACTCGCCGATCCAACCAAAATGTCTGCCAAGGTGACTGATGGTGATGGGGATTTTCCAACATCTAATCATTTTCGACTGATTTTTCTGAAATAAACTGAATAATGGAAAAATAAAATATTGTGATCTGTCTGAGCCAAGCTGGTCATTTTATATGAAAATCACATTTTGCTATGACTCCATCCCGCAATTACTGCAACAAGCATCTCATTAGGCAATTATTTGAACCTTCAAAGCTGAATAAGAATTGAACTAGGCCTCACATTCCTTAATTTTTGTTTGTTTACATAGTGATTTCTTTGAATTTCCCATGTTTTCTACTAGTACAAAAGCAAAAAAAGTTGATTCATAATTATTTTTTAAATTTGAGTTTTATAAAATAGAATCAGTGTAAAGGTCTTACCACAGCTTTAATAGCGAAATGGTAGCTGACAGTGGTTATACAACATAACTTATGTTCTAAATAAAGCAAATACGTATATCAAATGACATAGCTTGTGTGCAATTCTGATATTACGATAAGTCAGCACCATCAAATTTTGGTGAAGAAAGGAAGATGGGAATTGTAGTATCCATCAGCAGAAAATGTACATTTAGCATCATTGGCAACAATTATTAACTAAATATACATATAGCTAAACCAATAATGATATTGTACTAAGCAGAAATAATCAATATTCCAGTTGCCTGGGGTTACAGCACATTTGCACAATAGGGAATCCTTCCTCTTTACATCTCAAAACTGTACCACAAACAATCTTCCTTTATTCATTACAGCAAGATCTCCAGCTGCGATAGGCACTTTCCTCTTGCTCCAGATGACAGTTTTCTGTGTTCATTCCAAGCACCGGGGGTTTAATAAACTATCTGGCAATCTTTTGATAGCTGGAGGGCTTTGAGTGACACTGTGTGCAAACAATATGTTCTCACTGTTAGGGAAACAAGTTTATTCAATTATTCAATTAATAGATTAGAGTTGAGATACACGTTATCCTGCAATGCAAAACAGAAGAGAACTTCATGCATTAGAAATAGCTTGGGGTTTCCCTTCTTCTTTTACAGGATAGACATTTAAAGATGCTTTATACGAGAAACCAGGAAGCCTTAAGCTACAGCAATAAAACCAGCATGGGCCCCCATATTACAGGATATAGCACACTCTTACCTACCGGCAGGGACATTTTTCTGCTCACAAACACTATGTACAATTCATCAAGCACATGCTACTAACTTCCAAACCATAAAATGGCCAATCAAATGTGCATCACAAATATGTCCTCATATGTTCTAGAACTCCAGTCTGTAACCTGTCCATACCATATCACTATCAAGGATTCACAATATATAGATAAAGAAAGTGCGGTACGAGAGTCTTTGGATTTTACATTTCTAAAAATAGAAACAAATCAGAATTCAGTATTGGAAAATGTTTCAGTAACCTTGGAATATTAACCTGCAATATTAAAGTATTTTTTTGTCAACCTTTACCCCAACACCATAATAACAGTTATGACCTTACCCAATACCCAATAGCTGTAATACCATCCATGGTATAATGTGCGTCTACCTTGGGAATTCTGGGTAGCGATTTAATTATAGAACAGTCATAACTGCCCCATTACAATAAAATAAAGTCACTCCTCAGATATAGGTATACTATAATTCCTAAATAGTATCAAAAACACAATGGGACAAAGGGACAACTACCAGGTAAGTTAAGATGGGTACACACACTAATCATTTTTGAAAGATGACAGAATCTTACAGATTTTGTCGGATCTTTCAAATATAGCTATACACAGTCACAAGCATTCTCTCTATATAAGTATAGGGAGATTTTTTTGTGACTGCCACACTCCCTACAGACACAGCCTGCTCATATATTTCAGTACAGGGTTGTGAACATTTGTGGCCTTGGTAACATTTGCTTTCACAGTACACAATTACTTATAAAGCGGTGATTCCATCAGATCCAACAGAATCGTCCCTTTATTATTAATGTAAGTTTCATTTGCCATCTGTAAAAGATGTGGCTGCACACAATGGGTTATTCAATAAAAGTTCTTATCGTTAAAAATGGTGCTAATTTTGCCCCAACTAATCAGATGTTAGTTTCAAATGTTAAATAACATCTGTTTGGCTGGGGCAAAATTAGCACCATTTTAACTATAAGAACTTTATAAAATCTCCCAGAGTGTCCTGGAAGTATAAAGAAGATCATTCAAGACAGGCACACGGCAATCACGCCTGGCTCCCTTACTTCAGTATACAAAAGTTTGCCCATGCTATTAATTTGCAGCAACCAATCAGATGTTAGCATTTTACTGGGTTACTGCAGATTAATAATAGAGGGAAACTCTTGCACCTTTGTTTTATCAAACCCTGAATTGACATTTGCGTCTCTCAAGCAAAACAGTCACAAATCCATAAATACATGCGGCGACTGCACCTTAAAAACATGAAGGTGAACCTACTGCAAATCTCATCAGGGCCGTTTTTGGCAAATTGTCACAGGTTAGTTGACTTTTAGATTTAGAATGCAGTCCCAGTAAATCTCCCGAAAAATCTTATTATTACAGTTTCTACGCAGATATTCCCTCAGGGTGAACAAAGAAGAAAAACTCTTTCTGTGCATAGCAGAATGAGCATGTAAACCAGGAAAAAACCAAGGTTCACAAGCAGTTTAAAACAGGGGTGTGCAAAGAAAGAAAATGCAAGTGCACTAGTAAATGAGGAACACGGATGAATTGGAGACATCAGTGTAGAGGAATTAAATCAGAGGTGTACCAGAAGTCAGAAGGACAAATATAAAGCTGCACATGCATACATGGAAAAATTGGGTGTGCAACCTAACAGAAACATGTGTGCATGTTTCTAGGTAAAAAAAGAACTGAATAATGAATAAAGGGAAGTAGAATTTGTACTATAGTGGTACCCGGCGTGGCTACTGGTGTACTAGTGCACTGAAAAATGTTCCTGATGTGAATATTACCTATGCATGTGAATATTACCTATGCATGTGAATATTACCTATGCATGGAAATATTACTTATTTACTGTCTTTAGTAAGTTTTACTCCACTGAAAAATCACAGAAACATGAGAACCTCTGTTCACTTCCCAAACTACAGAAGTACAGCATATCAAATGAACAAAAGGGGAGAAAGGGTAGATTTTCATACTGGCTTAAAGGCGCTTAGACTTCCTTTTTTATTTGTACATTTGATACATTTCAGGAGGGTGTGCTGCCCTTTGTGCAGTGCAGTCATTTGAGTAATATTGCTGTATTATACAAATTCTGCATATTGTTTCCTAAAACTAAAAATTCTGACATCTTGAGTAAATCAATTACATAACATCAGGGGATAGAGACATGTAAACAACATCATTGTCTGTCAGTATAAATGGCATCTTAACAGATACGACTCAGTATAAAGAAAGAGTAGAAAATACACAAAACTGAAATATCAAATACTATTTTAAAACAAAATTTAAAAAAAATAATTTTCCCTCTAGACAATTAATAGTAATATTTTTTTTTTTGACTGTATAATCAGAACCAGGACAGGTGTTCTAAGTGCATATTTCAATTCAATCAATATTAAATAATAATATCAATATAGTCCTATATTATTATATATGTATCAGATGAGAAAAAGTTTAAAATGCAAAAATGCACCCCAAAAAGTAACAAAGTAACATAGTAGTTGAGGTTGAATAAAGTCATGCATCCATCAAGTCCAACATTTTCACCCTCCTCTTTAACCCTACCTAAAGTTGATCCACGGGAAGTCAAACAAAACCGCTAAAAAAGGGGAAAAATTCCTTCCTGGCTCCAAATGGTAAACGGAAAGTATCTCTGGACCAACCACAACTGCCTTATATGTATTAATACTAGTAATTATCAATATTTTTTAGTTTTAGAAACTTATCCAGGCCATTTTTAAAGCTATTCAATGAACTTGCCATTACCACTTATGCTGGAAGACATTTCCACTGTTCTCACTGTAGAAGAAACCTTTCCTAACATGAAGGTGAAACTTCTTTTCCTCCAATCTTAAAGGATGTCCACGTGTCCTCTGATATGAAAAGATCCATTTTGGTTAAAGTTTGTGGTTTCAGCGTCTGAAAAAGTAAAGAGTTTTATGTACAATAGATGGTGTTAAGCTTTTTAAATATACGTTAGAGGATTATGCACATACAAAGGTAAAGTTTGCTCTTACCTTTGTAATCCGTAGAAACCAATCAGCAGAAACTGCTGATTGGCTTTTATTGGTTATAAGACCAGAGCATTTTTGTCAGTCTCTTATATATACATCTCTTTTTCTGTTTGCAAAAACCAATTTATTTATTTACAGTATTACTGAGAATACTATAAAGTAGTATGCTCCATAAATTGCAAACACTAGTGCATTATATTTGTTTACTGCACCGTTATAGTATGAAAATGTCGCTATTAAATAAAAGAGTAATACGTGTTTTATTGTTTTTGCATTTTTAAATGTATTGTTAAACACAGTATGTCAACTTACAGAGTGTACAGTTATAGAGCTGTATTTTTTAGTAATCATTTTCTGTCGGTCTGTTATAAGCAGGCAGAGAGGTGTACCAAGAACTCCCGTGCCCACCCCTGCAAAACTATTATGGGGCCTCCTCACTGCTTCATCTAAAACACTTTTCTGTGGCAGGGGGCTGTATCTGTTGTAGGAAGTTAGAATTTGGAGGCCACATAGCTCCCAGGCCCCCCAGCATAGCTCCCAGGCCCCCCAGTAGGGATTGCTTCTGTGGTAGTTACACTTAAAATTTAACCTGATATTCCTGCCTGACTGCAAACTTATTTTCCATGCATTGTTGTTTTTATTCATTTCTATACAACAGAAGTGTGTGCATTTTTTCAATACGAATGCACACAGCAGTGCATTTCTAAAACACACTGTACTAATGGATTGCATAAGTGGGAATTCTATATCTAATATATTCCATATTATATTTGTATATGCAACAAAAAATAGGAAGTAACTGGTGGACTATAAAGTGCACTTCGACAATTTTTTGTTGTCTTGTAGTCTACCTGGTCCTTCCTATTCTTTGTTGTATATACAAGTTTGGATGTTGGAGTGGAACATCAGAAGCAAACTGATGGCAGCTGGAAAATAAGTGGTATTTTTGAATATGTACTGAATATTCCATATTCTATATCTATATTCTATCTAATGCATTCCATGTGTGAATTCTGTGTTGCTGCACAGAATTCACCCATCTGTTTCTTTCCTAGTGTGAACTGAGGAGTCCAACATATTTTTAATAAAATATTATCCCATGGGCCGAGAGAGGGGGTGGGGCCAGATGGACTTACAAGTACAACTTGATTACACCCCTTCTAGTCCAAAACCATGGGTGAGTTGGTGGAATATTTAGCATTCCGAGTGGTAGAGAAAACACACACATGCTGCAATGCAATAACAAATACATTTTAAACCATGTTTTCATATTTTGTAGCAACAAAATGCTACCATGGATTACCCAACGCATCAGCGGCTGCTCCTAGTGTGATGTCACTATCATGGTACCTTGTGTTATAGATCAAGACGTATTTTGAGGGGTTAGTTGCCATTCCCTTTTTTAAAAACCCTCTTGCACAACTCTAAACCTGAGTACAGACGTGAGATAGTGAATGTGACATCTGACCACCTACTGCATGACAAACAGATGTCCTGCAATAGGCAGTTGAGCTATCACACATCTGTACCTACCATATGTGCTATAAAAGTTTTAGTATTTTTTTACCAGGCCTCCAACAATTTATAAATCTGAATAATCTCTTCTGGGCATTAGGAAGTAAAAAGTGTGTGTTGGGAGGTTTCTTACACATTAGCATTGTATGTTGTGTGTATATGTAAATGTGTTTGATTTAGTTGAAATAGCAATAATTTGTTATGTACAAGCACAATGCTTCAACCTCTTATTCTCTATCTATACATACAAATGTGTTTCTAAATGCACAGATGAGCAAAGAATCAACCCACAGAGCTGGATAATTGCCAAGACAAAGGAACTGTTCACAAACAGAATATAAATGAATTTTCAGCTAAACTTTCATAATGCTGACTTTAGTAAAAGGGAAAAAAAACTGGTCTCTGTTGATAGCGCCATCTGCTGGGAAATATCAAATTTTTTGCAAACTACGGTACATTTTATTTTTCTTGGCATCTGCTCAATGGGCAGGCAACCAAAATGACAGTAACACCTGTTCAAACGAGTGTATACAGTTAAAAGGTGAACTTCTGCAGTACTTTCTAAAATGTAGGTTGAAAGTCCTAGTACCGGTTCTCCTGCAAACTAGTATTTATAGGTCGTATTTTAAATAAAAAAAATCCACTAAGTTTGAGTGCAAAAGTGATTAAGAGATTTAACATTCTCTGTTACTATTTTTTTTCTTTTTTGGGGGGTTTTATATTTACTTTTCTTATTGTCCATACTAAATTTTCTAAATAAATTCTTAGAACTAGGCTGTTTTATTATCCTTCTATTGCTGTTTAACTTCATTCTTGTCCTTGATCCCATGTGTTATATAAATTTGCCAGGTTGCTTGGGTTAATTTATTCTAGCAACCAGGCAACAGTGAAAACTCCTAACAGGAGAGATGCTTAACCTAGGGGGAGAGGCAGCAAAGTCCATTATTGCGGAAATGGGTCTAAAATCCTCATTATCTTATGAAATATTATTATTATTATTATTGTGGATTTATATATCGCCAACATCCTCCGTGGCACTTTACAGTTGCATTAATATACAGGAGGAAAACATACATGTTACATACAAGGGTAGTGCAAGTAATACAAAGTGCAAATAATTTAAGTGCTGGTCCAGCAGCATTCAGTGTGGTAAGTTACAGCATTACTGTGGTACAATAGGAAGTAGGGCCCTGCCCAAAAGAGCTTACAGTCTAGAGGGTAATATGTGTGGGTTTTGTAGTTTCATTTTCTTGGGGCTGCATGAAGTAAAAAAACTTTTGGACTTTTATAGTAGTGCAAAACTGAATGCCAACTGAATCGGGCAATGCAGCCTCCACTCCCTGTCACAGCTTACCCAACGTGCTAGCGTGATGCCGTAACTGCTGCAAAGTAATCCCAGCAGCATGGCTGGAGCATGGTCAGGTAACTTGTGAAGGTAGTTTACTGCATCTCCTCCTAAATGTTTAATAATATCAAAACCAAACACATATAAAGTGAGATCTACAGCAAAATGTCTTACCACTTTCTATTAGAGATGAACGAAACTGGTAAGTTTTATTCTGACAACAGTTACACAAAACCTTTTGAAATTCCTAAAATTCGGAAAATCTTATTTATACCGAATTGGATCTGGAATGTTCCTTATTTTCTATTACAATTTTCGAGTTTTCCTATTTGGGATAGGAATTTTAGATTTTTAAAAGGAATTTAGGGTTTTCTAACATTCAATTTAAAAAAACAAACAAAAAAAACTCTTGAGTTTTTTTTAAATTTTGGAAAATCCATCATATCTGAGGATTTTTGAAACCAGCAATTCCGAATCGAAACCTGTTTTTCTTTTTAAACCGGGATTCATCACTGTCTATATCATAATGTCCCTATGTAAGGTTTCAAGGATACTAATGTTTAGGAGGATACTTTGTGACATGATCTGGACAATAACAAAAGGATTTTACTTACAAGCTGATCACTAATTTCAAAGAAGTGAAAATGTAAGAGATAAACAGACACAAATAACTGGAGAATACAGATTAGTCTCAGCTTCTATACATTCACAGCTTCATTTTGGAAAATCCGAAAGCCAATGAATTTTGGAGGAGCTTTCTTTTTATAGAACTGCATAATGAGTTGGTTATGCAAACACACCCCATGTCAATTTTAACTTGAGCACCCTGTATGTGTAAAGCATTTACAGATTAATCTGATTGGTTGCTGCAGATTAATAAGACACGCAAACTTTTGTACCTCTTATTTCATAAGCCCCTTTATGTACTGGTGCCTCTTCAACCAATGCATGCTCAAAGCAAAGTGGAGACAAGGTCTGAGAACTGTACCCTGATCCCCTTATGATGGGGATTTTTGCAGTAATATTTTCAACTTTATCTTTTATTTGTTTATGAGTGCAGAACTTATTTAATAAACTTCACTTGCATTCAGTTTTGTGGGTTTATTTCCAATAAAGGCATTGAAGTGTTGTTTTAATATTATTACAGTCATTTAATCACAACACTTGTACTCTATTGCTCATGTAAAAAAAGCTTGAAATCTGCCAGAAGAGATCTGACAGTCAACACAAATCCGATCACAGGTCAGTGACCCACAATGACAGCCTGTCTTGCTTTTTACCCTTCTACACAATATTCAGTGATTATGATATTGTATACATATATTACAAATAAAGGAATGTCTTCATAACAATTATTCTGCTGTTCTGCTTGAATTGCTTGTCAGAATGCATTCATATCTGTGTTAAATATTCCGCTTCGTCGCATGTCAGATTTACCTTGTTCCTGTTGTAATGTAACTTATAGCAGCATGTTCGCTCCTACAGGTGAGCCAGGCTCAATGTCAGCTTTTATCTGTTTCTATCTCACTTAAGACTGAAGTGAATGGGGTAATTGCAGTTGACTTTTTCGAAGGCTGTTGTCTTGAACAAGGTCATTTAAATTATGAGGGAGAGAATATTGAGCACAAGCGAAACTGAGGGAAAACATGCATATATTTCACAGGGAAGGATTAAGATCAAATAGGGCCCTAGACAGGGATGCATTTTGGGGCTCCTTCTTTGTCATACAGTCAGAGCGATGACCAAAAGGGGCAACACTGCTGCTGCTCATTTAAATAGCACCAGTTTATAGTGACACTTTTTAAAAGTAAATAAGGAACAAAGACTTCTGGGTAATTTCCATGTTTCCAGGGCAGCTTTCAGGAAAACTGTTCCTTTAAAAAGGTTTTGACAGTATTCCACAAGCTGAATGCAAAACCTGAGTGCCAACTACAGACCAGTTTCGGCTTTATTGAACCATCATCATTGTAGTGTTGTGTAGTGTTGTGTAGTGCAGGCTTCTGGCTTTGCAGTGTATTTTTATTTAAAGTATTAGTGACTTTTTAAAAGTAAAACAATATTTAACACCACTACGATGAACCGAGAGCTGCTATCAGCAGGTAACATTGCAAGTGCTATTGCATCAGGGAGCCAATCACGTGCCTAGGTTGCCCTGTATGTATGTATGTATATGTTTATTTATAAAGCCCCACTTGAGGACGCAGCGATGTACAGTATTAAAATATGATAAAGTCATAAAAGGGGGATAAATACAAAGATAGTTCAGTACATAAATATATCACTTAAATAAATAGTGCTAGAGCTTTGCCACAAGAGGTAATGAGGTCCCTGTCCCATAGAGCTTACAACCTAGTTAGGTGGGTAAAACACGGATACAATGGAATGGATATAAGTGCTGGAGTGAGACGTATGCAGTGCAAATAAAACACAATCAAATACTGTGCTTGTTACCAGATAGGTAGGATGTAAGGCTAGATTTAAACCTGCTAATTGAGTTTTTTTGATGGAGAGAGAGGGGAATAGAATTCCAGAGGATGGGAGCAGTATGAGTGGGGGGTCTGTACAGGAGCTGGTTCTGTGATGAGTGGAGGGAATGTGCAGGAACATATGGGGAGACTAGAGAGGAAATATAAGGAGGAGCAGCAGAGCAAAGGGATTTAAATTTTAGGAGAAGGATTTTGTATGCAAGCGCTGTTTAGCAGGGAGCCAGGTTGTTGTCCGATACAGAGGAGATTTGGGATCTGGTTTATTAGAGAGTGAAACAATACGTGTAGCAGAGTTAATTATAGACTGAAGGGGAGAGAGGTAAGAAGCAGAAAGACCAGTAAGTAGTAGATTGTAATAGTCCAGGTGCGATAGGATGAGAGCATGCATAAACATAGCGGTGGTCGGGAGAGAAAGGAACCTATGGATTTTGGCTATATTGTGAAGGAAGAAGCGGCAGGTTTTCGCAACATAGCTAATGTGGTTAGAAAAGGAGAGAGAGGAGTCAATAATTACTCGTAGGCAGCGTGCCGATAGGATTGGGGAAATGGGGGTATTGTCAACAGAGATGGAGAAAGATGGGACAGGACCAGGTTTAGGTGGAAAAACGATCAGTTCCATTTTAGAAAGAATTAATTTGAGGTAGCGTTGAGACATCCAGAAGGAGATGGCAAGGAGGCAGTCAGAGACACGTGATTGGATGTCAGGAGTTAGCGTAGGGGTGGACAAGTGATAAATGATAGTTGAAGCCAAAAGAAGTAATAACATCTCCCAAGGAAATAGTGTAGAGGGAGAACAATAAGGGTCCAAGAACAGACCCCTGTGGGACCCCCACAGTAAGAGGAACCGGAGAAGAGGTGTTATTAGCATAAGATACAGAGTAAGTCCTGTCAGAGACATAGGATAGAAACCAGGATGCCACTTCATTCTGAATACCCAAAGAGTGAAGTATCTACATTAGGAGGGAATAATCAACTGTGTTGAAAGCAGAGGTGAGGTCAAGGAGGATAAGAATAGAAAAGTGACCTTTGGCCTTGCAACCTGCAGATCATTCACAACCTTACACAGAGCCGTCTCGGTGTAATGCGTGGGACGGAATCCAGATTTCAAAGGATCCAATAGGTTATGAGTATGAAGGTAATTAGCGATACGGGAGAAGACGGATCATTCTAGCAGTTTAGAGGCTATCGGTAAGAGAGAGACCGGGCGGTAATTGGTTAAAAAAGAGGGGTCCAGCGAGGGCTTTTTTAGCATGGCCTTAACATGGGCATGTTTAAAGACGGAAGGGTAAATTCCAAAAGTAAGGGAGGCACTGAATATATGGGGGAGTATAGGGGTAAGCACATCATTACAGTGCTTCAGTCATCCAGAGGGCATGGAATCAAGAGGACAGGTTGTGAGCGGACATGATAGAAGCCGTGTGGATTATCCTTCTTTAAAATTTCAGAATGTATAAACAATATCCAGCGAATCGCTTGTTTCAAATAGTGCAGGGGAACAGGATGGTAAACATTACTTTTATTATTGAACAGATTTGGCCTTCCAGATACCTGGAATCACCCTAGTAGACTTTGTCTATCCCTGTTTGGTAATGTAAAATAAAATAATGTCTTATTGAAACTTACTGTAAGCTTGGCTTTCTGGCGTACAGTATTCCTGTTATACGATTCTGATAAATGGCACAATACAAAAAAGTTAACAAAGTGGTTGCAAGGTATTGATAGATTTTATTAAAATAGCAGGGAGATTCAATAAAAGTTCTCATCGTTTAAAATGGTGCTAATATTGCCCCAACCAATCAGATGCTAGCTTTCAAATGTTAAATAAGATCTGATTGGTTGGGGCAAAATTAGCACCATTTTAAACGATAAGAACTTTTATTGAATAACCCTGTAGGTGTTTTCGAAAAGCATAGCTAAAAGTTAAAATAGAAAAGTTATGCTTTAAACTTTACCTTAGTTTTTCTGAATTGGTCAAAACTTTGGAATTTAAAAAAAAATATGACTTTGCTACAGTCCTTTTAGCAAGAAACCCTTATTGTCTTTTAAAAAGCAAATTGATATTGAGGTATATTTATAAAAGTATCAGATTGAATGCTATTTATAAAGCAACAATATCTGGCGTCAGAAAGTCATTATCGCCATTATCGGCGTTACGCATATCGCCAACGTTACCACTCAATCTTACTTATAAAGTAACAATAACAGCAATATCGCGGTAAGTATAGCCATTTCAATTCGCCAAGTTTGGTGTGGCGAAAATGGCCAAAACTTGTGTGTGGGGCTGTGTTGCAGGGGGAAGGGGCCCGCACGTAAGGTGGGGTGAGAGGGGCTGCTGGGAGGGGGCGTGTCACATTAGTGCCTCATTAACCAATCATATTTCAATAAAATATTACAATATTATTGGTTAACATGTGCCCAAATGACGGCTAGGATTGAAATATTGAGCAATCAAAATTGGATTTTATAAAATTGGATCTATAAAAAGAGGTACAAACCTGCCACTTAACCTAGGATGGATCTTTACAAAAAATATTGACCTTGTACATAGCCAAGGTCCTTCACTTCCTTGTTTTCCACAAAATAAAAGATAAGTCTAGAAACACTGCTTACTACTCAGTTTAAGTATGCTTTTAGAACTTAACAACCTTAGTTTTTTTATTCACTGTCCACATACCATGTTCAAATTTGGATTTTTTCCCCCCTTTATAACCATGACTTTTATTATTACATCTTGTTTTTTTATCAGACAAACTGTCTGCATTTGAATAGCATTAATTATCAATCAATAGGTTTGTGCCACTCATTGTATTACAGTGGGAACAACCCATCCTTACAAATTTATTTCTATCTGAGCAAATGAAAAAGGGCTGGAACTCTAGGTTGTATAAGTATGTTCCCTGCCTTCCCAGCAATATTATTAGTGAATAAACACAAGACAGATTGAGGAAGTACCAGGCAGGGCCCCAATTTATAGGCTGGTTTCTTTGAGTTTTTGAAGAGAAAGAGGTTAAAAGGTCAGAAGCAGACCTCTTATTGTCCATGGTGCATAGCTAGGTCATTGATTGCTATCATAAATGTGGTGTTCTACACATAATCAGGGCCTTAATTATTGTATTTATGATTTCTAAAATGTTATAGATATCGATAAATATATATCTAAAAAAAGACCCAGATTTGTTTCTGATTCTCTTTTTATTCCGTGACCTTACACTGCTGATGAGGATGTCTCTCTGCACATCAATAAAGAAGAATTATGACTCTCCAGTTCTCCGATCCTAAGAGAATCATGGGACATAAAGAGAGGTTGATAATGATTTTAAAAATACAAATATAGCATTTCCGGATCTATCAGATATCTAATAATTTAATTAAACTTTCATGTGGATTTCCTTTTGACTGGACTATGGCCTATCCCAGGAACTCCAAACCCTTCTCGTCTGTATGAAAATTCTTTTTTCCCTTGTTGGTCTCTGTATATACAGAAAAAAAGATATAATGTATGAATTTGACAGATTTGCATTTCCTCATGTAATTTGCACAGCAGGATCTGGAAATGGAGGTTTATATGTCATTTTATTTACTTTTTAACAATCTTGTAGAACATGAGATTTTTCTGCACAACATTGTTCTTGGTCAAAAAGGATTCCTGAAATCATCTGCCAATTCCACCCCTAAACAAAAAATCATTCTAAATGCTTCTAATCTGCGTGATTTACAGAATTTTCTCTAGAATATTCACTGCGATTCTAAAGTTACCGGTATACTGCTGTAATCTTGACAAAGCAATAATCAAAATATCCTCACACTGTCATTTTATGGTTTGCAGCATGTCCTGAAACTATGCCAGGACCACATAACACAACACTTTTTACTTAAAGGGCATGTCCAGCCCTTTTTTGAACTTTTAGTATATTATACATATTGATCCCCCAGCCCCAACCGCCGTAATAAAATTCTTAGAAAGTGCCCCGATATGAAACTTACCTTCCTTCTATCCAGGCCCTCTGCTTGCACGGAAATGCAAGCAGGGGGCGGGACCGGCAGCAGCATCCCTGATTGGCTGAGAGGCAGCCAATCAGGGACGCGGCTGCCGGCTGCTCAGAACGCTGGAGGATAGAGGGAAGGTAAGTAACTATCTGGGCACTTTCTATGAATTCTGTTACGGCGGTTGGGGATGGGGGATCAATATATCATATAGACTTGGGGTTTTACACTAGGGGGAGGGAAGAAAAACAGGAGGAGAGGGAGGGGGGGGAGACCTCTTCGCATGCCTCAGACCTTGTCGAGGTTGAGGCTGAGACAGGTGCAGGATGAGTCACTCAGACCTTCTACACTTCACTTTCCTGGACTTTGGAGGGGCACAGCATTGCAACCATAAGGAGCTGGTAAGGATTTTTGTACACTACAATTGGGCATAATGGGGTTAAATTTGAGTTTTGGGGGTGGACATGCCCTTTAACAAAAAATACAGTAAATTTTGACTAGGGAATTGGTAAATTGGTATGAAACAGCAGTGTGTAACTAGAAAATATATAGCTTGATGATGATGAAGTCTAGTGAGGGCTAAAGATTTTTAAATTAATTTTCACAAGTAGCTACTAGCCCAGCAAAATGAATTAACTTATGCCAGGACAGTACAATAGTTAGGATAGGCTTCATTTACCACAGCTCTCATTTGTAAGTTAAGAGCAGAAAAGTACTAAACCCCAAAAACCTGATTCAGGATATTGACTGCTGGATCATCGTTGTTAGCCGACTGAAAGTTTTTTCTATCTTAGTTTCACATTTAATACCCAGTCATATATGCTGCTATGGAAACCAGGACTGACAATAACTATGAGATTGCCCAACCCAGGTACTGAGTTTCACCACATGTGAAGAGAGAAACAAATACATTGTTCTAAGCATCATCTGTAGTAGATATGGAGACTAGAGTGCACCACAGGACCCATACCTCATGTTTCATTTTAACCTATTTTTTTCCAGTGTCTAAATATCCTTGTATTGCCAGAGGCATCCTGTTTATTTAACAGTTTAGGCACCTTGGTTTTTTTGTTGTTGTTGTTTTTTGTTTTTTTCAATAATTTTGTTTTGGAAAGGAAAAAAAAGGGAGTCTTTGCATTATGCATTTACACAGAATTATGCATTAACATATGTTATTGTATAATATAGTTTAATACATTTGGTTGTCCAAATTACATTTTGAATATTCAAAAAAATTGTTTTGGAGTAGGTTTTAAGTTCCAAAGAACCAGTTGCAGAATTAAACTGAGAAGCTACAATAATCTCTACTTTGTAATATGTAGATTTCATATGTGTTCAGGCTTAATCTGTCACAAACTATACAGATTGATTTAATCTTTCTCCGTCTCCTATATATTGCTTTCAATCTGCCCAAATCTCCTAAAAAATAGTTTTAAATCTGCCACAGTCTCTTACAGACCTTCCTATCCTTAGTTACATCCCCCTTTAATAGGTACACACCCAATTAAGCAAATTGTATTTATTATTAACAAACTGACATAATACCCTAAGTTTGGGGGATCGCAGCCCCCTTCTTCAGGGAAGTAGCACAAACAGTCAATGTCAAATACAGCACACTCATCTGCCTTACAATTATATGAACATAATCAATGCGTTTCGGCAATATGCAGCCATCCTCAAGATATATACATATCTTGAGGACGGCTGCATATTGCCGAAACGCGTCAATTATGTTCATATAACCTTCAATAAATGTATAATATAATATATTGTGTTACACCAGGCGACTTTTCTTCGGGACTATCCACTGTCTTTATCGAGACTGATGTTTCGGGACTATCCACTCCCTTTATTAAGCCCTAACAAACACGATGTAACTGTGTTCTATTTAAATAAATTGTATAAAGTGCTGCACATTCTAGACTTTTTTTCTATTTGGAGTTTGAGGACTGTAGGTAGGCTTCACCTGTGCATGCACATTTTACACACCCTGATATATGTGGAGTGCTGTTGGTTAACCTTTTTCTGTTGATATATATATATTATTTATATCCCATCTATAAGGGAAGCACTACAACAATTAAAATCTAGTGCAAAAATGTTTATTGCAGTTCAACGCGTTTCCACCCACAGGGCTGTCGTCAGGAACAAATAATAATGAAACACCATACACATTATATACCACATGATCCTAAAATTCCATAGGATCATGTGGTATATAATGTGTATGTGTTGATTATTCTTTGTTCCTGACGATGGCCCTGTGGGCAGAAACACGTTGAATGAACTGCAATAAAGTCATTTTTGCACTAGATTTAATTCAGTCCCTTGTGAGTGCTTCCCTTATGTATGGGATATGAACTTTTTCAGGAAAGCACCAGGGCATTTGTTTGGTTGAAGAGGAGTGCGGCCATTTGGATATATATATATATTTATATTTATATATATCTTGTCCTATTGTTTAATGTATATCATTGTAAATTATGTTTTTTTTGCCTCTCGGAAAAGGAGATTTTTGCTTGCATCTTTGGGGTGAGTCAACTAAGTCAACTAAACATAAAACACAGAAATTGGTGGAACGGAGAACAATCTGGTCTTGTTCATCCTCCTTGCAGTTTTCTTCTTGTACAAACAGGGTCTCCTCTGCTAGAATATTGATAAGGTGTAGGCTACAAGACATTTTCTTGATTTAAAATAATTATAAGCTATTAAATGCTTCTACCATTCCTTAACAAATTGTTTGCTCACACAATTTAACACTAGAGCTGTGATTTTTTTTTTATTTACACTGAACCTCTTTAAACATGAATTCTAAGAAAAATGGAAAAGTATTAAATTCCTTCATTGTACAGACCTGGGAAATATAGGTAGATTGTTACAAATATAAGGGACTAGGCATGTATGAGCCTAAAGGATTTTTATTGTATGGTATTTATGTTCTTCCTGTGCTTTAGTTTCCTTCAGGTACTCTGGCTTCCCCCACAATCATAAACTCATATCAATAGGTGGTATGTGTGAAATGCAGTGCTAAGAATATAAGCTCTTAGGGGTAGGGCCAAATGTGAATGCATCAATGTTATTGTAAAGCACCACGGAAGATGTTTGCATTATCAGGGAGATTCAATAAAAGTTCTTATCCTTAAAAATGGTGCTAATTTTGCCCTAACCAATTAGATATTATTAAACATTTGAAAGCTAACATCTGATTGGTTGGGGCAAAATTAGAGCCATTTTTAACAGTTTTATTGAATAACCCTGTATATATTTTAAAGGATAAGTACACTCAAAAAATAAAGTAAAGGGCATGTCCACCCCCAAAACTATAATCCCCCCACTACTGGCCCCATCATGTAGTGTAGTTTAATCCTTACCTCACATCCCAGCTCCATATGGTTATCCTGTAGTCCCCCCCCCAAAGTCCCAAAAACTGCCCAACCAGGAGGATACAGCTCTGCCTCCTACCTGGCCTCCGGGAGAGTTTGGCATGCATACTGCAGCCCTTCTCCCCTCCCCCCCCTCCCTCCCGATTTGGATTCCCTCCCCCTAGTGTAAAACCCTTTTTAGCAAACATTGCCCCTGTCCCCCAAGCCCCACGGCTATGTTTGTAATATCAGAAAATGCCAGAACTTATTACCTTCCCTCTTGCCTCCGCCGCACTGAACTCCCGGCAGCCATGTCCGTGATTGGCTGCCGCTCAGCCACTCACAGATGCAACTGCCGGTCCCCCCCTCTGCTTGTATTTTCTTGCAAGCAGAGGGCCGGCAGCGCGGCGGAGGCAAGAGGGAATGTAAGTAAAGTTCTGGGCATTTTCTGATATTACAAACATAGTGGTTGGGGCTGGGGGGACAGGGGCAATGTTTGCTAAAAAATTTTTTCTGAAAGGTGGACATACCCTTTAAGTTTTAATGGAAGCTGTATCTTTAACTAACCCCCCCCTTCCCCCTCCTTTTTTTTAGGTCCCTTCAGAGCCTACCTGTGCCCCAGTAGAGTTCTGGCTACCTTGGATCATGTCTTCAGTCAGGTAAGCTCCACCTCCCGATACTTGCTGGACCTCGTTCCTGTCTGTGTCTAAAAATCCAGGGGCAGTTTACAAGTGCGCGACGGGCGGTACAGTTTGCTCTGTGGCACATGCGAGCACAAAGCACACTGCCCCTGGATTTTTAGACACAGACAGCAACGAGGTCCAGCAAGTCTTGGGAGGCGGAGCTTACCTGACTGAAGGTTGGATTAAGGGAAACTTACCTTAATCCAACATTCCTACTCTTAGTTATTAGAATTTACAGAACAAGGATCCCTTGTTGGTCTTCTCTCCTCTTCCGGGTATTGACTGTCAGTCATGTCTGATTGAGTTGTGAGTGTGCTCATAACCAGCTCTCAACAGGAGCAGAGGAGGAGGGACTTTGGGCAGGGTTCTAATAACTCACTATAAGAGTGTCAGATGAAGGCAAGAATAAAATGCAAATGGGGGTTTTGGGGTTAATCTTTTGAAATATACAAAGTTTTTTTGAGGCTGAGCTTTTTCATCAATTTTGACTACAGCTTTAAGTAGGGAAATAATGTTTTTTAAACAAATTGTTCTGCTGGTAATGATATGAACTACAGCAAAAAAATTTAGATTTACTTGGGATTAAGCAAATATTTTGGACTTTATTGCACCTTCTCTAGGTATTTTGAATGACAATGCATAAATTCACAAAACTGTTTTTCTTTTTTTGACAAATTAGAACTTGTTAAAGTTAAATGAATATACCAATAAGAAGCTACAATACTGTAAAATGCACAGAACTCACGAACAGTGAAAGGGGAAGATGCTAATCTCCGTAGGGGGCTTTTTACCACCCAGGAAGTATAGTTAGTGCAACTGCTATCAAGCTCAGTTGGTGTTTTATTGTGCTTGTAAAATGCTTCCAAACCAAAAATACCACTGGCACAGCAGGGCCACATTTTAAGAAAGATTACAACCACTGGTTATAAAGAATGGGAAAAATTAAACTCAGCAGGATTGCTTTTAAAACAGAAGGTGTTTTTTTTATCTGTTTACAACCACTTTTCTGTTATTTCAAATGCAACTTTTAATATAGTCATTGTCACACGAGATTGCGGTAATATTAACTTATATCACTTTGTCACTTGCTGTATTCAACCTACAGAACTGTAAACCAACAACTATGTGGAAAAATGACGCATCCACAATAAGCATCAATGTTGTAATTATTGTGATTCAATATTTAGGTGAGTTCATATGTGTAGACATGTATTGTGAGGGACATCATTATAATTTATTTCATTTCTAAAAGTAATAAAAAACACAGACAATGGACATTTTCCATATCTTGTCTATACCGCTAAATATTTTTTAAATTTGGGGTACATACATTATTTAACAATAATTCTCCCCTGCTGTGTCTATTTCATAATGAAGTAGAATGTGGTGAATACATATAACTGTATACTTTATTGATATTGTATATTTCATGTTCATATAAACATTTATTTTGATATTTATTCCTCTTTGGGATCTGGAAATTAGTCCTCCAATTTATACTGGTTGTTTTCAGCTCTAGTTTATAACTAGAAAATATGTGTCTTGATCTTGAGTTGTCATAATTTTTTTCCTTTATATATTACCAATTAGAGATGGCTGAAACTACATACTTTTGTACGTTTTCGGATCTTCGGATCTCGGGAAAATCCCAAAGTTCCGAAGATCCGAAAACGGAATGAATTTTTAAAGATTTTTGAATGTACAGAGCTAGTTTTGATAATTTTATGAAAATCCTCGAAAAAACGATCAAAGACCACTTTTGAGTTTCCGATTGTATTTTCAAAGATTTTCGATTGTTCGAGTCTATTTTCGAAAATTATCGAAAATAGCTTTGAACGTTCGATCTTCGAAAATACGAACGGAAACTCAAAAGTGGTCTTTGATCGTTTTTTCGAGGATTTTCAAACGTTCAAAGATATTTTCGAAAATTAACGAAAATAGCTCCGTACATTCGAAAATCCGGATCCCATCTCTATTACCAATTTGTAAAAATGTATTAAATAATTCAAACCCCAAACCAAGGTTGTTCATTGGAAAATTAAAGAGTATGTCACTCCAATTTTAACAGAAACGTAGTAGCAAGGTAACATGGAATTGTAGGTTGAATAAAGACATCCATCCATTCCAAACCTTTGAACCTACTTATTATGCCTACCATAATAATCTGTAGAAGGGCAAAAAAAGTTAATTTCCAAGTCTCCAACATCCACTAAGTCTAAGAATGTCACAGTTGTATGGCACGTTTTACATGAAATACAATACAATTGAATGCAATTTCAGTAAAATTGCACGGGCTATCTAATATTGATTGCTTTCAAAGGAAAATTATTTGAAATTTTATGATTGGAATTTCCATGGAGCTTGCTGATTTTCTCACAAAAAGAAAAGATATTCAATCAAATTGCTTTAAAGATGTTCCCATTTTAAATGGGACTTTTACTATCTGTCACATGGTGCTATCTGCTCTCATGTTCAACTCAAGGTTATCAGTCATATGACCAGTCACTTAGCGTCTGCCATGTAGGAAATATCTGTCATGACCTTACCATACAACTCAAGTTCATTTCCTGGTTCTTATTTTGAATTATTTGTCTCCATATGATAAATTTTTGTTAGATAAATTCTGTGATACTGCTCATTTAAGGATCGTTACCTCAATCATAAATTTACAATCGTGGACGTAAATCTATGATGGCGGTCATAAATCTACAGTTACGGACACAAATTTAAGATCACAATTGAAGATTTATGACCACGATTGTAGATTAAAGATTTATGACCACAATTGTAGATTTACAATCGCCATATAGTAACATTGCAGTATTTTGCTACTGCATGGTATTATATGAACAAACGTTCGTAAATGAACGCAGCCGTACATTTTCACCGCGATCATACTTTAATGGTAACCTGCGGTATCGCAAATTTTAAATACCGTGGTTTTTAGAATAAGCCTCTTGTAGTCCAACTTTGGACCCTTTTACAGCTGAGATCCTAAGGGAAAGTGTTTCTTGTTGGTTATTTTAAACCTCTGGCCTACCCCAAGCACCCATGGAAATGAATTGGTTTGTGTCTTGCAGTGCTGTGATCAGGGTTACAGGCCCATTTGGCTATGCTTACAAGGAGTTTGCATGTCCCGTACCTTGCTGCAGGTTTCTCTCACAGTCATAAAGGCACATTGATAGGTTGTGTGTGTGATAGCATGCTTAGATTGTAACTAATTAAAAAACACTATAAAAGAAAATGCACCAACTGTATAATGCTAACTGCAATTACTGTCTTTAAATACCAAAAGGAAATCAGGGGACTAAATAATAAAATAATATATAATTCAATTTCACTGATTTTTATTAGAGGACCCTGGCCCAAACTATTTTCTTCAATCAACCAAATCCTACTAATTACAGTATACAACAGCATTGGGCTATTTATGTTGCATGAAAATATATTTAGAACTCCCTCATTTCTAATAATGAACTAATATTAACTGAATAATTACAGCCCAAAGTTTTCATTGGAGACCTGCATTTGCCTCTCCCCTACTTGGCCAGTCGTCCCCTGATTCCTGAAATTGATATGTAAACTTCTAGAAGTTTTTTCCTCCCAGCAGTTTTTATATATGATTTTGGAAATTGTTTGTCTAGATTATTATAAAAAATCAGAATTTAATGACCTAGATTGTTATTGTTGCCTTTTTTATTATTTTCACTTGATTTAAAGCTTGTTTTCTTGTTTCAGGAAAATATGTTAGTCTTTAATAAACTGCATTTAGCATAATTGCATAGAGTACTTTTGTTTTCACATTAAATTAACTTGAAACGTCTTACAAGATACATGTTTAATATTACTTGCCCTGGGGAAGAATTGCATAATTTTGCTCCTTCCAGTTTTAAAGGGCATGTCCACACAAAAAAAACACTTTTTCTCTAAATTGTCTATCACTCCCACAAACCCTACTTTCGTATTATTCCCATGTTTCAAAAATGCTCCTCAACTTGCTTACCTGACCTGGTCCCTCATTGCCTCTGCTGCTAACAGCCGCTCCACTTCCTGGTTTCGGCTGTCATTTAAGGAGCAACATGATGTCATGCCCAATCGCCAACAGCCGCGACCAGAAGGAAGACGCAATCTGTGCAGAAGTCTCGAAGTTGCTTGAAACAGGAGCAGCGGCAGCACCTAGACGCCAAGGGACCGGGTCAGTAAGAAAGTTCAGCAGCGTTTTTGGAACATGGGAATAAGTGAAAGTGGGGTTTGGGGGGTGATAGACAATTTAGAGTAAAGTGTTTTTTGAGTGAACTTTGCCTTTAAAGAACTAATTACAGTAACATATTTTTCACCACCTATGAATGTATTTTTGAGGTTCGACCGTATTTTCGAGGATTACCGAATGTACAGGTTATTTTCGGTAACCCTCTTTGAAATAACCTTTTACATTTGATAACCCTCGATAATACAATCGGAAACTTGAAGGTAGTTTCCGGTCGTATTTTCAAGGGTTTTCAAGCATACAGGTTATTTTGAGGTTTACCGAAAATAACCTCGTACATTTGGTAACCATCAAAAATATCTTCCGAAGTTCCCAAAACCTAACAATTTGTACGGTTCTGATGTAACGTTTGGATTTCGGAACCAAGCAGTTTGATGTCGGATCCAGGTCCAAGTGGGACCCGGATCCCATCTCTACTCTTTAGGTTTTACCTGAAAATAAATTGAGAACATTGTAGTATTTAAGTTAAACTCTGACATTTAAGTATTAGGAAATGTAAAACAATGCAGAATAACCTTTTTTGGCTGTGGTGGTAATCCGAAACCATTTCAGACAATTTAGAGCTCGGTTAAAAGTTCAAAAAAGTTCCAGTAGGATTTAATGTTCGTTAAGTGTAAACATCCTACTCAATTTACTGCAGGGACATGTCAAATTATTAACGTATTATTAATATATGTGCTGGTTTCACAGCCAACTTGTGTGGCTTAGTGACCAACTTTCTTATTGAGTCACAAAACAAACATTAATCAGAATTAATTCAACCTGTTTATTTGATCTTTCTTAAAAGCAGTGTTTGTGTGTGTGATAGCATGCTTAGATTGTAACTAATTAAAAAACACTATAAAAGAAAATGCACCAACTGTATAATGCTAACTGCAATTACTGTCTTTAAATACCAAAAGGAAATCAAGGGACTAAATAATAAAATAATATAATTACAATTTCACTGATTTTTATTAGAGGACACCTGGGCCCAAACTCATTTTCTTCAATCAACCAAATCCTACTAATTACAGTATACAACAGCATTGGGCTATTTATCTTGCATGAAATATATTTAGAACTCCCTCATTTCTAATAATGAACTAATTATTAACTGAATAATTACAGCCCAAAGTTTTCATTGGAGACCTGCATTTGCCTCTCAGCCTACTTGGCCAGTCGTCCCCTGATTACTGAAATTGATATTGTATGTAAACTTTCTAAAGAAGTTTTTTCCCAGCAGTTTTTATAAATGATTTTGGAAATTGTTTGTCTAGATTATTATAAAAAAATCAGAATTTAATGACCTAGATTGTTATTGTTGCCGTTTTTTATTTATTCACTTGATTTTAAGCTTGTTTTCTTTGTTTCAGGAAAAAATATGTTAGTCTTTAATAAACTGCATTTAGCATAATATGCATAGAGTACTTTTGTTTTCACATTAAATTAACTTGAAACGTCTTACAAGATACATGTTAATATTACTTGCCCTGGGGAAGAATTGCATAATTTTGCTCCTTCCAGTTTTAAAGGGCATGTCCACACAAAAAAAACACTTTTCTCTAAATTGTCTATCACTCCCACAAACCCTACTTTCGTATTATTCCCATGTTTCAAAAATGCTCCTCAACTTGCTTACCTGACCTGGTCCCTCATTGCCTCTGCTGCTGACAGCCGCTCCACTTCCTGGTTTCGGCTGTCAGTTAAGGAGCAACATGATGTCATGCCCAATCGCCAGACAGCCGCGACCAGGAAGGAAGACGGCAGTCTGTGCAGAAGTCTCGAAGTTGCTTGAAACAGGAGCAGTGGCAGCACCTAGACGCCAAGGGACCGGGTCAGGTAAGAAAGTTCAGCAGCGTTTTTGGAACATGGGAATAATGTGAAAGTGGGGTTTGGGGGGTGATAGACAATTTAGAGTAAAGTGTTTTTTGAGTGAACTTTGCCTTTAAAGAACTAATTACAGTAACATATTTTTCACCACCTATGAATGTATTTTTGAGGGTTCGGACCGTATTTTCGAGGATTACCGAATGTACAAGGTTATTTTCGGTAACCCTCTTTGAAATAACCTTGTACATTTGATAACCCTCGATAATACAATCGGAAACTTGAAGGTAGTTTCCGGTCGTATTTTCAAGGGTTTTCAAGCATACAAGGTTATTTTTGAGGTTTACCGAAAATAACCTCGTACATTTGGTAACCATCAAAAATATCTTCCGAAGTTCCCGAAAACCTAACAATTTGTTCGGTTCTGATGTAACGTTTGGATTTCGGAACCAAGCAGTTTGATGTCGGATCCAGGTCCAAGTGGGACCCGGATCACATCTCTACTCTTTAGGTTTACCTGAAAATAAATTGAGAACATTGTAGTATTTAAGTTAAACTCTGACATTTAAGTAATTAGGAAATGTAAAACAAATGCAGAATAACCTTTTTTGGCTGTGGTGGTAATCCGAAATCCATTTCAGACAATTTAGAGCTCTGTTTAAAGTTCAAAAAAGTTCCAGTAGGATTTAATGTTCAGTTAAGTGTAAACAATCCTACTCAATTTACTTGCAGGGACATGTCAAATTATTAACGTATTATTAATATATGTGCTGGTTTCACAGTCAACTTGTGTGGCTTAGTGACCAACTTTCTTATTGAGTCACAAAACAAACAGTAATCAGAATTAATTCAACCTGTTTATTTTGATCTTTCTTAAAAGCAGTGTTCAAACATACCCTCCGAGTGTCAGTGCTAGAAAGTTGAATACACAGATGTTTTACCCTATATGAAAAGCTGCATGTTATAGTTTATTACTGTTGCCTGGAATTTTATAGACTATATTGTATTTTTACTGATTGAACCATTGCTAATCCAGCAGAAATAGATTAATATTTGCATTTTAAAGGTGAAAGACATAACTTTTTTTTTTAAATCAGCCTTTAGGAGAGCAATGGAGTACTTACAGGCTCATTTACCCAGAGCTGGGCAGTTTTATGGAGTTTAAGTTGCGCTGATTCAATATTGGTTAGGGTGACTTTAAATCCATCTTAGCATTGGATGCACGGGTTTTGCAAAAGACACCCCGGGTAACCGGCGCTCACGATTTAACAACACATCTGCACAACGTTTGGCGCTGGATTTTAACTCCAGCTAATAGCTGGCATTAAAATCACTCTGTGAGTTAATCATTTTCGGGATCGCGCCGGGTAGATTTACACAGATCTCTGGGTAAATCTCCCCCTTAGTGTCTGGAACATTCATAACAAATAAGGAATCAAAGTCAGAAGAACTTTTACAAATTAACAGAAAATGCTGTATATTTAGATAACAATGGAGAGTTTGCTATTACAATGGAATAGAGACCTTTAAGATTTGTTTTTAATAAACTGTGGAATGAAGGTCTGCATAAGGACAGCATAAAAGAAAGTGAAGGAAAGTTAAAAATTACCATAGGCCAAAGAGAAGGAACACCTGCTGAAGGAACCTTCTGCTGACAGCCTCAGCTGGAGACAAGAAAAATGAAAGCCATGCAAACAAGTGTCAGGGCAGCATGAAATCAGCCTTTGTCTTTTTTTTATTAACAATTACAGTATGCAAAAATTGAAGGAATCTCAAAGTGGGAAAAGTCAAATTTCGACCGGCTGTGCATATAAAAAGCTCTGGCATGGAAGTGTGCCTTTCTGAAAACAGCAGCATGTTTGGGGTCTTCCCCTGGTGCATTGAAGAAAGTGGTAATTAATGCAAAGTGAATGACTTTGAATGAGGGAAGAATAAAAGAATAACAAAAGGAAGTTTTTCCCCCTGTTTTAAGGTTAAAAGCTTGAAGAAAGAATGCAGTTAAAAGATGGCTTCTGTGTGGGTAAAATTACAATTCCAGTTTTTGGTGACCCTTTTTTTATACACTGAACTTCAGTTTGTTTTGTATCTGTCTCCACATACAATGAAGTTAATTTGCACCAATTTCATTTTGTGTATACTTTTGGTTTTCATCAAGCCTTTATTCTTTGATGGCTCTTTTGAGGGAACCGTTTGCTCAGGGTTCAGATGATGTTAGCTCTATTCTTTTTCATTTACAACATCAATAGGATTACAGAGAATAACTGTGTTGCCCAACATCAATGATATATCTTCAGGCTACTAGAGAGCCAGTTCTCAGAAAGTGCACCTTCTAATATATTAGAACCTCCACAGGCTGCACATAAAACAAGTATTAAATACAAAAAAGCTCCCAAGGATCCAAAGAAAGGTTGGACTCACGCAACCTTTTCATCTACAGCACCTGGAATACAGGCAGAATCCGTTTTTATATCAATATAAGTGCATCAAGAACATGGCAGCAACATAATAGGGGGATATTGTGCAATATAAACAAGTAACACAATTAGATATTAGTAATGTAGACAAGGTTATACCTATATTTACATATATGTGAGTTTTAGGCACAGACCGAAACATCGCCTATGAGTTCATACTGTGCATCATACTGTATGGTATTACCTTATTATTGGTCTATTGTAGTTAAAAAACATTTGATAACAAATGGTTATTAGCTACTGAATGTGGTGCTAAACGTTCACAAAAATGTGGCTCCATGCGACTATTTAATCCGCTTGTGCTGGTAGCATGGTTCACTTTTACAAATAGTCTCAACCAGTGCAAAACTATTTTTAAAGACGAGCTACCATATAATAAAGTGGTTAGTATGAAATTAATAATCCACTCCATTAATAAGACTATATTATATAAGTAAACAAATTCACAAAGCACACAGATTTTTCAGGAAGTTTGTTACAGCAAACTCCAGTAGGTCTGTGTTGTCTACGCGTCATATTGATCACGGGAGTGTATCTTCACATTGGATGCACCCGGGTAAGTTATGTACAAGGACTGGTAGGAGTGCTGCCTCATTGTATATATATATATATATATATATATATATATATATATACAATGGATCTATACAAAGGATCCTGAGGACGGCTTGTTGGTTAGCCGAAACGCGTAGATATGGCGCTTATATTTTGCATTAATAAAATATGTTTTATCCAGTCCCCTGAGTGCCTTCGGTTTCTACATTTGGATTATTCTTTTTCGAGGTGCACCCGGGCCATCACCATTGGGAATGGAGTGGTGCTGATGCCTTTTATCGATTATATATATATATATATATATATATATATATATATATAAATATATATATATAGATATATATGTAGTGTGGGTCTCGAATCTGAGGGTTTTGAATTTCAAACCAAACTTTCGGAACTTTTGGAACTTTTTCCCGAGTTTTGTTTTTTTCCGAAAATTGAAGATCAAAAAATTTCGAATTTCGTTAACCCTCAATTTAGAATTTACAATTTCGGTAAAACTAAAATTCCTAATTTTCAATTTTTGTAACCCTTAAATACACAAGTATATCACATTCACGATATCGGTAACCCTCAAATACGGAAGCCGATTTCCGTAACCCAAAAACAGCGTGAGAAAATATAGTTTTTAAATAAGTTTTGGTTATAAGTGTGTGTTCCCCAGACCATTTTCCAGGTCCCTATGTCATTTAGTCATTTACACAAATGCCTTAAATTCGATCAGATTTTTTTCTCTAGTTTGTTTTCACGTTTTTCCGAAATTTCAAAAATTCTAAACCGGAAGGAGATTAGCCGGTTTCCAACATCTCTTTTGGTACATGGATGCAATGAGTTAGATTTAGAAACCAGTACTGGGATTATGTTTGGTGTTCAGCATAAATGACAAGTGACAGTTATTATAGTTAGACCTTAGCATACAATGGAACTGTAAGGTTTCTATTATGCTTTCAGTGTCTGTTGCTAGAAAATGAAATGTGTATATTGTATTAATAAAAGGGGTTTATCACATGTTAAATCATTCTACTGTATGTGTTTAATACATTTATTTTACCTGGAACAGCCCATTAAGTATAACAAAATAGGTTTCTGTGCAAAAACATCTTAGGCAGATTGTTCAACAAAGTAATTTTCCACCACCTCTAGTCTAAAACTAAATTTCATGCAGTGTATGCCTGTTAAACCATATAAGAGATTGGTAAAGTAGAAACAATACAAGAGCTTTGTAGTGAATGAATGTCTTAGATATACAGATAGTTCTACTACCTAAATGGGACCTTATTATGACAAACAGATAATTGCTGCTAACACAGCCCAAAACACAGGGTTATTATTTGTCATTCCACTAAATAGATATGTCTCTCAATGTTATCAAAAATGGTTTTAGACTCTTTAAGGACTATGTAATATTTTTATGGCAACTCATTCCCACAGTGTATTAACCACATTTGTGACAGTTAATGCATTGCTGGAACAAGGTAAGATGTGATGCGCTCAGGGGCTATTACTTCCTAATTGAAAAGTCATTAAGTTTCACACTAAATAGTTACTAAAACCTTAACTTAAAATTGATTGCATCAGGTGTTGCCTTTTCTATGAAGTCCAATTTATGGTAATTTTCTCAAACCTTACAAGTTACTTATAACGTATTGGCATATTAATGATAAGTTATCTTCCTCCCTCTGCTCAATGAGCTTTTTATAAGCTTGAGCATGTGCAGAGTAAGCAGCAGTGAAAACATCACTGGAAGTCAGCAGTCACAGCCTTTAATAACTGCATGGAGGGATGACCCAGTGTACTCTGCCAGAATAGGTACAATAGTTATCCTTAAATATCTGATTAGTAATACATCTAATAAAGTGCTAAATATATGGGGTTTGGATTGGGAGCAGGTAACTGACCAGTTTTTTTGTTTAAAGAAATTCCTTTTAACTGCAATTTATGCTTAAGAATTAAACAGATTGATGGATGGTTCTGCTTTGCAGGGAACACTGGTAGGGAATTCACTTCTAGTTTAAGTATATATATATATATATATATATTACGCCAGCAGGAACCCCAATCTTTCAGAGTTCAGATGCAACTTGGACAGATGGTCCAGCCTTTGATCCCACTTGCAGTCAAGCTTTTCCAAATGGATGAGTGTAATAAATAGTGTTCTATTGTTCAGCATTCAGTGGACTTTTAACTGATGCATGATTTCCTCCTCCCCAGCAGTGGGGCCCTGCAATGTGTCACAGATTGTCTACTCCTCAAGATTTAACCAAGTGGGCCCATAAATAATAATTAGAGGTGCTGAGCCAGGAAACCCTGAAATCATTATATCATTGATTGAATAGTTGAAATGTGTTTTTGCAGTTGTTCATTATACTATGGCCCAGATGTGGCAGCATACCTGCTTTTCTCTCCTTCTTCATAACTACGAGCTATCAATCAACCAATTAATGTTGTAGAAATCTCAGTTAGTTCTTACTGGGAACACACACAAACAAGCTATGATGGCCATGAGCCCAACTCAGTAAAGTTTGGTCCATTTTATTCAGCACCCTAGACATTGTTTTATAGATAGATTAAGATAAAATCTAACTGTCAAGACTATCAGGTGGAAAACAGTAAGGTGTATTTTACCTCTGTAAACTGCTTTGTTTATCTTTTGTAGAGAAATAATGTTGATATAATAAATCTGTTGTATTCAGTTAGATCAACTGGACTTAACGTTTAGTTCTTTCAAGAAGTAAACTTTAAGTCCAGTTGATCTAACTGAATACAACAGATATACCATGACCTGGATGAATGAGAACCTTCACAAGCATACTTGATATAGTAATCTTAAAAGCTGAATCCCAAGGAAAATCTAAGCTGGCCACATTAAAAAGGTTTTCAAAGAAAATAGCAACACAACTAAATTTATTTATTTTATTCCAAGTATTAGTCGAACATGAAACACATTATCAGGGAGAATTACCCAGATCTGTAATCGCTTCTGAATTTGGGACTCTGGGTGCATCCCAAAAGGTATTTAGCCCTTTTGCGACCTTAATGCTAGCTATTAACTGGTGTTGCAGACAAAAAAGTCTTATATTGAATAGTTTATGGAAGCTGTGTGGGCCACCGCAGGTTAGGGGTTAGGCTTGTGCAAACCGGTATTGAATAGGTTAGCGCAAGTTTAACCCCTGTATTTTTCTATTCGGCTAACTAGGCCAATCATTTTGCAATTAAATTTTGATTGCAAAAGGAATTAGCCAAAATAATCAGGAGTTAAAACCGGCAGTTTTTTTGGCAAAATTGATGGACAAATTTCAAACCTTTTTTAATAACTACTTAATATATGGAAAATGCAGGGGAAGAACTTTAGGCTGAGGCAACAGTACCCCGGACAGCTACAGGCATGAAAAGTTTCACACACCTTACTGTCCGCTTGCAATGCGAGCCGTGCAATCATACTAACATAGTAATATACTGTAGTTATTAAGGTTGAATAAAGACATAGGTCCATCAAGTCTAACCTATTTTTAACCCTACCTTGATTCAGTTGATTCAGAGGAAGGCAAAAAAAACAGCTAAAAGGGGGGATGAGATACTTGCATATCTCCGCCCCTTACTTTGGGGAACATGGTAGTAAGAAATTACTTCTTGTTTCTTAGGTTTTGTGGGCAATGCTATTCATATAGCACGAGACTGCAAGATGCCTTCTGTTATAAGATGGTGTTTCGCCATTTTTATGCTCAGTGAAGCATTTGCTCCTTTTGGCCCCTCTCTCCCTAAGCTTTCTAGCTGCCTCGTCTATTAATATAATAAAATACCCATTATGTATGTATGTATACATGTATTTATTTAATATTCATATTTAAATACGAGTAAGCACTGCCATAATGCTTCTTTCATCAAATGAAAATGACACTAACTATTTAATTATCTCTTTTTTGGCTAATGCAAGATGACACATTGCCCCTTGTGTGTTTAATGCATTCCTATTTTGGGCATAAATAAAAACTTAAAGGGCAAGTCCAGAACCAAAATGAAAACTTACATACAGGTAAATCACCCCCCAAAACCTAAACTGTAATGGTTTGAAATGTGAAATGTAGAAGTCTAACCTGAAATCCTGCACAATGTCCTGGTGCCCCTGTTTCTGCTTACTGGTTCTTTCAGTAAGCAACTGTCAGTTATGGATTTTGGCAGTTGACATCACAGCCAATGACTGAATGTTAATCCCCTAGCATGCCCAGGCTCAGTACAGGCTCAGTACAGGTTTCTAAATTGCTCAGTTTCCATGAGTCATCCAGAAGCATAGCAGGCATACAGTAATGAATTCATAGGACAAACTATGATATATCAACATATTTTAAAGAGGCCATTCTTTCTAAAAGATGTTCTTATGAGGGTGGAGTTGTCCTTTAAACCATTGAGATATTTTTTATTGAACTAGCAGCATAATAATCTATTTCCCCCATATATTCATAATTTCTACATGTAAAATGTTTGAAAATAACTTATTTGGGACAACTTTCCTTTTGCCTGTTCAGTTTACGTGCTACACATAATTTGTGCTTCATTTGCAATTCATATCTCCTGAAGGAACTTCAACTGGTCCAACTTCAAGCCAACTCTCTCATGACAGAAACAATTGGCTATCAATTAAGAGCCCTGACATTTCCTGCAGTCACTAGAATGCCACTTAGACTACATTTTATATGATGGAAAGAGGCTGACCATTGTGTGAACCTCTTGGATATCTCGAGATTTACCTGACATGTAATGGATGTTCAGTTCAGAGTTAAGAATTTTGTAGACATATAAACTACATCTCTGTTGATCAGTAACTTATTGGATGAATATAAAAGTTGATCTTAAATGAAATGCCATGCTTCCATGTTCTTAAAGAGATGAAAACCTATTAAATGGATACATCTTAATATTAGCATTAGAAGGCAAAAAATATTAAAGGCCTTCCAAAGTGGCCTTAAAAAAATCTTTTTAACTTTATAAATTAAATACCATTCTCAGGAAGGTAGGAAAGTACCTCCAATAGTAACATTTGGATGTGGGAGCTGTCAGACACTGCTATCAATGCCAAGTCCATGCTGACCAAGGAAACAATGGGAGGTAAGAGTACTCTTAATTTAATTTTATTTTTATTTAAAGTTTAAATTAAAGTTTGAATAAATAGGTTTAGTGATCATATAAAAAAAATTTTGTTTAGAAAGGACAGTGCGCCTCTTTGTTAGAGAAAAATTGTGCAATCGGCATTGCTTGATTAATAGACAAAAAACAAAAGAATGACTGTTTAACCCATGCTAATTAAATGACCTTTATATGCAAAAGAAAGGTTTTTATGATGTCAGGGAGATACAGGTGAATTGCAAGACCTAGACACATACAAATGCCATGCTTTGTCACCATTATTATAGAGTCAGTATGTAGCATGCTCTCATGGAGGAATTCATACATAACTTAGCTGTTCCATAAGGTGCCAAAATGATTTATATAAAATTAGACAGTATTATTTACATTTACGTACGATACACTGCACCTAAGCTCCATTTTTCCATATACACCTTTGGAGATTGTTAGCCTAAACTCCAATACTAAATAAAAATTATACAGCATTAAGCATTTCTTATCAGTCCAGCACTACATTACTTTATTTCAAGTGTCAGGTATTTGTAAATAGGAAGAGTTGAGATTGCATCTGCTCTGTTGACATAACACACAGAAACATAGACATTTTAAGACCATTGTACAGCTCTTTCCCAGAAACCTGCACTACATAGCAGATAAAATTGATTTACTCCTTGCCATGCTGTGAAATGTTCATATTTCATATTGGGGATTTCCTGACAAATAAACTGTATTTGCTTCTAGAATTTGCCTTGCCTGTCCTGTCACTGACAATGGGCCTGGTATTGTACTACTCACAAGTTATTAATGAGTCTCTGCTGGCATTGATTGTACTTACAATGAAATGACATGTATTAAGGTTTGCTGCATATAATTGCACCATATTTGACATGTAAGGAACTGTCACGATTTATTCTATAATTGACCTGACAGAATTCTCTCTTTAAGTGACAGCTATTTCATTTCCACCTCAACAGTTGACCATATAAATCATAGAGCATTTTAGACAGATACATGATATAGTTCTCAGTGGTTACAGACTATCTGAGCAGGCAGAGAATTGAATATTCCTTGACATAAGACTTCTCAATGTATTAATGAAACAGGTGTTGTGACGTTCCGTTTAGCTTGTTAATTTGTTTACAAATTCCAATTAAATTCTTCCACAAATAAAAAACAAACACAGTTTTTTTGAGTTTTTTTGTTAAAAAATTATATTCTCAGTGTATACTGTATATATATATATATATATATATATAGCATATCAGAAGAACGGGGCACTCCACAGGTCTTTGCAAAGATAAAACTTAACTTTTATTCAAACGGTCAACAACTAGAAAGGTCACCACACACCTTATATACAGCTCAATACCTGGTGCTCATGTGTAAGTGTATAGCTGCACTGCTCCTATACCATATGTAGAACCACACCACACACAGGATTTTAGCTTCAATTTTTTATTCAATTAGCACATGTGAAACATATGAGATTTCGGGGTTAGCACACCCCTTCCTCAGGTACATAAATGGCTATCCCATGTCACCAATATCCCCATAGTTATATACCCTCCTATACAGGATCTGACATCACATGCCCAACCTATTTCTCACAAGACCAACCCATTAACCTTTTCTCGTTAAATTTTTTAAATAATTTTTTATTGTTACTTATATATTTACTAATGAATTAATTTATGTACACCTTAGGAAAAATGACACAGTTTAAACACACCACATAACCACTACAAAAATTGATACAAATCATAGTCCCTATTGAGACCTCCAGGGATGCTTTTAAGCATAAGCTTTAAAGTTTTATAAGCTTAATTGTTTTATACAATTCTCTCTTTGTTTATATATCAACATACACTTCCAAGTGAATTTTAATATTTAATCTAAAATTATCTGAAGAATAAATTGAGTTAATATATGGGGCACACAGTATTAGTGGTGGTTGGTACTGCGGTTATCATCTGACAAATGTTCAAGTGACTGAACAGAGATTTTGCTTTGATGGTCACTTGGGGCTTTTAATTGGAACCCTTTAACAGTTACAGACCCCATTTATGGCCCTGGGCTCACGATAGTGCAGCTGTTTGGTTCTTTTTGATCAAAAGTCAATCTGGAAGTAGCAATCAAACTACACATCCTTGCGCCATCAATCTTGACAAGGCCGCTTAATCTTGAGTAAAGAGTATGTTGCCACTGATGGGAATGGGATTGTTGGGGAATTTTCCAAGTTAGCCAATTAGATTCTGTTTGATAAACTGCCCACTATTGCAGCCAATCTATGTACACAGGACTTTTTTCCCTTCTAAATCAGTAGAATCCGTCATTGGCCTGCTTAACTGTTGACCCTTTCAAACTGTTATAACCATTTATTTTCATACTTTGATTAGAGTGTTCTACAGCTGGTTTGCGTCCCATTTGCTACTCTCTATATATCTTGTAGGCCCTTTATAAAAGTACAATATAGATTTAGATACTATTATTCAATAAAAGTTCTTATTATTAAAAATGGTGCTCATTTTACCCCAAACAATTATTTCACATTTGAAAGCTAACATCTGATTGGTTGGGGCAAAATGAGCACCATTTTTAACAATAAGAACTTTTATTGAATCTCCCTGTATGTGCGTATATGATTGATGGGGAGCACAGGGCTCATGCGATGAGGAACATGCGTTTTACATTTACATTTTTTTTTACTCCAATCACTGGTTGAGTTTGGTAACATGTCTTCTGATTTGTTTTGTGAAAGAGAATTAACCTACAGTTGAATTTTGTTTTAGCTACTGCAATATTTCTATTATCACTGGTTCGGTCAAGTTTCTTTGCTTCTACCTGTAGGATATGCTGCATATTCTAACCTTTAGGCTGATAAAGTAATATTTCCCTGAGGTTTTTATTCTCAAGACAGAGTCTTAACCTCTGATCAAAGGGATTTAGGATCTAGAGTGATACACTTACACATGTTATACAATATGGGTCAGTAAACCAGGAATGATGCTGCAGACACGGTACAGATCCTGCTTATTTCTTTCTAAGTCCATACCTACTGGGAACAGTGAAGGAAACGACCACAGTGATTATTAGACTAATGTGCTATTTGTCCAACTACTTCCAGATCCAAACTTTCATAGTGAGTACAATAATCTAAAACGGCCAATGTTATATTATTAGTATCTGCTATGTTTTGTTGAATCCAAAATTACATACTTGTGAAAAATGTTGGAATGCTATCAAAGGAAAAAATGCACATAAAATGAACATTAATAAAGGCATGCATAGAGTATATATACAAAATAAGTTTGGGCCTAGGTACTCCTTATGGCAGCTTGCCACTGTAGTTGTAGGTGCAGCTTCAGACAGTCCTCTAACTCTTGGACTCCAAGTGATAGCACAACCATTCCATTATCTTTTTGCTTATGCATAGGGTATAGCAAAACACACACGTCAATTGAACCCAAAATATTTTGTGTTTTTTTTTTATTTCCTTGCTCTCACTTTATATAATCTGCAATAATTGCCCATTAGATTAAGTGTAAAATCCTTCAAGTGATATGTTCTTAGGAATCCTCTAAGACTTGAACGAGGACTGATATTACCAAGAACCATGGGAAACAGAATAATAAATAAAGATCACAATTTTTGTAGGCAATTTCTAACTTTTTAAGTTTGTGTATGTTAAATTTGTGGACCCATATGGCGAGCTATCAATATTTTATAGGAAACATGTTTTGACTTTAGTTGTCCTTTAAGGAATGTAATCTTCAGTGAGTAGTCTAAAAATGTCTCTATATTTTATTTGCGACTCTGTGACTGAGTGTAAACAGCACAAAGGTGTAACAAAGCTGTTGAAGACATCCATCACTGGGAAACTACACAACGTTGATTTCTGTGCTATTCCAATCTTCACTAGCAACATTTATGCCTAAAGAAAAAAAACCCAGCTTGTTAGGGCAGATAGTCAAATGTTTCCCCTTTAACCTTTGCCCTGAACTGTATGTGAACAGAAATCTGTGGGAAACTATTCTACTATTCTTCATGGAAACAGAATGATAACAGAATAAAATGATGGAGCCTGAGGAACGATCAACAGTCAACAAAGAATTGCTTGGAAACACATCTTTGCTTTATTTATAACAACAACAAAAAACCTTGCGGGTGTTATTGATCTACCCTAGACTGGTAATAGAGGGGGTTCAAATATTTATATTTACTGTATTTCATCAACAGCCTGTGGACAGCAGAAGGGACACCCCTGCTACCTTATTTTAAAAAGGACATACAGTAAAATAAGCAGTCCTTGCCTTTCTTTGTTCCTTTGTATTTTTTTTCTTTATATCTGAATGTCTACTAGTTATTTAAATGTCCAGTAGTTGTATTTTTATATTTCTGATATTTATGTTTAAAAAAAAAGAATTGGTCAGGGAGAGGTTAAGAATAACCATTTAGCAATGTTTAGGAAGTTCGAATTGTGCACTGACATGACACCTCTAGTGAAGTGTGCCATTCATACACTGATTTGGAGAACAACCAAGGAAGGGGGGTTGCTGTCATACTACTCACATGTCATTATAGCTGTTGGAATACTGCAAGCATGTTATTACAGTATAATAAAAACGTCTCTCTTTGTGGCTTACAGAGTCATAAATGATGTGTCACTCAAATGGTGACGGAAATCAAAGGAAAGTGGGCTACAGTAAAATGTCTCATTAATATACTACAACTGTTTCCAGAATAATAAATTCAAATCATTTAGATTTTACTATTTCTTATTAAAAAATAAAAAGCATTTAATGAACATAATGAATACCCCCTGCTACCGTAAATAGATCACTTTCAGTTAGATTCCCCAGAGCTATTTCTATTCATGTCAAGCAATGAAATAGGTGGTTGGGAAGAGAGAGCTCTTACTCTTCAGTAGGAAATCTCTGCAGTTTTTCATGTATTTGTAGTCTTCTTTATTAGGGTGACTGGAAGAAATGTTCACTGCTGCATAAGAGCCTACAAAGCATGCCATTAAAGGAATCTAGCTTCAGTGTATATTTAATGCATTTATTCCATATGATGTGAAGCTTCCTATTTCCTTTCCTTTTTTTGGCTGTTAACTTTGTCCTTTACTAATGTTGTACATACAGAGGATTGTAGATTTGGAGGAAAACATTGTTTATTTATAAAAAAACAAAACCTTCATTCAAGAAGCGGTGCCATTTGTCAACATTTTCAAATCATAATAGATATGTCTAATTATCTTATTTACATATTTATATTGACATGTTAAGAAAGAAAAAAAGACTGAGTGAGAATAAAAAATGGGGGGAGGGGAGGGGGGGAAGGGGAGGGGGAGGGGAGGGGGGAGGAAAGGGATTCCCGGTGTGGCAGCGGATGGTATGGGAAGAGAAGTGAAAAGTGGAAAGTAAATGAGGTGATACATTTCATACATTTTCAGAGAAAGACATAAAAATCTAACCTTTTTCGATTAAATTAAGGTATTGGAAGAGGATAACCATCTATGTATGTACTGCACAGTATGCATTTGGGGTAAATGTACAACCACGGTCTTACATTGTCAATAACGTGCAGTATCGCTGAATTGCAATACCACGTGTTTACAAATGCATACTGTGCGGTAGTAAACTACTGCAATAGTATTCTAGGGGATTGTATATCTACGATTGCATTATCATTACCAGTAATTTACGATTGCTATAGTTAATTAACAATAACGATCATAAATTAATGATTGCTAAACTGATTGCAAATTAATGGTCAGTTTAAGGATCGTTGAACCGATCATTTAAGCGCTCGATATCGGTAAAAAGCAATACAAATAGGGCCCCTAAAAAGGGCCTGTTAATGTAAGGCCATTCATTATTTCATCAGGAAAAGAACCAATTACCCCTTGTGCTTGTACTTTGTTAGTAATGTGTGATATGATTTATCATTTTGTGTGTGCCTTTCTTTATCGGAATAAGAACAATAAAATGATATACACATATTTAATATCATTGTCTCCTATAAAGTATTCATTTCTAAACTGATAATTTTGCATTCAGCTCACCTGTAAAATATATAGACTGGTCAGTAATTACCTGTGAATAGAACTTCCTTTGTATTACTGCATATATCACAGTGCATCAGTCTGAGCCAGCCCATTTATCAAACAAGAATCCAACATTGCCCTTACATTTGAATGATGACGTATATGCTTTGGCCATGAAGACAGACATTTTTACAGTTAGATAACTAGGACCCATAGAAGGAAGTTTAGAAATCTGTAGGATTTACAGCATTCAGTATGTATGTATAGTTTATTTATAAAGCACCACAAAACTGATTTTGCATTCATTTTTTACATTCACCTTCCATGGAAAAATAAGCACACCTTTGATGTATTGCTACTATTGCCAGATACAATATCAAGTAGACATTTGTCTTAGCGATCTACCCATCTATAATATTGACTTGGAAAGTGGTTTTCCCACTCATGTTGTTGTTGCTTTTTTGTAGCTGTGCAATGTGTGAGGAGTTTTTGCATACACAGCCTCTTTCAATTCCCCCAACAACATTTCAATGGGACTTTCACATCCAAAATCTTTTATAAATTCATTTTTTAGCCGTTCCTTGAATGGATTAACAGGGATAAATAATAACTCTTTATGTCTCATATGTAACACTGTGACAAAATAAATGAATGCATTTGCTTTTACATAATGAGAAAGTGAATTCAGGTAACCACTTACTGTTAAAGGACATTCTTAATTTTCTGACCTCACTGCCATATAATCCTAAAAGAAATTAAAAGACTCCTCCATATAATATGGGTGAAAAATGTTTTGTATTGATTTATTAAACCTCTTCTGTACACAGCACAGCAACGTTTGGGGCAAAACTGTGCCCTCTCTTAAGCCTTAATAAGTGATCCCACTAAATGATTTTTCTAGGTTGTGTCTCCTCCCCTAATGGAGTGTGCCTAATTATTCTGTTAACATGTCAATAAACAACAGTGCAAATATTATAAAGTGACCTATGCTTATACATGGTACAATAAAAAAACAATTTAAAATCATTCTTACTTATGTGTGGTGTCAATTTTTAATTTTCTTTTTAGTGTCCATATTCAAGGTAAAGTAAAGTGCTACATAGCTCATCCTGTAAAGTGCTTTCTGTCCATGTTAGGGAAAAGTCTCTCCTTCAGATACCTTAAACAATTGGAAGAGTAAACATGAGGAATAAAAATGATGAAGAATAAGTACCCTATATAATATATACACTATAAATACTGTATGTCCTACTATATATAATAAATATTCATTACAATTAGATCACTTACGGGGTTATTCAATAAAAGTTCTTATCGTTTAAAATGGTGCTAATTTTGCCCCAATTAATCAGATCTTATTTAGCATTTGAAAGCTAACATCTGATTGGTTGGGGCAAATTTAGCACCATGTTAAACGATAAGAACTTTTATTGAATAACCCTGTTAATCTGTACAGTATCTTTCGCCTATATAAATAATCCAGGAGCATATTCTTTATTCATTCCTATGGGCCATTTTGTGTCTAGTTTGTTAATCCATCTCATCTCTAATTCTAGTTATTTTTTAAGTCTATTACCCCCTCTTCTCAATGTTGGAACACAGTCTACTACCTGGAATTTTAACTGGGTTATGACATATTCGGCTATCTGAAAATGCTATGGGACTGGTTAATGGGTTAAATGGGTATAGATAAATGGCCATAGATGATTTGTGCTGTGTTATACCCTCCTTCATTTTTGTGTGGTCTCAGTCTCCAATAACCCGCGCAGGCATTTTGAGATATATATGTATATATAACGAAAGTTGATTAACATGTAAAGCGGTGCTTAATTTGTATCATGTAAATTCTAATATTATATGCATTTGCTTTGTCAGTCCATCTCAGAGCAGAATTCCAAGCTTTCTTTTTCATGGGCAAACTTGCCAAAATTCCTTCGAGACAGTTAAGGTTTCTGCATTTCTAGCATCTAAAAATCATTCAAATGTAAATGGTGCATGATAGCTATAACGCAGAGTTATCCATTATTATTGTTAAACTAAAGATCAAATTAAAATATGCTGCAATATGGTAAAAAAGTAAAACCATGCTTGTACTGTAAAAGTTATTTTGTAATCGAAATAATCCCAAATAGTTCTAATACTTCTTCAAATAGTGACTTTTTACTACATTATAATAATAATGCAATGGTTAATTCTAAAGACTGTGTTAATATAAAGAAATATTTTTTGTAATCGAAGGTCAAGCCCTGAATTTCACAGTTGAGATGTTATTTCTTTGCAGGTGAAGTCAATGTGCAAGGTGATATGTTTATTTTTTAGATTATAGCACTACTTAAGTACCATATTAAACTAACCTGTTCACAATGCATACAGAATCGGGGGAAAAAATAAGCTCAGTCTGTTTCTCATGAATAGAGAATGAAGAAATTATATTGTTTTCCTTAAATGGCCACCTCCTTGGTCAAAATTCTTCCCTAAAACCAGGACCTCCCAGAACCCTAGTATTGCAATATTTACATGGCTTCCTAAAATTCCTGAAAGAAAATATTTTGCATGAAGTCCACCAGGTTCTTTTCTTTTTGAGTCTGCCTCCTTTTGTGGCATTCATGGCTCTGAACGTGTGCAGTCATAAAGGAGACAGCTTGTTTAGCCATCATAAGTCATTGGGTGAAACTGTTAACCCCCAGAAGAGCAACAGATCAAAGTCACAGGTGGAATTCATGGTGAATATCTTTCAGGAATGCTAGGGAACAAGGTTAATATTATTTTTACTATATTATATACTAGGGTTCTGGGGGGTCCTAGTTTGGGGGGTGTCTAGGTGTGGATATGTCCTTTAATACACAAATTTATGAACATAATTTTACCTTAAAAGCCAATACATATCTGGAATATTTTTACTGTGTTAGGCTTTGTTCACACTAGGCTGCATTTTGGTGTGATTTCATATGGGGAAATTGCACCAAAACACGTGCCATAAAGGTGAATGGCACCATTCACACTGCACTGCTGCAATGAAGTATGTTGTAACAAAAAAGTCACTGCATGCAGCATATTGTGCGTTACAAACAACAGGGTCTTTAAAAACGTAAAGCGGTGGAGCATCACACTAAATCATAAGTGTGATGTGTTAAAAAAAACAGCCGGTGTGAACAAAGCCTAAAATGTGTCAAAATATACTTTTTTTTCTATAACAAAGAATAATACCCCATACGGTAAGGTATTAAATATACTATAAATGCTATAAAATACTAATCCAGGGAATCTCAAACTACGGCTTACTACTCCCAGCATTCCTCAACTAAAGAGGGAAGCCTAGGAATGCTGGGAGTTGTAGTTTTCAAACATCTGGAGAGTCGTAATTTGAGAATCCTTGTACTTACCCAATGTAGTGATGAACAAGGGATTACTGGCCTTTTATCCTTCCGGTGGCGATAAACAGGGGATGACTGACAGAAAATGATAGCTTTGCTAGTAAGTACACAGGTGAAACTATATATATATACATTAAAATAACAAGGAATAAGTAAACAGCTGGATCACTGGAATAGAGATTTATACAGTTGATACATTAAAGGGCATGTGTATCCCCAAAACTAAAATCTACCCCACTGCTGTTCCCACTGTGCAGTGTGTGAAAATCCTTACCTTACCTCTCTGCTCCAAATAGATCTCCTGTAATGTCTGCCCAAAATCCTAGAAAGTAAAGAGTAGTAGCCTGGCTGGAGGGAAAATGTTTCCGCCTCTGAGGTGTCCTCTGAGAGGTTTCTGGGCATGCTCAGTGCAGCCCTCCCCACTCTTTCCTCCCTCCCGATCCCTGTTAGGTTTCCTGAGCCCCTAGTGTGAAGTCTCTTTTCTGTAGTGTAGGGTTCCCACCCCCAACCGCTCTATTAGCTTGTAAAAAAAACTTACCCGAACTCTACTTTCACTGCCTCTTTCCCCTGGCGTTCTACACTGTCGGAGGCCGCGTCCGTGATTGGTTGCTTCTCAACTAATCACGGATGCGGCTGCTGGTCCGACCCCTCTGGTTGCAGTTTCATGCAAGCAGAGGGCCGCGGGAAAGAGGCAGTGTAAGTAGAGATTGGGTAAGTTTTTTTGACAAACTACTACAGTGGTTGGGGGTGGGAGAGCCCTACACTACAGAAAATTTTGTAAAAAGTGGTGGACATGCCCTTTAAGAATACTGTTCTTTAATATTCCAGTAAATCAAGTTTTTTAGTTGCAAGGCTAAAAGGAAACCCGTTTTATATCTTTGATGCCTCTTTACATGTTTAAACAGCATGTTAATGCAAAGTAAAGATTACTGTTGTGAGCTCCACCACTTCAAGCTGAACTGTAAATTCCTGCTAATGGGTCTATTTTTCTACTTTGTAAATTGTAGTTGAAGTGAAAAGGGCTGAAATATTCATCGATGACAAGTCATTTCTGTCTGGTACCTTCAGTCTAATAAGAGTAAATTAGTCTGAGTGGCTAAAGGTAAACAGAAGGTTTTTTTTTCTTACATGAGAAGCAAATTATATGGATGCTTTGCTGTAGGTGGGGGTGGGAGGGTGGTGCGTATTTAAATAGCGTAAACTAGCTTGCACAGGTGTGCTTGCTAGATTTGTGTATCTTGCCAAAGATGAAAAGGAGATACCAAACATTTGCAGTTAATGCTGTACAGACAAGAATGTGGTAGAAATGCCTGGGTGTAGCTAAGGGATCTAAGAGGGATGGTAAATTCAGTCATCATACACCCACACACCCCAAAGAATGACATTTAGACAGCAAATACCGCAAAAGCTTCATTTAGTCTACTGGATTTGGAGATACATTCATTAACGATATATTCTCTTTAGAAATAGCCCTTTCATCTCAATTATAACGAAAAATGTAAATATGTCATTGTTGAGCTGGCCATACACTTAATCAACATTATATATAGAGAGATTAATAAACGTCTTTAGGCTAAACCACATAGCTAATTAAAACAAAGTTGCAGTACGCAGCCAGGGAATATTAAACTCCCAGCATTCTCTGGATGCATACTACAACTTTATTTTAATAGTTTGCAGTTTTGTAGTTGCACATATCTGGAGGGACACAGGTTTGACATCCCAACTCTACAATACATGCACAACAACTGTGTGATATTATACAAACAACTGCAACAATAGGATTTGGAGACACATAGAGAAAGAAATTAAATAACAAGAAGGGGGTTTGAGATTTTGAAACCCTTTTCTAACGTTAGTAGTTCACATGTAGCTATAAAACCCTGTTCTACTTTGAATTATTTGTATTTAAAAATAGGTTTCTACGAATACACATTTACTGTGTACCTAAGGCTGTTGAAGCAGTTACTGATTCATCGTCACCTGACATCTGATAAATGTGTTTGAATTCCAGTACCTGAGCTGTTTGTTAGAGCTTAGTAAAGAATGTGCACAAGGTATTAGTGAAAAAAGTACAAATAAAGATTGAAAAAGTAAAATAAAATGTAGCAAAGCGACAAAGTTTCTACACTCGGCACTACATGTAATAAAACTGAAATGTTAGAAGTCCGACAGGCAAAGAATTTTGCTTCAAACCCACATGTTAGGATAAGAGGGAGTGACTCTGTTTACCATAGCCTAAAAAGAATTGCGAACCATTATTTAGCTCTGTTATCTAAGTTAGAAGTGTACAAGGAAGTTTCTTTTGCTAATGGCTGAACCGCTCTTCAGATAAAGTCTTTCAATGGATGCCTATTGCTCTAATTAATCAACTATTAAAACAGAAGTTGATAAAGATTGGCTCACTTAAAGTTTGAATTACCTGCAATCAGAGATAACGATATGTCAGTTTAGAAAAGATTTATTGAAGAAAAAGAAGATAGTTATAGTTGTCTATCTTAAATTAAATCTTTTCTTACTTTACTTACATTTGACAAAAAGAACTGCTGTGTTTTCCAAGCTGATGATTTAGATTTCAGGACAGAAACAAAAAAAGAGTTGAGGGGGTTAAAAACATGTGGTACATTCACAAACATACACATATGTGCAAAAATGCTTGTATTTATTTTGGGAGCCTTTGAGATTCATTGCTTGAGTGGGCTTGGATTATAAATAATGCTATTGTGTCTGCAGTCCTAGACTGGATTATAAATAATGCTATTGTGTCTGCAGTCCCAGACCCAACGAAAATGTTTGTTCCTGTCCAACTGATTATATTAAGACACACTAAATCTTTTTAATTACAGTTTGGGGGCCTTTATTATTAAAGACCATGAATGTTCTTTTATCAAACAACACCTCCCAAAACAAATGGGGAGATTCAATAAGGAAGAGTCCCGTTACTTACCTTAGCCCGATCCCACAAGATTACTTCAGGTATTGCATCGCAGGATCGGGCTAAGGTAAGTAACACGACTTTAAAGCCTCCCACACAGTATCATTAAGTTTTGTGCTACCAAGTAGAGCAAAACTTAACGGTAGGGGTTTAGAATCGATAGCACAGTGCTATTGCCAAAAACATTTGGAAATGGTGCTGTGCTCTAAAATCCATCTAAAACCCATGTTTTTTTGTCGGGTTAACGTGGGTTTTAGATGGATTTGGGCGATATTGAATCTCCCCAAAAGTATCTGGCAGTAATGGCAGATCAGAATTTTCCCTTTAGACAGATCCATGAGTTAAGAAGCCATTAATCAATGATACGTGCCAGTCTGCCAGCCATTGTGGGGTAACAATAAATTATAAAGGTGGCAAAAGATGTTAATAAAGCTTGTTTCCTTACATTTTCGAAACACTCCTCTGATCCATTACAGCATTGGCAAAAGACAGCCTTCCATCCAGGCAGATCTATTGAAAGGAATCTACATTTACAGTATAGCATTGAACTTTCTAAACATACTTTCAAACTGTATCTCCACCCTTTAAATAGTTTTTTTATATAATGTAGGAATCGTGTGCCTACCCCCAACCGCTATGTTAGATTGCTAAAAAAACAAAACAAAACAGAACTCTACTTACAGCCCCTCGCTCCTGTGGCTCTCTGATCTGGCCCTCTGTTTTCCGAAACTTGCATACAGGGGCCGGACCAGCAGCCACAGCTGTGATTGGCTGGGAGGCACCCAATCACAGACGCTTGCTGCTGGCAATGCAGAGAGCCACAGGAGCAAAGAGCTGTAAGTAGAGTACCGATTTTTGTTTAAGCAATCTAACATAGTGGTTGAGGGTGGGTAGGGATGCCCTACATTATATAAAAAATGTTTTACATTAGGTGAAGGGCAGCCTTGGAGGGATCGGGGGGGGGGAGTGTCCCCTGTGCATGCTACAAGGAGGAGGCAGAAACCTTTTCCACAGGAAGACAGCTCCTACTCTTCAGTTTCCTGGACATTGGACAAGCACTGCAGGCACAGACAAGCACTAAACGGCATAGTGGAGCCAGTAATGGGTTAAATTTTAGTTTTGGGGGTGAACATGACCTTTAAGAAACATTTGTTTTCAAAAACACAGAAAATAGCCATAGGCAAACCTCTAAAGGAAAACTTTTCAACAGATGGGTAGTTACATCCATTTTGTTTGCAGTGACTGCCTGCTATACTATTTAGTATTAGTATTATTCCAGATGTTTTTTTTGTTATATTATTATATTATAGTGGCTCACATTGCCTACTTATACCCAAAGTCCAAGGTTCTCCTCTATGTTGAGTGTCCAGAATGCTCTGCCTTGTTTTTAATGTCAGTATAAATTCAGATGATTATTAAATATGAACCATGTAGTATGACTGCAAAGCAAATTATTTTCCCTTCAGAAGGGGGAAAGGGATGTCAAGGGATGACAACTTTTCAGTGGTCATTGGGCCAGCTGCAGGGGAAGATGGGAGTGCAGAATCAAAGTCACTTCTATGATCTAGTTATTACAGGGGCTGCAGATATCACTTGCAAATTCCCAGTGGGCCAGGTACAAAATAGATCAACTCTAAAAGTCTTAACTTTTGAAAACTTTTTTAAGCTAGATATATACACTACTGATAAAGGGATGATTCTGTGCACTGCAGAAGCTATTGTTCCCAAGGCTGTCACAAATAATCAAAATAATCGAAAATTTCCCTCGGCTGCGGACGGCTCACTGTACTGTAGTATAGGGAGTTGACCATGGCCATATGGAATGTGGCAGTCCTAATCGAGCTGTGTGTAGGCACATCTATTAATGTTGACAGACCAAATCTTTCAGACAGACAAAAATTGTTACAGTGTGTACCCAGCTTAAAGGACAATTATACTTACCTCCTCCCAGCTCCTCTTCTTATATGCACACTTTCTACCAGAAGCAGACGAGGGAGCGGAGCAGCGCTGTGTACGTATAACAGAGTAAGTGCGAGCAGCCCAGGGTTGAGGACTAAGAGACTTAGGTCTTCACCCTTGGTAGAGAGCGTGCATGTAAGAAGATGAGTGGGGAGGAGGTTAGTATAATTGTACTTTAAGGCAGAAATCCAAACTGTTGCTTTGCTGTCTCATGTGTCTTTAAAGTTAAGATTTTTTATTTAGTTTAATAACCTAGCTGAGTTTTATAGCATAGGACAGTTTTTGCTCCTTTTTATCTATATAAATATTTATTTGGGCATAAATCTTAATAGGGGTATTTACTACTTCTACATTGCAAAATTTCCACTCCAAAAAACAAAATGAAATTACATTATAATGACTATATTATAAACAACAAGTCTGTTAGTGAGGATTTGTGTTTAGACCCATGTAGTTTGCAGTTTATTCCTGTTTTATATGCTAATTTGTTATAGAACAGCGAGAAGCACATTCAATAGATCTCCCTTTTGATAAGTAATAAATATAAGTTCACATGTGTAGAAATCCTTATCTACTTATCGATTAGATTCTTAACATCCACTCATAACAACATAACTTGGTTTACATAATGGTAAATTTGTTAACACCAAAGAAAGTCAACTTAAGTCGAAAAATGATTGGAGGGCCAAAGTCAAAAATAAACTGCTCAGATTTTAGTACAATAGGTAAATTACCTGTCATGGCCCACATAAAAATTCATTATCCACAAGATGCGGAAGTGGATTTCACCATCAGCCAAGGTTTGTTTTTTTTATAAATCTGTGTAGAAGTTTATTAAAAAAACAAGTATTACTAAAAGGTTTTGCATCCCATCTTAGCAAATAAAAAGCTATTAGGGTGGTGAGAATGCATTCAGCAGATCATCATTTAGTGCTAATCTATATAATGTTCATTGCAAGGTTTACTGGCTAAAATGCAGATGCATTATCTGTGTGGAGTTAATGATCGCTTCTTAATCCAAAGTAAATGATAGGTTGATTTCAGTGTTCCATCAGTAGTGGAAAGTAAGCAATAGGACATAAACTGCAAGAAAAGAAATGTGCTTGGATAGAAGCCATTTTCAATACTTCATTCAGCTTTCAATCATAGATTTTGCTATCACAGCCAAATCCACCTAAAATAATTATTATTGTACAAATTAGTTACTGATACACCATAATTACTTGTAGTTTTACCAAATATTCATTACAGCATTACAAGATTTAATTATAAATTATAATTAGACTCCACGGTCTATGTTCACATATATACAAGTTAGTTCAGTGTTTACACCCTATGATTTTTCTTTTAATTACCAGGAATATTTCTACTCACAGGAAAAGGTTTGAGGCATTGATGCTGGCACATGCAAAACAATATCTAATTATCTGTGATCCAGTTATGGTGCTGGCAGCTTCTTTATCTTCATTAAACTTCCCCGAGGTGATGCACTCAAAAATATATAAGAAACAATTATAGGAGCATTGTGCAGTGTAGAGTTTAAGGTGTATTGCAGACAATCCACCATGATTACTCTGCTTGAGATGTACACACATAGATGAAATAACAACATAATGTGTGCTTATCTATATCTATCACTCTAAATGCAATGTTATATAACAGAAAATGTGTAAAAGGAATACAAAAGTATCACTGAAGTGATAGCTTTATTGGCTAACACTTTAAGAATATTAAAAAATGTAAGCTTTGCAAGATTTTGTTGTAGGAACTATTTTTTACATAACATCAATGATTTGGACAAATAGGAAGGTTCCGTAATGACAGAAAACACTCAGAGAGATTCAATAAAAGTTCTTATCGTTTAAAATGGTGCTAATTTTGCCCCAACCAATAAGATCTTATTTAACATTTGAAAGTTAACATCTGATTGGTTGGGGCAAAATTAGCACTATTTTAAACGATAAGAACTTTTATTGAATTACCCTGATCTTGAATACTAATAATAACATCAATGCTACTTTGACATGATGAAACACTGTTATATTTTAGGGGACTTTTCTGATTATGTTTCTTATTTTCAATAAAAAAATAATTTTTGAACATGCAGCTGGATCTGCCCATTTATAAAGGATTTCACAAAAGTCACAGCACAGCTAAGGCAAGTGATTTAATATTGTGCTTGCAGGTTTTCTGAGTGACTTTATTTACAGGTGTAAATACTGTAGTTAACATTCATAAATCTGGCCATACACTATAAACTTGCCTCTGGGCATTCCTACGATGTTCTGACAACCGCCTACTATTGATGTTATGATGGTAATTACAATGGCAACAATGATCCAGCTGGGAAATATCGCAAGAACATCGGCTGTTAAAATTGCAGCTCCACATCACAATCAATTGGACATTCATCTCAGATTGAATCTGAATGTCAGATTGGTATAATGTCAAGGTAGTGTATGGCTAACTTAAGACACTATCAGAATCTAGCTTCACCTGCAAGCTTTAGTAGAGCACTTCGGGCTCACAGTAAATTTTTGCCTCAAAATGACAACATTCATATGTTATATATGTAAATTTTATACTATAAATATAATAAAGCAACTCAGCATAGTAATGGAAGAAGATTGAAAGAGGACAGTTGATTTGATCTAGTTTGAAAATATTTAATGTAACAGAAAATGGGAAAATAATTATGGTTGAGAAAAAAGAAAATGTTATGTAGCAAAATTAGAATACAGTTTATTGTCTAATTTGGTTAATTAGTTCAGTCTCTTTATACCACCTATTCTTTCCACTTCTTACATTGATCCTGATCAGCACATATACTTGGTTATAGATTATGCTGGAGTAGGCTACAGAATAATGTATTAGCCCTTGAGCTACAGTAGCTTCTGTATTTATAAGGGCACGTAAGAATTAAAAGATCTCTAGGATGCTAAGGAAAATATAATGGCATTAAAAGGATAACAATACTGATCATCCCCACCCTCACCTATTCAAAGTACCCAGGATAAGGGCTTAAACAACTTGTGTTTCGATTGATGGGCTGCAAGCCAGTGCAAAAATGAGGATCTAGTGGTTAAGGTCCTTACCTGGGTATCCTCTAAATAGCAGGAAAATAGGGATGATAAGTATTGTTGCCTTTTAATAAATCAAAATCATAATCCGAGCATTTTGAAACAATTATGCAATACTGATGGATTTCTGACTTCCAGAAGTTCACTGGAAACAGGAAGAATGCACGCTGAGCAAGGCCTATACTATAACGTCACACTAGTTATTGTAATTTACATATGAGCAATTCCTTCCAGTAGCTGAAACAGTTGAGGTTTATACAAGAAAATATGCATTGTTAGATTGATAAAAAATAGAAAGGATAGAATATACAAAGGTAATGGAAAGCAAAGGTAATTGTAGCCATAATGTAATGCCATTTCATTAATACATCAGGTTAAACAAAGGCACCTAATATATATTTATATATTTACCCAAGCTGGGCACTTGAGTTCCACGCACTTTGGTGGCTGACACATACCGACTCTGCCAACCCACTGAACAACAGAATCTACAAGTTAAAGTGCCCATACATTAGAACTTACGTGCCGACCGATCCAGCTGATCCACCAACACTTACGGAACCACCTTTCTTCTTCGTGACCGACATATGATCACAAAATGAATGGGCCAGGCGGACTTTGTGATCATATGTTGGTCGCAAAAAAGAATGGGAAAGGTTCCGGAAGAAATGATTGAATGCCCTTGGATTGGTCGGATTGGGCCCCTTTAGTCTCACACATATGTATTTAGAAGATGTTTGGTAACAGCAGGAACAGACAAGCACAGATATTCTATTGATGCAGTCTATGGCTGCTACAGTTATTCAAATAACTACTCACAAATAAGTCTGCACTTGTCTATTCCTAATTTCTAATGATTTTTAGTTTTAAATCTTTTAAATCTTTTTTTTTTTAAAAGTCCTTTAGTCTATTCAAGCCAAGACTGAAAAATGTTTGGTTATTTTAGAGCTATATTTCAAACACAATTTCAGCATTTATAGAGCTTTCTAATGTGCATTAAATGATTCCCTTTGAGTCTTACTTCTAGCTAATCTCCAGCTGATAAATCCCAAATTAAGAACTAAAATTGAAGCTTGTGTATTGTCTAATTAACGGCATTAAAGAGCTATGACTGAATTTGTGATGCCATCTGTGCAAACTTAGCAGTTCTGATTTGCCAAGCATTTGAGAAGCTTCAGCAATGAGGGAGGATGTCATTCAAGCTTATCCCTCCAGTCAGATCTTAGAAGGAAAGCCAGATTCTCACTGAAGACAGTTAATCTGACGGAAGTAAATTCAAGTTTTGGCAAAGATACATGGCAAGATAGAAATGAAAAGCTGCCAAGCAGGATGATTTGAAGACTAAAAATGACATGACCCCATGTATTAAATGTCATGCACACCTTCGTTCACAGTCAATCTCTAGATACAAATAAAATATTTTACTTGTAACTAATCCCGAGACTCATGCCCCTGAGCAACTCCAAGGGAAGAGGTAAATGTGTTATGTCTAATGTCTTCCATTCCGCTGTTCGGTTAATTCTAATGGTAACTGATGTCAAATAAATCCATCAGCAGAAATGGATCATCAGCTCTGGGTATCCAATTTTTATCCATATATAACATATCTTATTTCAGAATATTAATTGCATCTGTTTATTGGTTTCTGAGGGGGTCAGAAAACCCACAACGAAAATATATATGCATGTAACCACACACAGTGCTAGAGGTTTCTGTAAAGAAGATAGGCTGACATGAGTGTATGTTCCCATATATGCTGTTGGAGAGTAGACAAAAATCTTCATGGTTTAATGCGGTATTTCCTTCATACTGTTCAAGCCATAGTAGGGAAACACAACCAAAATCTACTGAAGGAGAAATGACCTAACATAATCCTTCAGAATGGTTTTATGTTTATGTAAACCTCAGAATATAAGTGTTGGGTGTCCAGTTCCCCCCGTACTGGTTCTTTCCACTGGAATGCACCAGAACACTCTTTATATGTTATCAACTTGATGGCTGAGCAATGGTGTGGCAGAGTAGATGTGTCGACACATTGCGATGGAGACCACACACATAGACCTGACCGATCACCCATACGCGGTATGGGGATCCGTTGGCCATGTGGGAGCCGATACCGACAGACAAAAATTTTCATATTTCCCGACTGACTATAATGCTGATCATGGACTGATTCGGCCTCTACACATTAGTGATTTAGAATAAAGCTAATTGATTAGAATCTTCCATTGCTAACAGACCAAGTATCTGTCTATAGTTTAAAGCATGGTACTCACAATTAGATATTTCCTCCTGACCGACCGCTTGGCTCTTACGACCAGTTGGACAGGAGGAAGGGAAGTGGCAATAGTGGCCCTGACCAAGTGTGCAGTCTTTAGAGGTCCGATCGATCTGACATGGTTTTTGGAAATGTCCAGAACAAACTGCAGTGTCCGAACTACCATGGGGCCAAAATATTGCATTGAGTGTACCATGCTTTGCCTAATTTATTGGTATGTATAATTATAGGCTGGTGTTGTCTTATTTCTGAGTATTTAACAAATAGTAAACAGATACATGTGCAAATAGCATGTGTTAAAAGGGGTTTTGGTAAAACAAGCCACAAATATAAATTGGTTGAATTGACTTTGAATACAGTGTGTATGAAATGTTTTTATGCAATCAATGAAATTAGCCTGCAGACAGATTAAAACGCATTGCAAGTAAAAGTAAAATAAGTATTTGAGGTTGAATAAAGACATACATCCATCCAGTCCAACCCATTCAGCAATATTCTCATTTCCTGCCTAACTGTTGATCCAGAGGAAAGCAAAAAAAAACCCACCAAATTTATGAAGGGGAAAAAAATTCCTTCCTGACTCCAAGTGGCAATCGGAAATTTCCCTGGATCAACTCTACTTTATGTATCAATACCAGTAACTTGCAACATTCCTTGTTTGCAGAAACTCATCCAGCTTTTTTTTGAAACTGACCAATGAACCTGCCATTACAACGTCCACTGGAAGACAGTTCCATAGCCTTACCGTTCTCTCAGTGAAAAACCCTTTCCGAGCTTGAAGCCTAAACCTTTTTTCTTCAAGTCTTAAGGTATGACTTTGTGTCCTCTGACATGTTCTATTGGTGAACAATGCCCCAGATAGTTTATTGTATGGCCCATTAATGTATTTATACACAGTAATCATATCCCCACGCAAGTGCCTTTTCTCCAGCGTACATAATTGTAACTTATCCAATCTCTCTTCATATTCAAGCTCCCCCAATCCTCTTTATACAATACATTACCATGCTGGCTCTAGCTGTTGTTGCCTGGCACTGCTTGCTACCTTTAAGTTTGTTATCCACCAAAACTCCAAGATCCCTTTCCAACAGGGATTCACTTAACACAGAGCCATTTATAGTATAAGCAGCACAAGGATTTTTAAGTTCAAAATGCATCACCTTACATTTATCAACATTGAATCTCATCTGCCACTTAGCAGCCCAATGTGCCAATCTATCTAGATCCACCTGCAATGATTGCACATCCTCTGAAGCTTTTAATGGTCGACAAAGTTTTGTGATGTCAGCAAACACAGAAACCTTGCTGACAATATCCACTTCCAAATCATTAATAAAAAGATTAAATTGAAGTGACCCCAATGCAGAAACCTGTGGCACCCCACTTAGCACTTTAATCCATATTAATGAAGCCCCTTTAACAACTACTCTCTGCATCCTATTTATTAACCAATTTTCTATCTATGTACAAATGTGCCTCCCCAGACCAACAGACCTTAGCTTATACATTAGTCGCCTATGGGGGACTGTATCAAAAGCCTTCGCAAAATCCAAGTATACTACATCTACTGCTATGTCAGAGTCTAAATTTCTACTCACTTCCTCATAAAAGCCAAGCAAGTTAGTTTGACAAGATCTATTCCTCCTAAATCCATGCTGGTTACTACTTATAATGTCAGTCCTCTAGAATACTCTAGAATATGTCCCCTTATTAAACTTTCCAGTATCTTCCCCACCACTGAAGGTAAACTTACAGGCCTGTAATTACCCGGCTGTGAACGACTACCCTTTTTGAATATTGGAATAACATCAGCTTTTTTCCAATCCAGAGGCACACCACCGGACTTGAGGGAATCTGTAAAAATAAGAAACAATGGCCTAGATAAAACTGAATATAACTCCCTAAGAACTAGAGGATGTATTTTATCCGATCCAGGAGATAATATTATCCTTATTTAGTTGTTTTGATACCATATTCTCGGTTAACCAAAGTGCACTTGCAACTTTCATACTATTAGATATTAATGCCCCGACCGACAGACATTTGTCCCGGCCGAACGCTCAGTAGGGGGTAAAAAACTCGCCTGGTATACCCAGCCTTAATGTTAAATAAGATCTGATTGGTTGGGGCAAAATTGGCCCAATTTTTAAAGATAATAACTTTTATTAAGTAACCCTGTATGTGTGTCATTTGTACATACAAGTTGAATACACAGGGAGAAACATTGGTTACTTTTTATAAATCATTAAAGGTTAACTCAGATGCAGTATATTGTATTTACAACCATTGTAATTCTGCTCTGAATCACTACTTTATTTGACTTGCTCCTGGTAGATCTTAATAAAGTGTCCATTGTCCCTTAGGAATTACTTGTACACACTGATTCTTCCATTAGCTTGGCGAGATGAACACAAGTACGCTCCTCAACTAATAGATGGTCAGAGGATTTGCCCTGGTACAAACCAACCCTGAATTAAGCTTGTCATTTTCTTCTCCGCCAAGAACATTAATGAGGCTATAATCTTTTCTTGTCCATGCAGTATGAATTAGGGAGCGATGGCTCATCTTACATTTTAGTCCATTGTTTTGATTAGATAATTTTCCTATGTCTTTTCATTTTTTTAAATTATAGTTTGAATTGGTCTTGAATAAAATCTCCAGTCATTTAATCATTTTGCTTCTATTATAGTGTCTGCTTGGATGACAAAGGGAGATGAAGAGAAAATGCACTTTATGCATTTCTCACCACTCCTCATTAGATGAATGTGAGGCTATATTATTTGTCCTGATTCACCAGAAAACATAACTCTTATAACAGTACTACAGTACCTTTGGCTTTGAATTGTTTTTATTTAAAAATAGGATTTCAAGCATGTGGTCTACTGATCTGAGTATATAATCTGTATTATTTTGCAAGTCCGATCACACTAAAAGTGATGATCATGCCAGTCAAATGGTAGCTCTGCTAATAATAAAGGTTTGTAATGCCTGGTAACATAGACACTTGTCTATCAAGCTTATAGATATCCTGTTAAAATACATAAATCCAAAGGAAAAGAAACTTCTTGGTGAGAAATAAATTCCTTAAGTTTAAGTGCACATGGATCGATAGTTTGAGCCAATCACCCAGTCACCAATATCAACCATACTGAAATTCACCATATCCACATATTTGGCATGAACATGCCAGGTCGAAATATTGGTCAGTCAGGCTGAAATAATGTTCCATGTGTACCTAAGCTACCATTACATATGCAACAGTCATGGCAAATTTCATGACAAAATTCAAGCAAAAGACTAACCGGGATTCAATAAAAGTTCTTATCGCTTAAAATGGTGCTAATTTTGCCCTAACTAATCAGATCTAATTTAACATTTGAAAGCTAACATCTGATTGGTTGGGGCAAAATTAGCACCATTTTAAAGGACAACTCCACCCTCATAAGAATATCTTTTAGAAAGGATGATATATCATAGTTTGTCCTATGAATTCATTACTGTATGCCTGCTATGCTTCTGGATGCCTCATGGAAACTGAGCAATTTAGAAACCTGTACTGAGCCTGTACTGAGCCTGGGCATGCTCAGAAGAGGCAAACAGGGGATTAACATTCATTCATTGGTTGTGATGTCAACTGTCAAATCCATAACTGACTGTTGCTAACTGGAAGAACCAGGACATTGTGCAGGATTTCAGGTTAGACTTATATATTTCAGATTTCAAACTATTACTGTTTAGGGTTTTGGGGGGTGATATACCTGTATGTAAGTTTTCATTTTGGGGCTGGACTTGCCCTTTAAACTATAAGAATTTTTATTGAATAACCCTGAATATTTAGCAGTTCCAACAGAAAATTTGCAATAAAACTGGTAGGAAGAATCAAGTTATAAGAATAGACCAAAAAAGTTGTTTTTCAGACAAACAGCAACTGCAAAGGGAAATCCATATTCTTTCAAACTTTGTTTTATTAAACCACAAAAAGGTAGTATACATTGTTTACAGCAGTGATTTATCATTAGCATTTGCGGGTATTCAACATAGGTAGTTTCCATATTGTTTGTATACTATATATCATGAAAAAGTTATACTTAGAGACTATTGAAAAATATTATAACTATGTACAGAAAAACATCATGCTAACTACAATGAATTGTATGTCAGAAAGGTATTTCTGGGGTGGGGGTGGATAAGGAGGGGTAGGAATTAAGGATAGGTCTATGGGCCATATTTAATAACCAGCAGTATTGCTTTTTAGTTAGTGTTAGTTAATTAAGGTTGCAATTTTACGATGGCGATCGTACATTTACGACCTAATGTTTGGTAATTACCGAACATTCGGTCGTAGAATACCATGCGATAGCGAACTACTGCTATGGTATTCTATGGGGATCGTAAATCTATGATTTCATTATCATAGATTTACGATCTGTATCGGCAATTTACGATCGTTATGGTAAATTTACGGTAACGATCGTAAATTAACAATCGTTAAACCGATCGGAAATTAATGATCGGATTAACAATTGTTTTACCGATCGTTAAAGGCGCTGTATCGCTAAAAAGCGATACTGCGCCTTTATAAATATGACCCTATATGCCTGTTACTGCTGCTGAAAGTGCTTAAATAAGTGGGTGTAAAATTAGCTGAAAGTGCAGTGAAGTACCCCATATTGTAGCATGTGATATTGAGGGTTACCTCTGATATTAAAGAATGCCCATGAAGATTTTAAGACATCTGATTGGTATTTCAGGGGCCCCACCCCTTGAACCTCATAAACATGTAAATCACCAGGACAAAAATAGAAGCAGATTAAGGTTAAAACTGAAACAAAGATCCAATGAACAATAAATAAAGACAAGGTACATACTTTAGTACCATCAATACCAAAATCCCTTTGTTCTTGCCCTGTATTTTTATATAAATAAAAATAAAAAACTTTTATTATATTCTCTATGTTGGATTTGCTATGTTTTGTCACTGCTAATTACATAGGTTTCCACATATTAATGTGTTTACAGTAGATAGCTGGTTTTAAAGTCAAATAATTTACAGCACTATCAATTCTGAATTTCAGTCATCATGAATCATAAAAATACCTTTTGAAATTGATAGCTGATGACAGTGACATCAAGGTGAAAACCATCTTAGACAAACTGTACTGCATTCACGAACCATATTATGTAAATGTAAAATTTTGTCTGGTATTTGTTTTATGAACGACAATAAACTGTAGTGTGAATTATGGATTAAGTGTTCATTTGTACATATCTCCAAAATTTTGATAAATTAAAATGAATCAATAAATGAATAAAATGCTACTTCAAGACAGATTTACTGTACCTGTGTCCCAGATAATGTTGTTTTACTGTCTGCATTTAGGAGGGAAGAGGTGAAAAAGAGAAAAAAGTAGGACACAACCAAATCCGTATTTTTTTTTCCCTTTAACAATACACAGAAGGGAAAGGGCAAATACCTTACTAAATCCATTGAACGCTTTGACGTTTAGACTATAGCAGAAATATCATAAATGTGCATAAATGTGTACCATAGATTTAATTCTAAAATATTACAATACAAGTAATATACAAGTAATACAGGAAAGGGGAAATACCCAGCTAAACCTACTGAACGTAATGATATCTAGACTATAGCAGAAATATCATAAATGTGTATCACAGAATTATATCTAAAAATTTCATCATACAAGTAACATACAAGTAATATAGGAAAGGGGAAATACTCTGCTAAATCCACTAAACATACTGATGCCTAGACTATAGCAGAAATATCATAAATGTGTATAAATCTGCATCATAGAATTATATATAAAAAGGTCCTTATACAAGTAATATAGGAAAGGGGAAATACCTTGCTAAATCTATTTAACGTACTGAAGTTTAGACTATAGCAGAAATACAGAAATATCATAAATGTGTATAAATGTGTACCATAGAATTATATTTAAAATGTCATTACACAAATGATATGCACTGCCTTGAAAATGTTTGCTCACCCCATGCACCACCCCCCTCTTCCCTTTCCCCCCTCCCTTTATTAGTACTTTTGATATGTTTATTAATGTATCTATTGTTACTGTTAATATGTTTATTAATGTATTTAATATACACTTGACATACACGTACTCACACCAACATATCCAGACAACAAAAATAAATCAAACAAACAATCACTATGAAGAAATCATACATAAAACTTCAACTAACATAAAACCACATACCACAAAGGAAATCAAAGCACAATTTAAATCTTACAATAACTATTAAAATAATTTAATTTAATGCAAGGGGCCATAACTCCCCATTCAGAAGAAACTGGGTCTGGAAAGTAGCATTAAAAAACAAAGCTGACATTCTCTGCATCCAAGAACCCCTTTTCCCACAACAAATTTCCCCACATATACTTCTCATCAAACGGAAAGCAAAAAGCAGGAGTGATAATCGCAATAAAAGACACAATAGCATTCCAACTAGAAAAGATAACAACAGACAACTTAGGGAGATACATAATTCTAAAATGCAATATAAACAATAAACCAATAACTATAACATATATACTCCCAATAAAAAACAAATCCAAACAACAAACAAACCACAACACATTAATATGCAGGGACTTTAATTTAGGACATAGACAGAGATGCAACTAATACCAAGAAAGCCAGACCAAAAAACAATTTAGCAAACCTATTACTACAAGAAGACTTGTATGACACATGGAGATGCTTAAACCCTCTGGAAATAAACTACACTTGCTACTCCAAAACACACAACACACTTTCCAGATTAGATATGTTTATATCCGACAAATGGCTATTACAAAAAATAAAATCAGCAGAAAACCTAACAAGAACCCATTCAGACCACGCACCCATAATAGCCCAACTACAGGAAGACAACTCCCCCACAATATAATCCAGATGGAGACTGAATCCCTATCTAATAGCCCAAAGAGACACCAAACAAGATATAAAAAACGAATTAGAAGAATACTTCCAAATCAATGATACACAAGAAACAGATATATACCTTATATGGAATGCACATAAAGCATACATGAGAGGGGTTCTGATACAAACAGCATCCACACAAAAGAAAATCAGACTAAAACATAGACAAGATTTAATAGAACAAATAAGAAAACTAGAAACAATCCAGAAAACAACACTTCAAATAGAAACTAAAGACAAACTAACCGATTTGAGAACCATCTACATAATTTAGACTTATACAAATCCAAACGTCAATTAAGAAGACTAAAAGCCACAAACTACTCGCAAAACAACAAAGCAGGCAAATACCTAGCTCAAAGACAAACAAAATTATTCTAGAATCCCATACATATACGATAACTCCAGACAAAAAAAATAAATCCCCAAGAAATCACCAACGCCTTTAGTCAATACTACGAAAAACTATATAATATACACAAAGAACCCAGGACCCACCTACCCAATAAAGAAGAAATAATAGTTTATCTAGATAAATTATAACTTCCACAAATATACAACGAAGACCTAGAGATCCTAAACAACCAAATCTCACTAATAGAAATAACCAAAACCATCCAAAAACTCCAAAACAACAAATCCCCAGGACAAGACGGATTCGGAAATTAATATTATAAAACCTACAATGAAATCATTGCCCCATACCTCCTAAAACTATATAACACAGCAATAGAAAGAGGCCAATTTCCTAAAGAAATGATGCAATCACTAATCATACCAAACCTTAAACAGGGAAAAGACCACTCCGAACTCACAAATTTCAGACCCATATCCCTCATAAATACAGACATAAAAATATTTTCCAAAGTATTAGCCAACAGATTATCATCACTCCTACCAACAATTATCAACACAGATCAAGTAGGATTTATCCCATCAAGACAACCCAACGAACCCACCAGAAGAACAATCAATCTGATAAATTGGACAGAACAACGCAAAATACCAGCCATAATAATTGCCTTAGACGCAGAAAAGGCCTTTGACCGAATAAATTGGACCTATATGTCAGAGGTCATTCAAAAATTCGGCATAAAGGGAAATTTCTATAAAGATCCCACAGCATCGGTATACTCATCCAATATGATATCCAACCCATTCAAAACTAATAACGGAACCAGACAAGGCTGTCCCACGTCACCCCTAATTTTGCAATGGCTATAGAACCATTAGCACAACACATAAGAATGAACACAGATGTAACAGGAATTAATATAAAAACCCAACAATTTAAAATTATTTTTTTGCCGACGACATTATCATGACTAGTGATGGCCCAGTTTGGATCCGCGGCTGATTTACCTCGTTCGTGAACGGCGGATATCGCGGATTTTCTGGTTTTCCGCCTTCCGAACTTTTCCGAACCGCGTTTTCGAAAATTTTCGAAATTACGAGGATTTCTCAAAATGCACCTCCCACTGGGAAAATAACTGCAAACTTCTGTACAGAATGTACATCACCCCAGATCTCGAAGCAAAATGGCACAAAGAAACATCTCCATTATGCTGGAGAGAATGTAACCGAAAAGCAAACCTCCACATATGGTTTATAAAATAAGAAAAATATGGAACAAAGTAAATAATCTAATACAAAGCATAACACACATCTACATAAACCTAACCCCAAAACTATCTCTATTAAATATTGGACTCTCAGACCTACCATACAATGTACAAACTATTATATTCCATATACTTTCCATCACCAAAAAAGGTTTAGGCTTCAAGCTCGGAAAGGGTTTTTCACTGTGAGAACAGTAAGGCTATGGAACTGTCTTCCAGTGGACGTTGTAATGGCAGGTTCATTGGTCAGTTTCAATAAAAAGCTGGATGAGTTTCTGCAAACAAGGAATGTTGCAAGTTACTGGTATTGATACATAAAGTAGAGTTGATCCAGGGAAATTTCCGATTGCCACTTGGAGTCAGGAAGGAATTTTTTCCCCCTTCATAAATTTGGTGGGTTTTTTTTGCCTTCCTCTGGATCAACAGTTAGGCAGGAAATGAGGATATTGCTGGATGGGTTGGACTGGATGGACGTATGTCTTTATTCAACCTCAAATACTATATACTATATACTATATACTATATACTACTACTATATACCAGAATCCTAATTGCCAGAAGATGGAAAACCAAAAGAATACCTAAAATACAAGTAATAACAATAATCAAAATATGCAATACGAGAAAATATTCTACATCACATAACAAATTTGAGGTATTTTACAGGAAATGGGCAATGTGGTATATTGACCAAAGATCTTCATAAAGAACCCATATACTGATCTATAAAAGCCTTGTATAACAGGAAAATATATGAAAAAATATTTGCCTACGTATATAAATACCTGATATACAACTACCTATACTTGTTTATTTAATATATATTTTTAAAATATTTTGTTTACTCCTTTTATGGAAAACTTCATGTATGTACAACTATCATAATTTTTTACTTGAAACGAAAACAATAAAAGTTTATGATTATAAAAAAAAAACTGTATCAACATCACCAGAAATACTATTAACCATAAATGGGTTAAAAGTATGTTTCAAATAGAGATGGCCATTTTCGAACTTCTAAAAAACGGACCCATTAAGGTCAAAAGGGGGGTAAATAGTTTCGGAAAGTTCGAAATGAACTTTCTTAAATATTGCAGTGTAAACTTACTTTACAGGCCTCTGGGATATGGTCTGGGGAACATGTCTGTGTGCAGGGAACAGCATGAAAACCGGACATAGCGCACACGCGTGCTACTTCTGGTTTCCACGTGCCGCTTTCGAGGATATTTGACCATTCGGTAAAACTTGAACAGCCACTTCCAAAAATCCCCGAACATCCAGAGATTCCCAAAATCGAGCCCCTATCAGGGCCCTTGTGGCACTAAGAAGTTCCCTTGTGGCCCTGACAAGGGCCCTTTGTGGCTTCGCTAGCCCCGAAGACGTCGTGTCGGATCAAGACGCAGGTAACATTGGCCTTGTTGAGGCCACCTGTGCCGGAGGTACCCCTGGTGGCCTCAGGGGTACTTCTTGGGGTCGGTAGCCTCAGCGGAGCTGGTGTCACCAGATGGAAGACAGAAGACGCCACCCAAGGGCTCTTTTAAGAGCCGATTTCTAGCTCGGCTCTTAAAAGAGCTGGTTCTAGCTGCAGGCCCCCCAACAAAGACACTTATCAGTGCCACAAGGGCCCTTACAAGGGCCGGGGAGGGTGGTCCCGGTTCGAGCTGTGGGACCCCTTAAGCCCCAAAGGGCCCTTGTCAGGGCCGAAAGGGCCCTGATAGGGCCGGGGAGGGGGTCACGGTTTGAGCTGCCAGACCCCTTAAGCACCAAAGGGCCCTTGTCAGGGTGACAAGGGCACTTCCTTAGTGCTGCAAGGGCCCTGATAGGGCTGGGAAGGGGGATACCGGTTTGAGCTGTGGGACCCCTTAAGCCCCAAAGGGCTCTTGTCAGGGCCACAAAGGTCCTTGTAAGGACCCGGGAGGGGGTCCCGGTTTCAAGCTGCAGGACCCCCGAACATCCGGCACGCGGGATTGTCAGCCATAGATTTTCGGGAATCTATGTAATCTATGGAATCTATTCCCTATGGGACCGCCACACACGAATTTGCCATGACTGACGCACATTTGTCCCGGCCAAACGCTTGCTTGTAGTGAGCGCTCCGTCGGGACAAATAGTCCCTCCATGTGTATCCAGTCTTACATCCCACTGATATGAGGTGTGACTGGCAAATAGACCCTGTTAAGTCATTGTACCCATGATACCTGAAATATAAATAACGTATAGATAGCCGCTCTGTCCATCTGCAGAAAAATCTAATAAAACAACACCTGCCACCTCTGTTGCTTCTGTTTTAATGATTATGTGTGAGACAGCATAGTACCCAGACAGTGTATAAGAGAGGTCACAGGAGTGCAGGGATCTTTGGGAGGTTAAATTGATGATATGGATATGTCTAGTATTATAGAGGCAAAGCTGAACTATGTTAGCGCAATCCTATGATTTAAATCACAAAGGTATATTTCGACTTGATATTTTCTTTTTTTAAATCCAGCTAGAACTTGAGATTTAAAGTAAAAACAGTGGGGTAGGGTATTAAAGGAAAAGCATAGCTGTAAAAATGTAATCCTGAATTATGCAGGGCTTCTTACAGCTTTTCAAATGCATTGTGTTTTTATCCAAGCATTTTCCATCCACAAGGTTACACATTATTTTATCAAAAGGAAAAGTGCTGCAGTTAGAAGGAATATTTAGTAGCTAGCTAGTGCTTTTTCAATTACTAAAATCTTTGAAAGCTCCATACAAGGTGGTGAAGCTGCCATCAGCTGATATGGTCTGACTCAAAACACAATGTCAAAGTCTAATCATTCAAGGGAAAAAAACCTGAGAAAGGAAAAATAATAACACCTATGGTGTGAAACTAATTTCCACATTTTGTGGGAATGGAAATATTCACAGACTTAATATATGCAAAATATACACACAAATGTCTAAATATATGCACTGAAAATAGCAAACTTAAAATATGTTTTGGCTTATTTTGTATGTGAAGTATTCATGTAGCGGGGCAAGAAAGTGTGAAGCATTCACTTCCAGTATTAGAAAAAGCCCCAAACCATCACAAAGACATATGGATCAGTGACAAAGGATCAATATGGTCAATTCAGTATTATAAGGTTCATTTGATTCATAACTGAAACCCATTGGAATTTACTGGTGGTACTGGACCTGCAATTAATTTTGCCCTTTACTGACTAATGTCTGTTTCAACAAAATTTCATCTATGGTCCATTCGCAGCCAATAGATGGCCTATTGTCGAAAGTGACGACGTGTCTGTTTTGACGAATCGGCCTACATGTGCCAGGCCTCACAAACATGTACAGCGTTTTTTGAATAAACAATTGACAGATTACACATTGGCACATCAACTACTGTTATATACAAACCAATATATGATTTTAAATTGTCACTATAGAAATTCTCATTACAGCATGCTCTGCTTTCCCTTGATATCTGAATATCCCCACCCAACTAGATTGTAAGCTCTCATGGCAAGCAATCTATTTTTCATGCCTTTAGGCTGAAGCACTTATAAACTTATAAATGCACATACTTATTTATATTTCTTATTTAGCCCCTTGTATCATTTTTCTGCATTGAAACATTAAACAATGCTAATTCCCCAAGTGGTGTGTTATGTAATTAAAATGATACATAATACATACAGTATTGGCCACTGAATTGCTAGTTTGTATCAAGGATGTGACCTGACAGTTGCTTTACAACACATAGTTTGTCCTTTTTCATGGATTTGGTTGTCATACGTTTTATTAAAGTAATGACTTAATGGCAAGCTTTTCATTATAATTTTTTAATTTCATACTTTTATTCATATTTATTGATTCATATAAATTCCTAACAATTGAAAATGATTGCAATCACCAAAACACATGATAAAATGCTAATATTTCTAACACTCTTACCTGTGTGGATGGGTCTCTGTGATAGGGCCTTAATCACTTTCCTCTAGCTAGCCATTTTTTAATAACCTGCAGACTATGATTACTGTGAGGACACCTCCTTATTAACATTTGACTTTGAAAAGGGTGTGACGCTCTGGGAACCCCCAATGTCCACTTTTTAGACCGTGACCTTAAAATAGATGCACAGAAAGTGTTCCTGACTTTTCTAATAATTTCTGGAAGGAGGCAAAGGTTTTTTGTTTTTTTTTAAAGGAATTTACATTAATGCAAAAGACCACAAATTAAAAGAGGCAGCAAACAGGACACAGGTATGATACTAGGGCTTTAAAAATACCCTCTACAATGAGAAAAAAGTAAAATCAATGTTTCATTGATGCACAGTATCCTTTGACTGTCATGTCTTTAATTAGAGGGATTTCTAATAACTTCCATTTACAAATTCTTGGTTGGGAGGAAGCTACAGTATGCAGGATTTGGTACTTTAAAAAAATACAAAAAGTGACCCAAATAATGATGCCCAAGAACCTTATATAATTGCAAAAACTGCTTTATTCTGAAATGAGACTTCCTTTAAACATCTTGCCACACTCTATCACATTCTAGTCTAAAGAGATCTTGTCAGGAAAAACTCAATCAGGGTTATTCAATAAAAATTCTTATCATTTAAAATGGTGCTAATTTTCCCAACCAATCAAATCTTATTTAAGGGCATGTCCACCCTTAAATTATTTTGATATGCTGCTCCCCTGTCTGGTAGCCCCCAACCGCATGGTTAGTATTTTCCAAAAGCTCCCCAAACTCTTACTTACCTCCCCTCGTTCCTACACTGCACTGCCGGCCCTCTGCTTGCGAGAATGCAAGCAGAGGGGTGGGACGCAGCCGCGTCTGTGATTGGCTGAGCGGCAGCCAATCACGGACGCGGCTGCCGTTCTTCAGTGCAGCGGAGGAAGAGGAGAGGCAAGTAAGAGTTTGGGGAGCTTTTGAAAATACTAACCATGCGGTTGGGGCTACCAGACATGGGGGAGCAGCATATTAAAGGGTTTACGCTAGGGGAGGGATAGTGAACGGGAGGGAGAGGGAGGGAGAGGAGGGGGGGGAGGGAGGGAGGGGGAGAAGGGCTGCAGTACCACATGACAATATCTACGGAGGCAAGTAGCAGGCAGAGCCCTGCTAGCCTCCTGGTGGACAGTTTTTGGGACTTTAGGGGGGGTCTACAGGAGAACCCTATGGAGCTGGATGTGGGTAGATTACACTACACTACATGGTGGGGCCATTACTGGGGGGGATTATAGTTTTGGGGGTGGACATGCCCTTTAACATTTGAAAGCTAACATCTGATTGGTTGGGGCAAAATTAGCACCATTTTAAACGATAAGAACTTTTATTGAATAACCCTGAATGTGTTCAAAATGCCGTGCAGCCTAACTACTCTTGTGCAGTTGTAATAATTCTGGGAAGGCCAAAACTCTCATTTCCAGCTGGTTTGTAGGTTTGTATAAACCATTAATTAGTATATCAACAGTTAACTACAGTATACAGTATACATGTCTACTAGGTGGCAAACTACAGCATTCAGCTCAAACGTTGATAGAAATGAGAAGGCAAGAAATGCTGAGAACCCCATGAACTAATGAAGTAAACATTTGCATTTAAAGAGATATGGAAAGTGTCCAGCCTCTCTGAGTGTACACCTGCAGAAACCTGTGATTCACCTCTGAGTCACTGAACAAACGTTAGCACAGCAAATCCAGCGGCGGAAAACCTTCTGTAGCCAGTCTTTTCTTGTTCCACTGAAATAATGTCTTTAATGACACTTCCAGATAGCTCACGCAACCACTTCATGGCATTTTACAATTTGACAAAGACTATTTTATTCTTGAGCTGGTGGGGGCAAAAATATAGACTCAAACATAACTGATTTTGATTGAGAAAGAAGAAAAAGAAATTGATAAAAAAAAAATAAATTCAAGGGTATAAGTGATGGAACATTTAAAACACTTTGAATGCTAATTTTCCTATTATAAGCAAACGGCAATGTAGTCTTAGAAAGAAGATAACACTAAGAATTTGTCAAAGGGATATAATGGAAAGTTTTCTTGCCATTTTGTGTTGCTGTAAAGAAAAATGAATAGCCATTATTTTGGTGAATTTAAATGGTTATTGAATTATATTATTCTCATACAAATAAAATACATTTGTTTTCAAAATAAAAACGTTTATATTTTATCATTACGTAGCAATTTTCTTTTTAAAAAAATGTTGCCAAATTGTAAAGTCTGCTTTTTTATTTAAAAACATTTCTTTAATATTACTAGTATTTTAAAAAGAATATATAATTGTAGGTAATATTTACAGAACATTTTATTTTAGGAAGTAAATCAGTGTATGCATTACAGATTTTAATTTAAACCATTCCCCGCCTACTTTTGTCAGGAGAGATTTGAGTGGACAAAAAAATGAGTCAGCTACGAAAGCAGAGCATGCGCCTTTTATATATTTTTCGTAGAAGGTTAACGATAATCTGCTGACCATGTACAAAAATAAGATAATCGGCAGAACAAATCCGCCAAGCTGATCGTCGGAAAAAGCCGACAATAGTCGATGGTCGTTGGTCTTTGATGATCGTTGATGCTATATTTTTGTACAAATATTGTGCGATTACTCGTTCGTTGGCTGCATCGTACGACAATTATCCAACGTGTGTATGAGGCTTAAGACTCCCCTAAGTATATACATGACTGATGTGCATTGGTTTATAATTGGTTTATTAAAAAAACTAAACAAATTAATAAATTGGCAGGATAATTTAAAGAAATGTTTTATATATTTATTTTTTTTATAGCCCTATGAGTTTACACAATGTTTGATGAATTAAAGAATATGCAGTGACTACTTTCAAAACTAGTATTGTTGGGGCTATATGCCAGGGAGCAAATCTGCAGGGAGGACTCGAAATTTGGTTACCGCTGGAGACAGTGTGGAGTTATAACGTTGAAAAGCAAGTTCCCCCCATTCAACACAATGTAGTATGAATACAACATTTCAAAAGAAGGAGGAAGGAACCAGGCAAAGGCAGAATATGCTGCAAAATTGTCTTGTTTTATTTTGCAACATATTTTGTAGCATATTCTGCCTTTGCCTGGTTCCTCCCTGTTTCTTTTGAAAACACATTTGGGACACATTGCCATTGTTTGTTAATGTTGTATGAATGACATGTTAAGTGATATAGTCTCTACTTTGTGATCCGTCAGTGAAGTAGGACACATAAGGGGGCTGGCTACGGTATTGTGACCATCATGTATATATGGTGGGTCACTAGTGCTACCATTGTAGTGCATTATAAGCTGAATTCCCTTAACACTGATAGTGAAAACACTGGGTCCTGCAGTGCTGAGTTCTCATATAGAAGAACTTGCTGTGTCGTTTTTGCAATATATGGGTACACTATGTCTGTTTTACCTACTTACTGTGCTATCCAATATAAATGAACTGTAATAATAAATGGGATGATCCAGGAAAATGTGGAATGTTTGCCCTGTCTCAGTAATGGAGTGTTAATAGGAAACAGACAGTGGGCTAATAGTGGCCATTATCACTCAGACATATTAATAGGGGGAATATTTTATCTTTTTAATTTACTCACTGAACATAACTAAATATACCTTTTAAAATTTGAGCTCATTCAAGCCCAAACTGTTCAGATTCAGAGCTGAATAAATAATTGGCCTCTAGTTTGAGATTTTGGGTTTAAGCTGGGTACACACATGCCAGGCCTTTGAAAGATGACAGACAGGATCTGCAAGATCCTGCCTGACATTTTTCAAAGATTAGAATGCACACAGTCCCCAGCGTTCTACCTTTACACAGTAGAGGGAGAACATTCGGGACTGAATGTTTCCCACGACCTCGGCCGACTCCCCTAGAGGGAGACTACCCATTGGCAAGGCCACTGATGATAAAGCCCCGATATGTCGGATCCAACGGTATCGGGGCTTTATCGTTACTGTGTGTACCTAGCTTTAGGAAGGGCCATATTTAAAAACCCATGTCATCGCAAGTTTGCGATACCACGTGTTATCATTAATGTACAAACGTGGCCTTAAATATACGCGCACAATCGTACATTTACAGGGAACATTCATAATAGTAAAATACCGCAGTGGTATTCTATGGGCAATTGTTGAGCTATGATCAAGATCTATGACCCCTGTTTACAATCAATATCGTTGATTTACTTTAGTGATTGAAAATTACCAATCTCGATAATGCTCGTTAAAGGCATGGTATCATTAAAAGGCATTACTGCACCTTTATAAATATGGCCCTAAGAGTTGAGCAATACAGTTAAACTCATACATGCTTTTTAAATATTAATCTACGCAGCATCCAAAACTGTGTCTGCTTATCATTATGCTGCTTTCTAAAAGTGCTAATATTGATATAGGCTAAATACTTGTTTCTACTGGATCACCTCAATTTTTCCTGTGAGAACAGCAAGCTGATCTAACAGGGGAAACAGCGTCCAATCGTTTTCTTTAACTGACAATAGTATGCCGTCAGCGTACAGCTCAGTGAGACAATATTGATCTATTTTAGTGATTGCAGTTCGAGCCCCACAGCAAACGTTTCTCATTTTTTTGTGAATGGGAATTGGTTGGTGGATATTCGTATGATCAATGTGGGGGGGTTTCTGTAGAAAATATGTGGGATCTGCTGTAGAAGTGAAATCTTATATCAGCCTACAGGTGAAATTGTTAGCAGAAACAATAAAAGCTTTCATTACAATGGTCCATATGCAGCTCAGTATCTACAGGTAATGTTGACTTATCTACACACAAGCACACAATTCTAAACAATCAAAATCAAATCAACATACACAGTAAATATAAGCAGAAAGTTGCAAAATAGACAAAATATAACACAATTGTCCGGTGAAAGCAAAATCAATTACACCCACATTCATTATATAAGCATATATCTATAAAGGCAGTTCTAAAAAAAATGAAAAAGAAACCTCCAGAATGTACAGTGTATCCATCAAGACACTATGGAAAAGTGTTGTGATACAAGTCAGCAAGAGATACTGATCAGGATAATGTGTGACACATAACAATAACAGATTTGGGTTGGATTGATTCCATCAATTTGTTTGCTATATATAATACATTGTTTATGCTTTCGGACCTGGATCTGTCACGGAACCCCTTTGTTCCAAAATCCGAATGATCCATCCGAATCCGGATGGATCGTCCGGATTTTGAGACTTCGGAGCCTATTTTCTATAATTATTGGATGTTCGTGTTCTGGGCTATTTTCGAAAATAGCCTCGAACTTTCAATAATAATCGAAAATTTGTCCCGTTTTCAGATTTTCGGATCTTTGGGATTCTCTCGAGATCTGGAAATCCGAAAACGGAACAAAACTGGTGAGTTTCGGCCATTTCTAGTTATTAGCTCATCATTACTATTTTTTTTTAGTATTGATTAAAGGGATCCTATCCTTCATGCAAGAACTGCTTTTTATTCGTTACTCTTTAGATATAAGTATATATAAAATGTAAATAATATTTGCTGATCAGGCCAATAGATGGAGATCTCATCATAGATCAAGAGAGTATTGATAAAGAATTAACAAATTTTATGTTTTTATTAAAACATAAAATAAACAATATTTATTTTTGATTTTTAAATTGGATGTTTTGTGATTTTTGATTCTGGTATGTAAGTTTATTCGACTTGAGTATTAAGAAGTAGGAAGTTCTTTGCATAATAAACCTCTGATATATTTTAATAGTATTAAATAAAATGGTCTATACCTTTATACAATGCAATGTGGATTTGATAGTTCTCTTTGTGTTCACAAAAGGAAGAAACTAAGAGAAGCCAATGATATAAATTCTGATTTATACTTAAATAGACTGAACATGCCATGGGACTTGAGTCCTATTTAGTTTAAACTCTCATCTTTTAATTTTTCATATCCTTTATATATCTTTATATATATATATCTTCCAATTAAACAGAGTTAGGTAGGAACTGAAGGACTACATGACAACACAAATTGCTAAAATATGCTTTTTATTGTGCTACACACACAACATGTTTCGGAAATAATCCTTTAACAAGATATATATATATCTTTATAAACAAAAGGTTTTCTAGATGTTGCCATTCATAATAACATTTGTAAATTAGAGACTGTTATATTTTAATACTTTGTAATAGCGTGTTCCTTTTAACAGCTGCAATGCACACCTTGGTTACAGAATATACCCCAGGGCAAGACATGAAGATTAAAGTAGGAACCACAGTAAGCTGAAGCATATTAGATCCAGTCATATTTCTTCATGGAGGGAACCTAGGTACTGAGACTATAAATACACTAAAAGAAAGAAGATAGAACAGAGAGACTTTGAACCTAAAAGTAACAAGGGGAATAAGTAGAAACAACAAGAGATCATTCCCTACATTTTCATCTGATCACAGTTCTATTAAACACCTACACTGTAATGTTCTTCAGAATGATGACCTGCTGAGAAAGATAATAGCATCAAACTACAGGGTTAAAGTTAGAAAACCTCATAATCTAATAACCTTCTTAACTCCCAGTTTACTAAAAATGGAGATCATGTTAGAATCTGTTTGTCAAGGTTTGTTTAGTTTTCTTAAATGTAAAGCATGTAAGCAGACCAAAAAGAAACTTCTCTCTTTAGAATCAACACAGAGACAGGAAAATTTAAATAAATGCACTTATTAAATGCCACACTGCCCATCTATGCTCTGCAATATACGAAGTAGGAACATGGGTTATTACCTTAAACCTATACTCACTGGTTGTTCTTTATAAAAACTACTAAAATATGTATCTGTTGTATTCAATTAGATCAACTGGACTTGAAATGTAGTTCTTGAAGACGTTTCGCTAGTCATCCGACTGGCTTTCTCAATTCAGAATGACTTGTACAAGAATCTGTGGCAATTATGTACCCTGGAAAATCCCAATTAGCATATCACAGCCAGGTGTTAAGGGTGTGATTGGATAGTGGCTAAGAGGTGTTATAGGAACGCCCAGAGAGTGGCTAAGAGGTGTTATAGGAACGCCCAGAGTAAGGTGTTAAAACAGCATTGTACTAAAATATATAATTCAGAAACCATTTTTACATGGTGTTAATACAGTTGTCGGATATGATGATAATATTTAAACAGCTGTCTTCAAGCATTTGTGTTTATTTTCTTATAAAGGTCTAAACATATTACACAGCACTTAACAATTTACAATCTATTCGTATCAGGCAGGAGCTTACATTTTACACATAGGGAGGAATTACAAACTCCTTTCAGACGTGGCTGAGGGAGGATTTGTCTGAAAAACATCAAATATAGGGCTCTACCGGGACCTAAAAGGAACAACATGCTAGGCTTTCTCTTCAGGTGCAGAGAGAGAGTTGAGCAGGTTCATTTAGAGGTCTCGGTGGATGTGTACCATTCATTTGCCATTTTACTAAGAAAGTTGGGTCTTGCAATGGGCTTGTTTTCTGTAGTAATATATTCTCTTCATGTTCATGTTATTGGTTATTGTATTTAATACATCTATCACCATTTTACTTAACATTAGGCCATTTTAGAATCTGTGACTTTAACACAGGTTTTACACACAATGTGGGACAATTGATGAAGAGTTTCTAACATTCGCTAATAAAAATATTTTTTTTTAAATGTTGCCCAGTACATTTTCAGCCCCGATGAGGTCTTAATAAAGCACAACAAAGCATTTATTGACTACAAGAACTACCAAAAAAAATCATAAAATTTGAAATTTTCAATGTCAGTCAGTACAGACATGAGATTTCACACATGAAGGGTGACAATTGAGTGCCACAAACGCACATATACCATGATAATTGTACATGTATGATTGTTCGGTCTGGCATTTTTGGTTGTCTGACCTGGCAGATCAACGAACGATGCCAAATCATAGATGTACGGTTACTGCGGGTTATGGACATTCTGTCAGCTGTTTGTTCTATGATGGTCAGGAGCCTTGAGATATAATTTTTGTATGTGGTATTCCATAACTGACATGCAAATTCCAAATAAGTACTTATCAATTATTTAGTTAATTAAGCAATCGATTGGGTAAGTTCCTTACCTTCTCTCCTGGCTCCTGCAGGTTTTATTGAAGAATGGGAGGTAAGACACAGCTCCCTTACCTCCTTTTCTTCAATAAAACTGAAAAGCAAAAAGATTTTTTAAATAGTGGAGATACCCTTTAAGGGGAAAATTAATTTTCCCCCCCTGAATTTATACCCCTGTTTGCTGTAATCTACTAGAGCTCCCAGATTCTTTTATACCAGAGATTTATTCTATAAAAATATAAAATAAACTTTGAACATACAACTTTCTTCCCATATTATTGACAGATTTCATTGGAATCAATTGCTAAATTGAGATGATCAGCAATAGCCTTATAGTAATCAGTGTGGGTAACCACACATATCACAATTGTAACCAGCTTCCTATACTAAAGTATAGACAGTCAATAACAACCCAGATTTAATTTTAAAGTAGAACTGATCCCATAGGCAAAATTGACGGTATGGTGGCCATATAATCGTCTGTACACAGAGCCAATAATCAGCAAATTCCTTTGGAACCAATGGGATTTACCTATTTTCAGGTATGTGCACGCTTAATTTTGGACACTGTAAGCAGCATTGATACTAAAACACCTACAACATTGAAAATGCTGTATTAAATGTACCATACATAATAACATAGGGGGAGATGCAATAAATCATACTGTGCGGCCTGTGGGACTGAATACCTGCAACAAAAGAACGTTAGATATTGCGCAAAATAGAGGTGCAATGTCTAACCTTTTTTTTATCAGAAAGTAAAAGCTGTGCTACTTCCAAAAAGTTTTGTAAGGGGCGGAGCACCTGCAAAATTGGCATTAAACCCATGCTACCCAATATTGCATTTTACAGGGAAAATTAGGTTATTGCATGTCCTGTTTACAGTTGAATGACAACATTACAGATGCTCAACATAACACATTCGATTCACCTTGATTAATTTAAGATATGTAAAGCTTAACATTTTTTTCTAATGGAATTACTTGCTTACTTTGTTCTTAATTATACTACAATTTGTAAAAGTAAATTAAGGGATAAAGTAGAAACTTTATCTGCAGTTTGGCTGATTTTTTTGCTTATCTGAACTGCAGTCATTAGCCAGCTTTCTCACGTGCCCAATAAAATGCCTCCCTTCACTAGATACTCTAACCTCATTTTCCAAAAGAGTTTGGTTACGTGATAAAATGACATGACTGAAATTCATGCATCTTAATGTTACCTTTACATCCTTTCTGCAATTTAATGCTTTCCTATTATCATTCACATGTTCTGCCCTAAAAAGAAGTAAATATATTGAAAAAAGTCTTTAACTTGATATGTGTGTAGCTCGTAAATAGCTGAACATAAATCTGGAAGTACCGCAGTGTTATCTCATTCCCTAAGATATCAGATTTCTAGATAGATTTTCCTACATCTGCTCAGGAGGTAATTCCACCTAACTGTGTTTTCAGACCAGCTTGGGCCTGAAGGGTAATGGTTTCAGATTTATAGGTGTGGCGCTATTAAATCTTTGCGTACTTGAGATACTTTTTTAAATATAGATAGCGAACTCTAAAGATAGAGAGACTACTAAGTAGACTGATCCTTAGACTGTAGACAATACAACTGTGCTTTATGATTTTATGCAGACATGTGAGATTCTAAAAACACACAGGGTTATTTAATAAAAGTTCTTATCGTTTAAAATGGTGCTAAATTTGCCACAACCAATCAGATCTTAGTTAACATTTGAAAGCTAACATCTGATTGGTTGGGGCAAAATTAGCACCATTTTAAACGATAAGAACTTTTATTGAATCTCCCTGACAGTCTATAAAGAATGCACTTGTGAAGATCATTATATAAAATCATTATCCATTTACAGTTTACATATGTTTAATATTAGATTATTGTTGCTGCTAATATTATATTGTGATTTCTGTCATTTATATCATTAGCAGCAGCGGTAAAAGCATTTGAAAAGTTTGGTTCATCAGATGGGGCAATGGTATAGTGTTTAAAGAAACAAACCTGGTGTAGATTTGGAACTGACGGGTTCAAAAATCCATGGATCTGACAGAATTTAGACATTTTCAAAACTCAATAAAATCGAAAATTAAATATTACAAAATGTAAAAAATTAGAACAAAAAAATGTGTTAGAAAATTTTTTATTTGCTGTCGAATATTCAAAAATTGTTATAAAAAAATTCTGATTCAATTGAGTTCGACTAGGATTTTCTGAACTTAAATAGGTTCCACAGAACCAATGTCAAAACAAAAACTCGCCAGTTTCATTCATGTCTAATATTGTTATATGAAGGAAGTACCCCATGTGTCTACTTATTCTAAACATTTTTATACATAATGCCTTATCGCCTCCTGGAAAGTTTCTGCTGGTATTTTTACTAAATTGCATATTTCACAATCACATGATAAATAAAGTTAAAAAAATATTAATTTAAATCAATGTGAACTGATACATACAAAAATACATATATAGGGTAAAAAAATAAAAATGTTTTGTACACTGCATTTTTTTGCATTCTGTTTTTATTATTATTGAGAGTACATTAGAGGATTATTGCTTATTTCTCACTTTGTAATTAGGGATGGCATAGAACTCGAACTCGAACCCGAGTTCGAGCAGAACTGCTCGAGTTCGAACGGACCCGGACTTCTCGAACTATCTCGGACGCGGAGTTTTGGTTTTTCCCGGCCTTCCGATGATTTATCGAATGTTCGAACGTTCGAGTATCGAATCTGTGAGTAAAATGTACATGGTATCTAGGCGCGAACATCGAATCTGTGAGTAAAATCTCCATTACAGCCTATACGCGAGTATCGAATCTGCGAGTAAAATGTCCATGTTACCTCGAACATTCAAACGCGAAAGCTCAAAAGTAGCGCACGTGAGAGTAAAATCGATTTTACTTAAGTCCTGGATATTGGAACATGCTCCCCAGATCATTTCCCAGGTCCCACAGCCATTTACATTAAGTTACCATTAATATTTTAGTTGTATTTGACTCGAACTTTTCGAACTATTTGCCTCCCATAGACTTTAATGGGTCCGTTTTCGAACTTTCGAACTTTTGAACTTTTACAATAGTTCGAAAGTTCGAAAACGGACCGAACTTTCAATAGTTCGACCATCTCTATTTGTAATAGGTGGAGTGCATGATGGTACATATTGTAGAAATGCTTGTGAAGGTTCTCATTCATCCAGGTCATGGTATATCTGTTGTATTCAATTAGATCAACTGGACTTGAAGTTTAGTTCTTGAAGACGTTTCTGTTTTTAAAAACATTTAAAAATACATCTTATAAGGCTACAAAATTCTGACTAAACGTATGTAATCAGGGAGTTAGTCATGAAGGTACTCAATAGACTTAAAGTGTAAATAAAGTGGTATAGCTACCAACTCCTCTCGTTAGTATCGTCAGACGTCATATGTAGACCTTATATATAGGACCGCGAGCAGACGCATTTCGCCCCCTTAACAATGTGGGGGGCTTCCTCATGTGCCCAAAGAAAGAGCACACGAGGAAGCCCCCCACATTGTTAAGGATTACATACATTTAGTCAGAATTTTGTAGCCTTATAAGATGTATTTTTAAATGTTTTTAATGAGAACCCTGTACATTTCAATAAAGGTTTTTTAGCGATACTTTGAGTGTGCACAGTAGTTCTATTTTCCTTCTTATCCAAATTAATTAAGTAGACTTTTGCATTGGCTATACATATCTGTGTATGTAACATCAATGATTTTGGGTGGAGGTAAGTTTTCTCTAAGTCTGGGTACACAATGGCTGGTTATTCTTTCTTATATTTTAGTCAGATCAACCAGGGATCAGGCATCATTTATTTGCACAAAATCAGTTGGACCAAACAAATGCAATTATAGCAATGTTAAATAACAGTAAACCATAGTTTGCCATGTGTGTAAATATCCCACACCAATTATTCGGACAGTCCACTTTTATTCCCAACCAATGGATTATCTGTCAGCAGCAATATGGGTCATAAATCTGCTGAGTTCAGCATATCAAGAAAAGTTGTTGAGGGCACTTCAAGTGCAGTGCATTACATTTGGCAATCATGTTATTATGAACCTAGAATAATAACACTAGGTTTAAAAAACTTTAACAATATGCTAAAGCAAGAATAAATATCAGAATTGATGAGTTAAAATTGATTTTATAAAGTGATTGTTGGTATTCATATTGAGATTCTACTGAATAGTTTCTGGTGTTGGACCCTTTGTGTCCTATGGATTATTTTTTGTCCACAAAAAATATCTGAGGTCTTTATAATCAGTTTGTATCTTCTCTGAATGTCACTAAGTCATATTTTATCATTAGTTTTAATATTTGCAGAGTTAAATGTTTTTAACAGAGAATGTTAAAAAAAGTGTAGTTAGTAATCTCAATACCCCATGTAGTAGTTCAACCAATAAATTTGAATTTTCAAATCTACAGTTCTCTGAGGTAGTATGCTTCCACCTCTATACATTTTTGATGGGTACTATGTGGTGTATGTGGTACACTTGCTAGAAGATATATTGACTGGTGCTGATTGACTGGATACCCCCCAACCCATTAATACTTCATAGCAGTCACCATTCTGGATTCTAGATAATGGATTTTACATAAATAAACATGAACCAATCCTCAAGACTTGTGTTAAAATCTCTGTTTGATTGAAGGTGTGTATGTTAATCATACCAGGAAATTCATTATATGGAGCACATTGTATGTAATAACATTTCCTACAATATAAATGTCCACTTATTCACAAATACAGCGTCAATTTACTGAGAAAAAAGGAAAGGAAAACAGGTGCATAGTTTGGGTCATGATCTTGAATCCAAGGTGAGAGATCCATTACATACCAAATGAGGACGGAGGACATAGACCTCTCAGTGGTAGATACATGATACATTAAAAGGAAGATAATGCAACTTTCCACGATTGTTCAAAAGACTGCTATCAGCAGCTACCCATTTTGATGTATTTTATTTGTTGTATGTGGCTAAATGACATTGGTGTTTTGTCTAAATTTTGAGTTTCAAATAGATGGCCCATGGAAAAAAATCTCGACTTTTGGATTCAATTTAGTGGTTTAGCAGGAACAGGATAATTAGAAAGGAAAATAATACATTTGTAAATTAGGTCTTTTTTGGTGCGACAATTTATTGTGATGTCTTTATTACAAATACAATGCAAATTGGTTTAAAAGAATTAACAAAATAAAATGACAAATATGTATACAAAAAAGGTCGATATCATGGACTACTATTTTGATAAATGACAATATGTACAGTACAACCTGAAAACAATATTATACCTTCTAAAGGATCAGTTTTGCAGTGGCAGGATTAGCTTTTCATGAATCTTAATTTAGTGGACCTAGTCTAAATTTTGCCATACCTAAGCCATTGTTGCCAGTTTCTTAGCAATGTTATGCAATCATTCAAAATAATATATGCAAAAATAGTTTGGCTAAAATGCATTTTTTTTTAGGTTTCTTTTTATTTGCAAGCAAATTAATTGACTGTAATTAGGGTACATCCAACATAAAATATATTTCTCTCTTTTAATTATATTTAATTTGTAACACTGGTGTTTGAATGACATTATTTGAGATTGTATTATACAGGACAAGTGGTAGGAATGAATATTTTTATAACCCAAACCTGGCTTCCCCATAGGAATGTAATTTATGTAAACCTGCCAGTGACAGAAACTCCCATGGGTCTGTGTAATTAATGGGTACAGTATTAGAAAATGTGTCTATGAGTCATCATTAGAAATTCTGTATTGGCTTGATAATTAGTGATGGCCCAGTTCGCGGATCCGAACCCGAAATCGCAGATTTTCCGGTTTTCCGCCTTCCGAACTTTTCCGAACCGCGCTTTCGAAAATTTTTGAAATTACGAGGATTTCTAGTATTTTCGAAAATTCGAGAAATCCTCGTGAATTCTACATTTCGCGGATTTTTCACATTTTTGGACGGAGCAAGACACATTTTCGGGTCCGTATTTTCGAAGAATCCTCGTATTTTCGAAAAATCCTCGTATTTTCGAAGAATCACCGTATTTTCGAAGAATCACCGTATTTTCGAAGAATCCACATATTTTCGAAGAACGGATTTTTTTTAATAGGTTTTAATGGGTCCACTCGCGGATTTTCGAATTTTTTGGAAAATTTGCGGATTCTCAAACGGACCGGATTTTGCGAAGTTCGGACATCTCTGTTGATAATAAGCTTTATGAAAGTGAAGACTTTGGGTAATTTCCATTGTTATGTGGTTTGATAATCAGACATTGATATAATTGGTGAACTGATTTTAATTTAATCCTTACCTATCATATGTATTAAATGCCTGTATTTACCCTGCTCTGTTGATTTTGGCCTGCAACACTTGATGTGCCACTGTATTACTCCTGCACTTCATAACTATGTAGCAATAACAGGAATAATTGCAGCCATATATATTGGCCTTTGATGCTATGTTGCTCTATGTAAATAGTACTACTACTATATATTATATGTATGTGTGATTATCTATTGAGATATACACTAAAAAATGATGTATTGGGGATTTCCTGGTTGTGTTTTTGGTATTTTTTTGGGTTCTATGCACTTTACATGACTCCCCAGTCACTTATAATAAGAGTTTTATTTCTAACATGACTCTTTGAGTTTCCCATTTTATCCATTTCTTTCTCTCCCTTGGGTTGTAAACGTTGGTTTTAATGGATGGTGCACCCCATAATTACATGTAACAAAACTTCAAGTTCAGTTGATCTCACTGAATAAAACCGATTTTCATGTATATTTATACTGGTGCCTGTATGTGTGACATGTCCAATTGCTAAATACATTTCTTTATTAGAGAATTTGCATAGATTATAAGGTTAAATTCATGTATTACTCCCAGCCTATCTTGATCACTTAAGAAGTTTATATTCACTTTCTATAGAGATGCTATAAAATGGAATTACTAGTAAAAGAAACAAAAGAAGTCAGATATTCAGAAATCCTATGTGAAGAGACCAGGAGAAATCAAATAAACGAGAAAATCTCCAGTGCAGATCACTCTGCAAAAACTGCATTTCTGAGGCTCTCAATCATCATGAACTTGATTAAGAAAGATAAGAATAAATTCTATAGTGTCCTCCTTTTTTATTTGTTGGCCTGCTCGTCTTTATGGTTTAATTTGTTGAAAATGTAAAATTACAGTAATTGTCCTCAAATAACTGACATTATTTGACATTACAACAACAGGGGAGTGGAACCAAATGACAAACGCACAAAAGACTTTTGTTATCTTTATTTGTCTGCCTGAATAAATCTCAACAAGAATTACTAAGATTTAACCCTTGGCCTGCCAAGGATATTGGTATACTCTTAGAATTCAGCACTCAAAAGTAAAAACACTAATGAGTTTAACCTTCAAACTAATGTTAGACTTAGCATCACCTTTATGAGCTTCAAACAAATGATATTTTTTGTCATTTTAGAGAGGATTAGAAAAAATATTCTATGTTTTTACACAATTACAACTAACAAACATACAAAATATACAAAATGTGTAATGCCCACTCTTCTGTCCAAATTAAATGATTTAAAAGTGGTCCTCTGCTCACGAAAAGTAATGAAATAATTACATTTACTAAGAAATTACTAAAAGAAGTATCTTTTGAACATTTAAGCAATGCTTAGCATTTGCTTAACCCACGTGTTCAATTTAAATTCTTTTCATAAATCCATACTTGGTCATTATATTGTCCTTCAACCAATAAATAGATATTTTTCCATTTGGTGAGACATGAATATATCAATGACCTTTTTAATAGACATTAATTAAAAGAGTAAGCATTGCGGGAATCGGGCAGGTAAGTAGTGCGAAGTTCAAAACCTGTATTTTTATGGTGCTCATTTTTGCTCTACTAAGTAGTGCAAATCTAAATGTTCTCTTATTTGCATTGGGTGTCTGTGCTGTTAACAGATATTACATTGGGAAGTGTCAGTTTATCTCCATTTTACCCTATACCGTGGGTAATACTTCTGGTTGATTTTACTTAGGGGTGTGCCCTGTTGTTTGTAGTGTTTACATCAGATTGGAAGTTGTGTAATATAGGTTTTGGCCACATACACTTAAACCTCTATTCCATCTATTTTTGATTTACAAATAGCAGTTAGTCTAATGTGGTGTTATTTGTGTTGTGCTAATCATTCTTATACTTTATCCTTATTGACGAGGCTCATTTAATATAAACTAAATAAAGTGGATTGGAATTTTCCTAACCATTATTGATGTATCATTTAGGGAATATCTGGAAAAAATAGGGGGGAAGCTGCAATTTTACATACAGCAACAACTTTTAAAAAATCATCTAGTTTAGCTCACAGTTGGCTGAGAAGGGGGAGAGAAGGATAGGTGACAAACACCTTTGTGGCCTGCAGCTTAACCATAGCTGTGTTGTACCAGGTTGGACATTAGACTGTCGAAACATGTTTGATTAATGGAATGTTACTCTGTAATATGAATACTTTGATGTTAAAAAAAATGGGGGACAAACACCATCTGCTGTAAGATTAGACAACCTTGACCTGTAGTGCATACCTCATATATATTTAATATAATCTAATGCTAGAACTGCAGTACCATTCATTTTCTGTATATTGCTTGTTTTAAATTAATAAAGTAATTTTATAAGCCTCAATGGATCAGTCATGGGATTCAGTTGTGGACAGTTAATCTAATGTCAACTTGTTCTCTAGAAACCTTAGACTTTTTTTGGAAATAAATAGTGGCCCCATGGCAACTGTTTATTTTGTTCTGATACTTTCTACTCATTGAATGTTTGGTGACTGATGAAACAGAACTTAATGATATTTGCGGACAACTGTACATTACTTCAGAATACTAGATTGTAAGCACAAATGCTTGTGCCTGCAATTCCATTCTAGAGATGGAGTCAAACTCCTGGATCAGATTTTACAGATCCAAATGGACTCAGGTTTTTTTTTTTTTGGACTTTTTGGATTTTAGATTTTTCAAACCTGTGTAACTTTTTCAATAATGATTTAATTTTCTGTATACATAGGAGAAAGACAGAATTCGTGAACCCTCAAGTCCTTGTATGGGAGGTGTGTACAGGTTTACCGAGTTTGAGAGCCCTCGAATTTGGGAAAATTATCAAATGTGGAAGCTCGAAAGTGGTATGTGTGTGAAGGAAGTTGTTTTATTTCAAGTTCTGGCTATTTAAACGTGTTTCTCACACCACTTTGCAGGTCCCAGAGCCATGTGCAGTATGTTATCATTACTGTTTATACCTTTATTTTAATCAAACTTTAATCAAACTTTAATCTCATTCATCCAGGTCATATATGTTGTATTCAGTTAGATCAGTTTAGTTCTTGAAGATGTTTCACTAGTCATCCGACTGGCTTTCTCAATTCAGAATAACTTGTACAAGAATCTGTTGGCAATATAAGTACAAAAGTATTTATTTTAAGCTATGTTGATAGTGAATTCGACTCTTGGTAAATGTCTCTGTTTTTTATTAAAAAGGGTGTTTTTTCTTAATCTGATTTATTAGGAAAAGACACTTTTGACTCTGGACATATGTGGCAAATAGAGTGGCAAATAGAGTGGCAGCTATGACTATGTTTTCAGTAGCCCCAAGCCCAGACATTGATTGCTCCTGTTTCATACCTGGTTAGTGTTTTGGTATAATGTTTCTTTGCAGCTGTTTCAGATCAGAATCTGCATGTGGGTACTTGGTAAAAATGTCCTTAATCCTATTTGCTAGAAAACACTCTTTTAAATCTGGCACAGAAATAACTTTGTACATTTTACACTTCTTATTATTAAGTAGATTAGAGAGTTATGGTATAGATCTTGGCAAAGGTAAAATTATTTTTGTGTGATAAAAAGAAAGGTACATCTTAAATACCATGAATAATTTTCATTTACATTAATTAAATAATTTTCATTAACAGTTGCCTTCAATAAATAAAGGGAAAGTAAATCTATCTGGATGAACGGGTCACCCGCACATGGTAATATCCGTTGGTCAATCTGAAAAATTGGATGGTATGAACCCATTCCATCGGGAACCATTTCTTGGCAAATATCCAGATTACCTTCTGAGCACATATGGGGCAACACCGGTAATGCTCAGTAGGTAGGACAAGTGCCAGGAAGGCTAGGCAGGTGGATGCCAAGACCCTATATGCTGAATAGTGTGTAGCTATTCTGGTTCTATGGTTTATACTGTTGCTTGAGAGGATTTGTATGTACATTATTGGTAGAGGCTTAATTCATATTTGTGCCTGTAACAAAGTTAGAAGGAGGGGGGTAGTCCTAAAAAATATTTCTGAGAGTTATAGGCCAAGAGAAAATAATTAACCTCTAGTGCAGGGATAGGAGGATGAGAAGGATGGTGAGGTTTATAGAGAATAAGAAGGTTTGTAAATATCCTTAAATGTAGTAGTTCAAAGAGTATATTTGTAAATGCAAGGGAAAGTATAGGTAAGTAAATAGTAGATTGAGACTGTAACCAGGGGGTCATCTTCAGGCACAGTAAGTGTTCTTTACAGAACATTTAAACCATGGAACTGTTTTCTATAAGATGGGGTACAGGTATTGATAAGGTTCTTGTGCTCCAAGATTTTTATGTCTACAGAGCATGTGCACCGAAAGCAAACTATCTATATAAACTAATAGTAATGTTGGTAGTAATATCTAAAAACGTACAATTTATTTCATATTATTACCAAAGTTATTTTTAGAAAAAACTATTGAAAAGTAATTTACTGAATGCTGATTTTGTGAATAATGCTAAATAGGGGGCTAAATTTAAAACTTTTAGATTTGCATCCTCTATCTTCAAATTACATAATGAACACTTCACATTACCCCATAGGACATTTACACATTTTCATTGTATGTAATAAAGGGGAGATTATAAAAGAATTTAGCATAGATTGTGATGATCTTTAATTTCTGCATTATATTTCTTCGTGTAATCTTGCTTCCTGTGCTTGGGGTGACTTTGTAACTGATCCCAGTTGAGATGAATACAGTTACACTAATATACGCATTTGATGTTAAAACATAACTCCCTAAGGGCCTCTGTCTGTTCCAGTGACAGAACTTCCAAAAGGTGTAGGTATCAAAAAAATAAAGGTGTTTTATTTCTGGAACACATAAGGTGATTATATTATATTCGATCAGAAAATTAGGCAGTTTAAAGAGAACTGAACTTTGCAACCTTTTTATGATAACTACACACTTTTTCTTGAATGTTTTCAAAACATCTGTATTTTTTGTACATACTTTTAAAAGTGTATTAGTCCAGCCAGCTGGTTAAAGTGCAATACAAGTGCTCTCTATTTAAAAGAGCTTTTTCATACCTTTCAGCTAATGATGCTCTGTCCCAGGGATAGGATACAAGTGGATGCTCAAACCAGGAGCTGTTAGTGCTGGTGATGTCACAGTTACTGTGAAAGCAGGAAACACTGTCCGCAACGTTGCGTCTACGGCCTCCTTTATACATATATGCAGTAACTGACTGTATTTTTGTACATACTTTAAAAGTGTTATTAGCCATCAGCGGGTAAAGTCTCAATACAAGTGCTCTCTATTTAAAAGAGCTTTTTCATACCTTTCAGCTAATGATGCTCTGTCCCAGGGATAGGATACAAGTGAGCATGCTCAAACCAGGAGCTTGTTAGTGCTGGTGATGTCACAGCTTACTGTGAAAGCAGGAAACACTGTCCGCAACTGTTGCGTCTACGGCCTCCTTTATACATATATGCAGTAACTGACTGTATTTTTTGTACATACTTTTAAAAGTGTATTAGTCCAGTCAGCTGGTTAAAGTCTCAATACAAGTGCTCTCTATTTAAAAGAGCTTTTTCATACCTTGTCAGCAAATGACGCCCTGCCCCAGGGATAGGATACAAGTGAGCATGCTCAAACCAGGAGCTTGTTAGTGCTGGTGATGTCAAGCTACTGTGAAAGCAGGAAACACTGTCCGCAACTGTTGCATCTACGGACACCTTTATACATGCAGTAAATGACTGAGTTTTCAAGCTCCCACCTTTAATTAACATATGTTAATGTATCCTCATATTTGTCCTGAAGGGGAGGTGGCTTAGATGTTCCAGGGGCATAGCCAAGCATTCTGGGGGAGGGGCCATGTGGTCCAGCCCTGTACTCCCCTGTCCTATTGAAGAAAAGAACCAAATACATGCAGATGTAGCAGTCAGAAAAACAATTGTTACTTACAAGATAGGCCAGCAAATTTCAGTAAATGCCATAAACTTGCAAAATAAGAGATGATTTCTCCACAATGCTTTAGAGATGATAGCTCAATTTAACTTGACTTCTCCTTGGCCAAATGTATTTACATGCGCAATAAGAAAATAAAGCACAAACATTCTCTATTATTTCTCGATAATTCTGTATCGCTTTGAATTTTAATTTTGCCTGGGTTTTAGTTTTCTGTCCTACAGTAGGTTACACGGTAGTAGATAGAAGGAATTATAGTGTGTATGTAAATGTTAACAATAGAAAATCCCTGAATGCTTTCTCTTAGTGTTTTGGCATACTATTAAGCCGATAGGATCAGTAAACTTCCTAAAGCCTGTAGGATGAATTGATGTTTTCAAAGTCTTACGGTATTTGGGAAAACAAGAGAAACAAATGTTCCCAGTCTTTAAAAAAAACCTTTCCATATGATTGGAAAACTACTCTACGAGGGATTACTCTCCCGTTCAATGTGTTCAGACTGAATAAAGTTCTTCAAACTGTGCCTTGCCTAGAATATTTGGTTGTGCTCCCCATGCCCGTGGTAAAGCAATGTGTCACGACCAGTGAAATGGAAACTGTCTGAGCATCTGTAAATATGAAACTTTCAGGCCAGGTTTTGTTTCTTAATTTGCATTTGGAATGTTTATTTACAATAACAAACCAGAAAAGAGTGAATAAAAAAAAAAAGATGTTTAAATCAGTTTTATCATGCAAACTTATGGCTTAATTTAAACAATAAACAATCTGTTATTTTCCTTATGTAGTCTTCATTTTTTCTTGATTATGATAACCCTTGATGCAGTACATTTATGTCCAAATATGTACATTTAGGCACAGAATGACTGAGCTGTACTAAAAGGTGATCAGGAAATAATGTTGACGGCTAATACATGGCTAATAGCTAATTTTTAAGTACCATACATACTCACCTATTTTCAGTAAACTTAAGTTACCCACTAGAAATATACGTGTTTTAGACTTTTATATAAATGATAAATTATTTTGATAAATATAAATTATTTTGATTAATTATTCAATCTGGGTTTATAAAACTTTTCAAGAATTTATTTGCAGTGTCATCTATACAGAGAACATTCATTTTACGAGTAACATGTATATACATACATACATACCTACCTCTCCTCTTCGATCACTTATTGTACATTAGAACTGAAATTTAGCTACGAAAGCCTGAAATCTTTACTTTCCTAAACTTAAGCTTTTTCGTCAAACAAGCTTCAATCCAAAATACACTGTCAATCAAAACCAATTAGCTAGCATTTTCCCCCTTTTTAAATGTTATAAAACATCATTAATAATAATAATGATTTATAAACTATAAAATGTGGGATGGTAGATCTGGGTAAACAGCAACACAAAGCTGGGCAGGCTATAAATAATGTTTAAATTAGATCTTTAAGCTTCATACATGCAAACAAGCATGTGGATAATGCATGACAACCGAGTGTCTGATAGACACTCAATGAATGTTCGCTTTGGCCAATTGTCACGTGTGTGACCACTCGGTGGCTGGTCATGATCTACAAATGATGTCACACACATGTTCACTCGCTTGCACGTGTGTACGAAGCTTTAGACCCTCCAAGTGACATGTTGACATTTCCCAATTACCACACTATTTTTTTATTACTGGCAGACATACGAAAGTGGAACACTGAGCTTTGCAGTGCACCACACACCCCTACAAGTAAAACTTTCTGTAGGTGCAGAGGACCAAACAGAGTACACATTATTTCCCAATTACCATTTACAAAGAGTCCTAGGGGTAAACAAAATGCAGCAAAACCTTCTTAAAACAGAACATTTTACAGCCCCATGCTACAAAATAGCAATTCTCAAGAAATAAGGAATCCTTTCTCTCAGAATTCCCAGAACGGTTAGTGGAGACAACTACTAAAATGGTCAATATAAGCAGTTGTGGCTTATTCATACATTTTCCCCCAGACCCCTCAGTCTGACAGAAGCTGCTCAAAAAGTTTGCAATTATCCCTTAAAATCTCCCACAAGCTTCGGGTGAACATAAAGTTCAACTCAAACTCGGGTTTGAGTTCTGTTTTGTGTCCATCACTAGTCCTGAGTGACATCTAATGGTAAACTAAACAGCTTTGCTGGTTTTCCATCTGCCTATATATATTATCTAAAAATAATTTTCATTCAGGTATGTTAAAGGGCATGTCCACCCCCCAACTAAAATTTTACCCACTGTTGGCCCTACTGTGTAGTGTTAAAAGATCCTCACCTTTCTCTTCTGCTCCTTATGGTTGTCTTGCAGGGCCTAATGAAAGTCCATGAAACTGAAGAGTTGAAGCCTGACTGTGTGTAAGCTCTGTAGACTGTAGTTCCTGCTACTCTGAAAGGATTCTGGCATGCGCACTGAAGTTCTACCTCCCTCTAGATCCCTTCCGCTTCTGCATAGGTCTGATGAAAAAAACAAAACTTCAGATAAGGGAAGGAATGGAAACACCTAAACCAGCCCCTAAATGTACTTACCTGCCCTCGTTCCCTCGACTCCCTCTGCTGCTCTTCCACACGAAAACAACTGAGGGGGATGAACCAGCACCCGCATCAGTGATTGGGTGAGTGTCAACCAATCACAGACATGGCTGCTGGTCTTGCCTCCTCTGCTGTTTAGTGCACAGAACAGCTGTATGAGACATAGGTAAGGCCGCTCTGAACACGGGACACCAGGTATGATCAAAGTCACATCAATTTATTGGAATAAATAGCCACCGCATAACAGGAAAAATATACACACATGTAGCCAAGTGCAACGGGAGAAAAATATACAATCGGTCTGACGCATTTCACGGTGAGAAACCGCTTCCTCAGAGACCAAAAATAGAAGAGAGGAATTTCTTATAAATCCCTTCCACTTTTTTTACCCACAAAAATTAACCCTATCAGTGCTGTCTATTGATTAGACAGAAAATTAACTCTATCATTACTTAAATACTAAAACATCTATAAAAAGGTTGTAGTGTCCAACATCTATATTGAAATGCTAGTGTAACATCCTAAATATAACATATTATAACCATGCTCGATACACTTGGATCAAATACTATACATATATAAAATATAAAGTGACAGCGCATAAGTGAATAGATAAGATAAATAAAAACTTAAACATACCAAATAAATACAATCCCAATATAATAACTATATACGTGTTAGAATCACTCTATAAAAATACACATATGTATAAATCCTCATAGGAACCAATACATCTATATGATGGCTCATCCCAATAAATAAATTATACTATGCTTTCATAACTTCAATACTCATATCATCGAAAAAAGGGGTAATATAATAACACCATATATTTTATAGACAAAGGCATTTTAAAACATTAAAACATAATAAAAAGCTCAGATGGTACTACCATATAGTAAGAACATACAGAACCAATCTATTGTCACATAGTGCAGTATATAAAAGAATTCCTTACACTATATCATATTATCATATAAAATAGGTTCCTCTTCATATATCCATTTACAAGACCTCCCTTAGTATATAAACCTTAATTTATATAAAAGCAATTGAGTTCACATTCCATATTAAGACCATGGGGAGTTAAAGTTTTTAACCTGAAAAAGCTTCCCTCCTTAATAGGAGTTTATTTACCTTTATGTGCATTACAGCGAACTTTATCTATAACCTGAAAGCTGATCTTATGACTATTGTCATGACATTCTATCATGTGAGCAGAAATAGCTGTCTTTTTATCATTCTTTCTTATTGCATTAATATGTTCCATTGCTCTAACCGGAGATGATCTTTTCATTTTTCCTACATATTGTTTCAAACATATCTGGCAGGTGGCTAGGTACACTATAAATGTAGATTTGCAGTTCATATACTGTGTTATACTAAACGATTTATTTGTAGTAGTACTCTTAAAATTTCTAGAGGCCAGTAAATATTTAAATAGGTTGCACCTATTATATCCACGCTTAAAGCAGCCTCTTTCCTTTCCTGTATGTAAATCTAGGTCCTGATCCTATGATGCCCCTTAATTTGGTGTCTGATCTAAGTATTCCCCAGTATTTCTTTATGGTTTTACGCACTAAGTTACTCTGTCTAGTGTACGTACTAATAAAATAAGGTGACCCTCTGTCTTTGTTAAAATGGCTATGATTCTGTTTCCGTGTATTTTTGCTACAATAATTTTGTAACAATTTATTATGTTCCATACTTATTGCTTTATCATAAGCTTGTTTGATATTATCAGTTTGATAGCCTCTTTCCTTCAATCTGTCCCACAAGTTCATGGCTTGATCATTAAATTTATCCCAATCACTATATATTCTCCTCAATCTTAGAAAATGATCATATGGTATATTAGTAATTGTTGTTCTATTATAAGCAGAAGATGCCTGTAAAATCGTATTACGAGTTATTGGCTTTCTATCCAAATTTGTACTAATTTTACCATTCTCTGCAGTTAACAACACATCCAGAAACTCAATCACTTCATCCTGTATCTGATAAGGGAAATTTATTCCCCATCCTGTTCCATTGCAGCATCTACAAAAATTAACCGCTGTTTCATAGCTCCTATCGCACAACATTATAATGTCATCTATAAAACAATAAAAAAGACGATATGGGATTTGTAGGGATTGTTACTACTGAAAATGGATGCATGCTCCCACCGACCCATGAATAAATTAACATAGGTCGGTGAGAAGCAAGCACCCATTGCCGCCCCTCTTTTTTGAAGATAATAATTACTGTCAAACATAAAATAATTGGATGTAAGGAGATACTGCAGTGCTTCCAGGAGGAAAATCTCCTGTGCTCTGGGGTACAAATCATGCCAATTTAGCCAAAATTGCACAGCCTCGTATCCCCTTTTATGATCGATGGAGGAGTACAGGGCTGCGACATCCATAGTCAACCATTTATACGAGCTTTGCCACTCAAATCCCTTTACATGATTCAATAGATCAGTGGAATCCTTTAGATAAGTTGGTAATTTAAGTACCAAAGGTATCAATAGTGCATCTACATATTTTGCCAAGGGTTTGTTTTAAGATTTTATTCCTGAGACTATAGGACGCCCTTTTACATCTGTTAAAGATTTATGAATCTTGGGAAGAGCATGGAATATGGGTGTAACTGGATATTCCACCCACAAAAAAACCTTCTTCATTCTTATTCAATACTTCCAAGCTCTCCCCAAGGTCTATTAGTTTATGTAATTTGATCTTGTAATAATCAACTGGATCACACAGTAATTTCTGGTACACATTTAGATCCGTTACCTGTCGCATCACATAATTATAATAATCCTGGGCATCAAGCACCACTACTGACCCACCCTTGTCTGCATTTTTATGACAAGGGACTTATCCTGCACTTTTAAAGCTAAATACTCCTTATATGATAAGTTGTTACACCTGTTAGCCCCTTTTTTCTTTTTATTATTACCTTTTTCTATGGCCAATAGATCCTCCCAGACCATTTTATTAAACAGGTCAATATAATGGCCCTTACTGTTAATAGGGTAAAAAGAGAATGGATTTTTAAAATCTGTATGTACTATTCTCCTGATTACACTTTTGTCCATAATATCATCACCCAATAAATCACACAGCTTAGTAATATTACATATATACTGAAAATCACTAAAATCATAATCACCTGTGTAATTTAACCCATGCGGCTCGAAGACTCCTTCTGCCTCTTGGGATATATTCTCATTATCACTATAGTCCAAAGGACCATCCGAGAAATGTCTCCGTAATACCAGCTTACGTATATATCTGTTTAAATCTATTATCACATCAAACTATTTTATGGAGCTGTCAAGCACATAATTAAGACCTCTGCTAAGCACTGTAATGCTTTCTTTTGTAAGTTCCTTACTAGAAAGATTGATTACATTATTTTTAAAACTTTCAGAACCATTAGAAACAGTCATAACATTACTTCCACTCTTAGATTGCACATTTTTCAATAACGTTATCTGAGGTTTCTCTTTTTCAAAATTGGTGGTTTTAGATGATTTATGACAAACTATTCATCTTCCTCTGGCACCCCTTTTGGTCCTGGTCCTCTGACCACACATGAATTTAGTTTAGTGCACAGAAGCAGCAGAAGAGGCCATGAATAAGTGAACAAAGGCTGGTAAGAACATTTAGCGGCTGAATTTTGTGTTTTAAACTTAGTGAGGTCTCGATTAGGGGGGATTCCCTACCTATTCTGAAGTTTTTGTTCTGGGGATGAAAATACCTTTTAAAGTAAAAGACAGCACATCTTTTCATGTTATTCTGCATTCAAGCATTAGTGGTTAGCACTGATGCCTTGCAGTGCTGAAGTCCTGAGTTCGATTAAACCCTTGGACACATCTGCAAGGAGTTTGTATGTTCTCCCCGTGCTTGCGTGGGTTTCCTCCAGGCACTCCGGTTTCCCCCACAATCATAAAGACATACTGATAGGTTGTATGTGTCCAATAAATGTGCTTAGACTGTAAGCTCTTCAGGGCAGGACCTGATGTGAATGTATACATGTATATTTGTAAAGCGCTACAGAAGATGTTAGCGCTATATAAATCCACAATAATAATAATAATTATTCAAGAATCAGGTTTAGCCAGAAAACCAATATTATGTACAACATGTTTGTACAAATATTGTAACTTATAAGGTATCCATTTTTAACCTTAGTGCAGGTAATTACACTTCATTGCTTGTATATATGTTTGAGTCTTTCATACTTGATCAGTATAATAAAAGGAAAACATATCTATAAAACCAGATTCTAAAGCCTTAGAACAAAATTAAAATAGGGGTTTTGTTATAAACACCTTTGTTATAAAGGTCTTTGATATTAAGCACATTGAAGAAAGAAAGACATTGAAACGGGTCAGTTAAATAAGTTTGGTGTGTTGGTGTTGTGTATTTAGAAGGGACAGTTTGTTGATACCATGCAATGTGCATCCTGTCACATGTATAGGGACTTGGAGCAGTCATTCCTGGGGACTAGAGATGTCCGAACTTAGCAAAATCCGGTCCGCTCAAAAATCCGCAAGCGGACCCATTAAAACCCATTAAAATGAAAAAATCCGCAAAAATATGAGGATTCTTCGAAAATACGTGATTCTTCCAAAATACGTATTTTCACGCATTTTCGAAAATACGTGAAATCCTCGGAATTTCTAAAATTTTCGAAAAAACTTATTTTCATGCATTTTCGAAAATACGTGAAATCCTCGTAATTTCGAAAATTTTCGAAAATACGTATTTTTATGCATTTTTGAAAATACCAGAAATCCTCGTAATTTCGAAAATTTTTCGAAAACGTGGTTCGGAAAAGTTCGGAAAGCGGAAAACTGCAAAATGCATGATATCCGCCGTACGCGAATGAGGTAAATCCGCCGCGGATTCGAGTTTCGGATCCGCGAACTGGGCCATCACAAATAATGGGGACATATGTCCGTGTCAGGTGCAAGTGGGGTGTACATTCGGAATCTGAGGTAGAGAGTCAAATGGACAACTTGCAACATTGCAGGGCTTGGCAAACATAGGGAGACAGAAGGAACTGTCTGGGGTCAGTATAGTTGGGAGTGGAGCAGGGATTGTTGAGGGGACGTAGCTTTTTAAGGGTTACTAGGGTAAGTGGGGGACGGAAAGGTAGTGTTGCTTCTTCTCAATTATACCATCCCAAGGGAAATGTTGTCTTACTGTAGGTGATGAAGTGGAGGTCATCTAAGAAGTATGGATTGGGATTATCCCTTGAGCACCAAGGGGCTGCCATCTCTGAGGGAGAACAGGAAGGTAAGGCAGTTGTGGTAAGGGACTCCATTTAAAAGGGGGATAGGGTTATCTGCGTGTTGCTTACCTGGTTCTAGGGTTTGACATGTTGTGGATCCTGTAGACAGATTATTGGGTGGAGTTAGGAGTGACCGAGCAGAAACATGGTAAAATAATTCTCATGTCTGGGCTGTACATTTAAAAGGATATTCCTTGTTTAGGCATGATAGACAAAATAGGAAAGGGTAAGGGATAGGTTTTTTTTTTAAACAAAAGTTGAAGCCAAATTTAAAAGAAGAGATAACTGTTGATATGGATGTTAATGCAGGGCAATATGGATTGAATTGGGCAACAGGAAGTGGGGTAAAGTTACTGTTGGTGTCTGCCACCAAATGCTAGTAGACAGGAAGTGAGTCAGCTTCATATGCAGGTGGCAAAAGCTGCAAGTTTGGGGAATATTCTGATTATGAGGAAATTTAATTCCCCCGACATTCATTGGAGTAGTTAAACTGCCAAACAGTAAAGGGTGAGGGTTCCTGAATTTGTTACATGAACATTTTCTCTCACAGAAAAAAAAACAGAATTCTAGTGCGCAAACAATTCTAATTGCATATGGGCTACCTCCATAAGGTTGCTACTACAAACAGTCTGCTAAACCCTGGATAAATAAAAGCAATTAGTTCAATAAGTTGGCCAAATTATTTAAGCCCAGTCACCATGTCAAGGTGCTTTCTTAACTGGGTCCTAACCTACTGGTACATTGCCTTTTTGGCTACATGAGCTGACCGCTTCTCCTGTGTGGCCTGGATGCTTGAAGCTGACTCTCTAGTTTAAAGTACTTTGCTCAACGAGCACATGACCTAACTCTGGGTGGAGTACAATTTCCCAGAAGGCTTGGTCAAACCTTCAATGTAACACACAATATATAGAAAATTGGGCTGTTGTACATCCATATTAAAGTGCAACTAGAGACCAAAAATATAATACATACAAAAAACAGAATTCTAGTGCACAAACAATTCTAATTGCATATTGGCTAGCTCCATAAGGTTGCTACTACAAACAGTCTGCTAAACCCTGGATAAATAAAAGCAATTAGTTCAATAAGTTGGCCAAATTATTTTAAGCCCAGTCACCACATCAAGGTTGCTTTCTTTAACTGGGTCCTAACCTACTGGTACTCTGTTGTACATCCATATTAAAGTGCACTCGATATTTACAATTGCCACTGGAGTTGGGAAGAAATCCCCCCCCCTTTTTTTTTTTGCTTTCCTTTGGATCAACTGTTAGGCAGAAATGTTGGTATTGGCGAGTAAGTTGGACTAGATGGATATATGTCTTTATTCAACCTCAAATACTATACTATATTATACAGAAAAGTCATAATTTTTCTGTGGCTGTAGATAAATTTGACCTTATTTACATGTATTGTGCCTTATTTCCAAGCATTCAAGTCTCACAGGCAGTAGCGTACCTGACTTCCTCACCCCCCCCACCCCATCGCCCAGTACCAAAAAACAGCTGCTTCTATTATGCCGCTGCACGCAGACACACTCACTATTTTAATCTGTAACTTTTAATCTCAGAAGGTTGGACCAATTGTAGTCATATGCTTAGGTTTTTCTAAAAGCTGCTGCATATACTTAGCATTAGGATCTAAAAATCAACATAAAAAACCCTTGCATTTTTAAGACAAGGGCCAGTTTTTAGTATTTTCAGATACATTTATCAATTTTAATTAATCAATTAACATTATAATTTTCTTAATAAAATAACAAATACAAGCTAGACTAAGCAAATAAATGAATATTATTTCTCATGTGAAAAAGTTTTTTTTAGCACAGGTCTATTAGCAGTGGGAAGGTTTGGGAAAGGCGCTAGAGGTCCGGGACATATACAGTATTATTGCTACGGTCTACTTGGTAAGATCATCCATTTAAGACTGAATACTAATGCAGTTTAGTTTGCAAATATGGGCTTTGTTTATTTATTTTAACAGAGCACCGACCATCAACCCAATACATATATAAACAGACATATTGGTGTATCACACTATCTATACTGTCTTACATACTGTAAAATCTAGCACATTGCTAGATATACTGGTGGCATTCACCATACAAAGGTACTTGATTAATTTCTTAGTACCTTCCTTTTTTCAGTTGCACTAAACTTATTACTCATTTTGCCCTCTACCTCTATTTGACATATTGATTGATGTGTTTCAAAATGAATTTTAGGATATAGCTCATACTGTAGGTTGTTTTATATAAGTCCCTTGGTGTTTTTGGTTTACAACTTTTCACCAGCCTTTTTTTTCATTTACATTTGAGATAATCAAGTTGTTCTACAGTGCAGATAAGCAGGTGTTAAAGACCTGTGGTTTTAGATTTTCTGTGTTAATATTCTCTGATGTTTGATACCTGAGACCTTCTTTCCTCTCTGGAGAGAGCACACCTGGATGATACCTTTATCTGTTTTAGCCAGTCACCTGGGGCAATGCAACCTTATTGACAACATCAGGAGACTGCTTGTTCTCTGTATTTAGAAGTACTCACGTTCAGTCACATGTTAGTTAAAGCAAACCATTCGCTTGAAAAAGGACTTTGTGTTAGTTTGAAACATGTTGCAATAAATGACACTTGTGTTGCAGTAAATATACCGTGTGGCATCCCCTTCTCTATTTGTATGGAATTGTCTGGGTCTCTGCTGGGTACGGTCAGAAGGTGAGGACCCTCAAAATATACCTGGTAAATCAGTGTGAAAACTCAATTATTATAAAAAAAGAAAATAATATTAAAATTAATTCATGAAAATGCAGAAATGGGCATTATACTGTACATAACCCCACGCTAATCTGTTTGGCTTAGTGTTTGACTTAGTGTAATACAGATTAGAATGGGATTTCTCATGGAAAGTGAGGAAATTAAGTGCTATGGCAAACACACAACACTGCAAAATGTCAACTCTTTATAAGTACATTATAAGTACATTTCAGGGCTGATTTTAACGTTTTAAAGCTAGCATTTAGAGTTGAGGGGGTTGCCTCACATTTTTTAGAGCTTTTTTTAAAAAAGAAGACAGATGCATTGCTGCCCGAGGGTGGGATGAGCTCTTAGAAGAGCAGGAAGTTGCATGTTTGGACCACACACAGACAGGCTCCTACTCTTCATTTTTTTGGACTTTCATCAAGCCCTGCAGGACAACCATAAGGAGAAGAGAAAGGTAAGGATCTTTTAACGCTACACATCGGGCCAACAGTGGGGCAAATTTTAGTTTGGGGGTGGAAATGCCCTTTAATATATACAGTATTTCTATCAACTGCTGTCAAGCATTTACTAATTGCCGTGTGTCTAATTTTCAATACAGAAGTAAATATGTGGACCCAGCAGAATTGTCTAAAATTTCTACAGCCAGAATTGTGGCCGAAAAATTCAGTAAAAAAAAATAGAAAATTGTGTCAAAAGTCAAAAAATGTGTTAAAAAGGGCAAAAAAACAAATAGGGTTCAAATTGGATTTTTTAAAACTTCCATAAGTTCTCCAGAACCACTTTCAGAACAAAACTCATTAGTTTTCAGCTCTATTTAATAACCAAAAATGCCTTTACTATGGAAATTCCTGCAGGTGACGTTGGATCATTCCTGCATCATATCCAAACAAGTGTTAATTCACATGTGTATCATAAATTAATTTAGTATAGTTTCCTGTTTACAAATCCAATTTATTGTGATCCGTAATCATAACACCAAAGTAATATGTATAACAGAATCTGTTTTCACAGGAACAGTGCAGAGCAATTTATTTTCTTTATTTCAAATAAAAACATTAAAATGCTGATTTGGTTTTTCACAATCCTAAATTGAAAACAAGATTAAAAAAAAGACCACAAGAAAACATAGCAACAGGAAAGAGGAGAGATTTGGTGAAACTAAGAAGCTTTAATTAATTTTAAATTGTGCATTTCATTGTGTCAATAGCCCAGTTCATTGGAGTGGAAAGGGGGCCAAAGCACAGTTAATCTGGGCACTCCTGAGCAAGCTCATTTCTAATGCTGACATCAGTGGATCGGTATGCTCGAAAACAGACAGCATCAGTTCTCACTGAACATCTCCATGGATCCAGAAGACATCTAATATATTCTTATGTATTAAATCCAAATTTAGAAGTCCCAATAATCCCTTTACCCAATAGACCATCCACACATGGCAGGCCAATTCATTTATTTTCCTTTACAATATTATTTAGCTTAATTACTACATTATTTATGTTAGCCTTTCGTTGGGTTATTTCTGGTATACTTGTAATGCTGAGTGTTGCTTTAACAACCAAGATTTCAGATAAAATATAAAATTGTATTAGTTATGTAAAGGAAGATAGAAATTAATGTAAAGGTTTCATTGGCCAAGAAGCTGTGTGTTAGTAAATAGTAACTTCTAGGCCTTGTCAGTGACCACCAACTTGCTACTTATACAGAGAAAATTGAAACACTGTACATCAACCAAATGGAGAAAGAAAGAGGCCATCATCATGGGACCCTTTAGATGAGATGTAGAAGTCCAGCTGCAGCATATTCTTTGCCCACCCACCATGCAGCAGTCACTGTTAATCCAAATGCTACTGAGGGAATATCACAGCTCATAAAGATGGTGCGGGTACAACAGTAAAAAAAATGATTTACTTAAACACTGTAACTTAGCACTTAAATAGTGTTTAAGGTGTTTTTATACATCCCTAACAAACTGGAAGTCTCCTGCAATGTTGATGTTACCATAACCCTCACCACCCAGTAAAAATACTAACAGCCAGATGCACCAAGTGGCGCAGTGGGCAAAAATGGAGTTAAAACAAACACGCTAACCAATGTTATATATAACACAGAAGTTAACCACGCAGTGCCCCAAGCAATGCTATATTGTTGTAACGCCTTACTTTCACAATGCATGGAGAGGTGCTACAGGAATGTAGCATCGCCAGAGCTATTGCACGGGGGAGCCAATAGCGGCTCTTCGTGCATCGCCCTGTAAGCATGTAACTGTAAAACTACCTGCTCCTCATCCTGTTAGAGATCATGATCCTTGTGTGCATCTACTGCAATGTAAGACAAGGCCGGCACTGACCTGCATTCATATGTTGTTACAAAGTTTAGCTATAAGTGAGGGTTTTTGCAGGGAGATGAAATAAAAGTTTTACAGGGAGATTCATCAAGAGCCCCACTTGCGGACTTACCAGAGGTTGCGTGGCTCTGGGTGAATCTCACCCACATGTAAGTATTTAACAATAGCAATCAGCTGGTAATAAATACTTACGTGCACACAGCCGCACAGCCTCTGGTAATTAGGCTGCGTTTCTCTTCTGGTACTGACGCAGCCGCCACAAACCAAGGCTTATAGTTGTGCTAACCGATCATAAATCAGTTAGCGTGACATTAAGAGGCTAAAGGAGGACTGAGTGGCCACAGCGCCCCTGCAGTGCCCCCCTTGTTAAAAATGGAGCTTATTTTGCCCCAACCGATCAGTTATTTACAATCTGAAAGCTAACATCTGATTGGTTGGGGCAAAATTAGCACAATAAGGATTTTTATTACATCTCAATGTTAAAGTCTCTAAAATTGGGCAATCTACAAACAGTTTAAGTGAAATGATGAAATGAATACTATTTGGTGGACTGCCATATGTACCAACTCTAGCTTTCTTAAATGCTTAAAAATGTTGTTTTGCTACAGTGTTCTTGCAGACTTTCCACAATGTGAGTTTGAACAGCTGGGCGGCTGCAATTGTGACATCCTATAATAAAAATGAATGGTCTGTTCGTGTGGGTCCATTTCCAAAGTCAAATAGTTGGTATTTTGTGTCTTTGTGAGACTTGTGAGACAATTCTAGAAACTGTGTACCCCCAGATTGTTACAAGTGGGGTAATTTTTGAACAGAATACCCAGACACAGATGTTCATCACAAAGCGGGGTTCCTTCCTCGTGTTTTAATTTTTTTTTCAAAAATAAAAAACTAGAGACAAAAATTAAGTTAATTTCAAACAAAACCTGTAGCAAAAATTTTGAAACCAACACAAATGTGAAAGCTTAATCTTCCAAATAAAAAATAGTATGCCATATGCACAGGTGTACACAGAAACATGGCCACCAACTAACTCTAACTGTGGTATATACATAAGTGCAATTACAAGGGGGAAAAGTGATCTGTATTTTAATCAGCTTCTGCTTTTTCAAATGAAACACGAAATGAAATTTGGGAATACCCTCACAAACTGTACATTTTTGGAATCTACTTTAGCTAAATAATAGTGCTATTTTTTCAACTGTACATACATTTTTGGATGCAGATCACCATAGAACTCAATGCTTTTAGGATATTTTGTAAAAAAAAGAAAAGTTAAAAACCCACTTGGCAGTGGGTTTAAGTAAGAAAACAATATATTTGAAATCTTCTTTCCTTCAGCTATGTAACAGCTCCATTCTTTCATTATACATGCAAAATAGTGGATAGAGTTTCTCAAAGTTTTACGCTTTTAGAAGGTTTTCTGAAAAAATTAGGGGAAAAGGTGATTCAAAATTAAAAATGTTGGCCAAACTTACCTGACTCCCACTAAATATGAATATTCCACATGTCCTGAATCAAACTGTATTCATATTTATTGGTGCACACAGAGACATGGCCACTAACTAACACAAAAGGGAGCCATACATGCAATCACAGAAAAAAAAATAACCAGCTTTGTTTGGATATATTTCAGTTTTTAAAAGTTAATACCCCTCAAACTCTATAGCTATGTAACGGTGCAATCCATTCATATATGCAGAATTCCAGATGCAGTTCTTTGTAGAAATTTAAAATTTTAGCAGATTTCCCGAAAAAAAAGCTTGACCAAATCTCCAGAACAAATAAAAATTCCCTTATATCCTATATATGTCAAACAAATGCCTTTAATTGGCCATAATAGAGACTGGCCAGTCTCTATTATGGCCAATTAAAGGCATTTGTTTGACTACAAAATCCCATGAGTGCACTGGATTCATTCAAGGATCTTCTTATATATATATCTCTTTACTGGTGGCACCGGGGTATTACATCATAAAGGAATTACACATTAGGGGGAGAGTACCCACATTTTTGGACTGTATATATATATATATATATATATATATATATATATATATTTATCTCCCACATGTCCTCAAACAGTATGCCACATTCATATGTGTCTATAGAGACAAAGCCACCAAGTACCAAGGCATTAGTTAAAATAGTAATAAAAAAAAAACACTCCTCAGTTGTGGATGTGTCCCTAAAAACCATATATCTTTTCAAGCCTACACACCTGATGATGTACATGATGGTGTAGATCTTTTATACATACATGCAGAATTATTTTTAGAATTTTGTACATTTTCGGAAAAAAATGTGGAAAAAAAGGTTCAAACTTAGAAATCTTGACCAAATCCCCAGTAGAAATGAAGCCCTCTAAATATTCCCACATGTCACTCTAAGGCCACCCTTTGGACTCCATTGTATTTGGATATTTATTTTACTTACTAATACCCATTTGGTTATGAAATATCAGAGCATCATATAGTTTTTGACAGCAAAAAAAATCCATCGCTAAACATTTTAGTATTGGCTTACAAGAAGGTCAGGAGCCAATTTTTTCCACTGAGTTTTTGGTGGAGGAAATCTGGTAATGAAACACCACAAGCCCCCTTATAGTGGTATTCAGTGAAAAAGCGAATGGTTCTGAGAGACACACACATTTTAAATATTCAGTTCTGTCTCTTTTTGGTACATGGGAAAAATTTCCTGCATTTGTGATTTAGGCTTAGTTTCCCCTTGAAATTGGTGGACTAATAATCTGTGTTGACTTTGTGGTTCCCCGGGGGTTGTTTGGGTAGCTTGGAAAAGACCATTTTTTTTCACTTAAAATGGTTTTATTGGTGGGTGGGGAAGGTGTGTGTATTACTTTAAGATTTATTTGGGTATGTGTTTCCAGTCCGTGCGTCAGACGTTAATTGGACCTTAAGGAAAAACTGTGGTGGAGGAGGAAGTCTGCTAATGTCACTGGGGTCTCCCTTTTCATGCAGCACTTGGTTGGTTAAAATCTTGAGATCCCCATATCAGTTTTGCACAAAACTGATATGGGATATAATTAAATTTTCAAACAATATACCTTTCAATACCACAAGATACGACTACTTTAAAACTTTATTTGGGATTTTAAATCTGAGCTGTAGATTCTGAGAAATCATCATATGAAATCAAAGCATGTACAGGGAAACACTTGCCACTCCAGAAGCAGAAATTATAAAATGTGCACACTTTCTGCAACAATTAAGAGAATCAACAGAGAAAAGAAGGCAGGGAAGAGGGAGGAGATGTGTAAGCAGAGCAGTGACCAGGGTGAGGCTTATAAGTGTAGCAGACCTTACAAGTAGAGATGGACTAGAACTTGAACTCGAACTCGAACCCGAATTTGAGCCAAACTATTCGAGTTTGAACGGACTCGGACTTCTCGAACTATCCTGGACCTGGATTTTCGATATTTTCCGGACTTTCGATAATTATCGAATGTTCGAGGCTTGCGAATATGTGAGTAAAATGTACCTATACGCGAGTAAATATCGAATTCTCGAATCCGTGAGTAAAATGTCTATTATACCAATACGTGAGTAAATATCAAATCTGGGAGTAAAATGTCTATTATACCAATACGCGAGTAAATATCGAATTCTCGAATCCGTGAGTAAAATGTCTATTATACCTATATGCGAGTAAATATCAAATTCTCGAATCCGCGAGTCGTTCATGGGATAATTATTGAATGTTCGAACGCCAGAGCTGGAAAGTAGCGCTTGTGAGAGTAAAATCGAGTTTTGAAAATCCTGGATATTTGAACATGTTCCCCAAACCATTTCCCAGGTCCCACAGTCATTTACATTAAGTTACCATTGATATTTTAATTGTATTTTATTCAAACTTTTCGAGCTATTTGACTCCCATTGACTTTAATGGGTCAGTTTTCGAACTTTCCATAAAGTTTGAAAGTTCGAAAATGGACCGAACTTTCCAAAGTTTGCCCATCTTTACCTACAAGGAGGCAGTGAGTAAGGGAGGGTGGGTTTAGGAGCACAGACTAAACATTAATAAATTAATGACAAAGCAAGCACAGATAAATTGATTAATATACTTCTCTCAAATTTTGATTTCAGATAATGTTGTATGAGTGAGTATAGTGACTGATTGATCCCAATCCTGGTAAATTGACAGGAATTGCTTTCCTGAGTATTTTTGCAATTTACTTTCATTATTTATTTTACATAGTTTTGAAGATATTTACATTTTTATGTGTAGTATGGCAGCAGCATCACCAGATCCCCTGCACTTCCTGATTCCTTCTCTAAAACCATGTGACAGTCCCTGTGACACTGAAGAGATGTTACACACTCCCTTCTGTGGGTTGTGCTGTTCTCCTCCCCTCCCTCTTAAGTCCTCTTTTAGGGCTAGGCCACACTATTGCGTTTTTCTTGCGTTTGCGCTTGCGTTTTTTTCAGATCATTGAAAACGCGGCAACGCAGTTTCAGGTGCGTTGCAATTGCGCATGCGATTGTGATTTGCGTTCTGCATTTTTAATCGCAATCGCATGCGTTTTCCCAAAACTAACGGAACAAATGCATGCGATTCCGTGTGTGATTTCGTTTGCGTTGCAGTGTGCCCGTGCCCTAAGTCCCTCTAACTCAATCTCTTCCTGGTTTCTTTTGCTTTCTCCTGCACTGAGCATGTTCTAACCACAGATTAGATGGAGAAACTAGTATTTGTGACAGCTGATTCAGAACCTCCCACCTCCTAACTTTTCCTTTTTTTATTTTATTATCATTTACTAACTCAGCAGGTTTTCTGTAACTTTTTACTGCAAAGATATCAGGTTTGAGCTTTGTAGCAATTGAATTGTAAAGTTTTTTTTGGCCTCCTTTTAGTAAACACTGAAGTAAGATAAAGCATTTTGATAATACAGACAGTGTTTTATTCGATGATCCTATGCGATGACTTGTATAGCTTTATAAAAGAAGGATTATTTCATATGTCTTACAAGTAAACAAAACAATGCAGGCTCACGTCACAAAGGGCATACTGTTCTTGGCAGGACTCCTAAATTGTACTAGTCAAACAAGCTGATTCTGAGCAGTGTCAATAAAACATTACTTTCATTTACAGCTCCAACATAGCAAAACCCTAGTCTGGATGGCTATGAAATAGGCACATAGAATTTGCAATATTTACATTAGTGGAAACAACAACCCCCTTTGATGATTTCTCAGTTTTAATAGGGGAGCAAATAACCACAATCTTGCGCCTATTTCTCTACTATTGTAAACAACGTAAACATTTGTAAAAATGGTCAATGATTTATAACTGTACGTTTTTATTTTTAATCACAACAAACGTAAGTTTAACCTTCCTGCTGTGAAAAAATACCCGGCAGCATTATTCCAATAAACTAACAACTTAAGCCGGGTACACACAGTAACGATAAAGCCCCGATACTGTCAGATCCGACGGTATCGGGGCTTTATCGGTATCGTGTTTACCTTTGTTTCCCAAACGAGCGCATGTCCGCCTAACGATCGGGTCGGCCGAACGCTCGTTCGGATAAGACCGAAAATTTCCATTGGCCGATCTAGACTCACAATAGAGGAGTCTGCCGCAGCCGATGGAAACACACAGTCCCGAGCGTTCTCCCTATGATGTTCATAGGGAAAACGCTCAAGACTGCGTGTATGCAGATCTTTGAAAGGGGAAAGACAGGATCTTACAGATCCTGTCTGTCATCTTTCACTGATCTGTACTGTGTGTACCCAGCCTTAGAGATCAGTTCATAAACATGGACAATTATCTTTATGGTAGTTATTTGCTTTATCAGACTAAAGCAATTAGTGCGTGTCATTTACTTTCCCTTTATTGTGTATGTTTTTTGAAGATATACCAATATTTTGTTTCCTGCAGGTATTTTCTGTTTGTTTCATAAAAGCTATGCATTCAGGTTAAGTCACAAGTCAATTTCTGTTAGAGTAGAAAGAGGTTTAAAAAAGTGAGACTGAGTGAGGCTCTTGTTATGAAAGGTTTTCTTGTCTTGTTATAAAGTGCATTTTGTTTTATTGGTTGGTTGGTTGCTTTACAATTAGAAATAATTAGCACAGCAAACACAAGTGTATTGGGAGAAATGCAAAATACACTTGTTAGTGCACAGTATTTCTGTTGACAGAAAGAAAGAAAATGTAAAAAAAGAGAGAGAGAGAGAAAACATGATGCCAGGACGGGAAAAATCAAATTTGCTTTCTCCGAAGAGAATTTGTGTTTGTCAGTAGAGAATCCCAGAGGCTTTGTTTTCAAGCCTTGATGTGTGACCACTAGCCACAGGCTGCCCTTCACCCCTGGCCTTCTTTTGCCAGAGCTTTGCCCACCCATATTGACACCACAGGGGGAAGGGTTTCAGCAGAGGGAGAATCAAAAGCTGAGAGAGGAAACAAAAAGTGCTTTTCAGGGTCTGGTGTGTGGGAATCAAATGAGAGGCCTTAGCTAAAATCCGGTCTCCAAGCAACCAAAGTGATATGCCGAGGGAATATCATTAAAGTTGGAAGCAAAGCGTTTTTTTTTTTTCTGAATTAGTAAAACCTAACCACAGGAGGATGACGCACCACAACTTCCTCAGACCTCAAACTCCAATTATGCACGTAGGGGGGGAAGCAGCTGATTTGTAGGGATTTTTGGGGGAGATAAAAACAATGGTTGTCCAGACATAGAGTTGGTGGTGAAATATGGTAACTGCCACTGTTTGCAGCTGGCTTGCTGACACAAGATTAATAAATTGCCGTTTCCTAGCCAACCAGAACTGAGTGGGAACTATCTAGCACCTTTCATTGAGTTATGGGTAACTGCCTCACTGCAAGCTGCCCTACTTTTTACAGCCCTGTTTTTTACAGATCTCCTAAAGTGCCAGTAAACATCTGTGACTAAGATGAGGTCATTACATGTGGCGTGAAGGCTGTGGGGCCTGAGAATCTTTTAACACCAGCTTTAAAATAATATTGTCCTTTTTATATTGTCTTTAAAAAGAAAAGAAACCTGCAGCATTGTAAGTATGGATTAACCAAATTGGTGCCATTACAAAATTTAAAAAAAAATTAATCTCAATCCTATGCCAATAGTCATGTTTAAATACTTTACATTGCATTTTAAACAGATATTAAATCAACAGTTAAAAATAAAAGCAGCTTGTTATAGGCAAACATTTGTTCCTTTTTTGCACCAGCCCCCTACTGTATATGTCTATTATTTGAACGTTCACGTTATTCATTCGTTTGCAAACTTTGCGGTGAAGGAATGCATTTTTTTTATCCAGTCTGTTCAAATAGGAAAAGAAATCTTGTCCCTTACAAGATACGTCATTTTATAAAGATCTAAAAATGTTTGGCTAGTATCATTGGCTTTTTTCAGGCAGAATATAATGAAGCCAAGAGACCATGAATGTGAACAATAGTCCATTATGAAGAAAGCCATACAGACAAGTGAAGATTTGGCACTGGTTATTCCCAGTGGCACTGGCCATAATAGAAAAGGTACAGTCAGGTTAAACTGACTGTTAATCTACGAAGTGTATTTAACAGCTTACTGCAGTGAGGCACTGCTGGATGCCAGTGATGCCATGGGTTGTGAATTTCCCACCATGCTGATTGGCATGACAAAGCAGAAGATCTCTTACTAATAAATACTGGAAAATGTTAACACTGGCTCACTCCAAGTTGCACAAGAGGGATTCACTATTATAGATAATGGCATGTTTATATCAGTGAATCTGATCTGCTCCAGGCTACAAAGTGATATCTTCTTCCCCTGCCCGAAGTGTAGCTTGTGACTTAATTACTTGTGACCTATAGTGTGAAGTAAGTTCAATAAATGCAGCATAATCAGTAAATGAATGACACTCTTTCCAAAAAGCACCAGTGTGAAATTATGGGGCTGACGCAAAAAAGTTTGAGCTTGCTAATAATTTGCAGCAACAATCAAATGTTACTAAAAAGCCAACAACTGATTGCTTACTGCAAATTTTTTTGGGTCAGCCCTACCTATCCTATTTTGTATAAATAAATGCAATCTAGAATGTCCTGCAGCCCCACCGCTATTCAATTTTACTTCAAGTAGAGGGAGCCAATGTAATTGTCCCATGTATGGGGTCCTGTGTAGTGTATGCATTTGCTACCACACAAAAATCTGTTGGCAAATATGCGATGGTAGTTGAGCAAAAGTGGTTTATAGAGGTGCAGAGGATTTGACCAAACCATCTTTTTACTCAATTGCCAGACTTCACATTTTAGTGCCATTAAGTAAAAGAGAATTTTGGATATAGAGCAGCTAAAGAAACCTTGTTGTTGCTTTTATTGGTTGTGAATCCTGGTCAATAATAATTCTAACAATAGATTCCATCATTTGATTAGGGAAATAAAGCATCATCAGTAAGGGGCCACAATTGTGAAATGCATAATACCCTTTAATTTGGACATATTAATAAGATTTAAAACTCCCTTTTTTCCATTGAAAAGTTTTCCTACTGAATTTTTGAACAAATTCTAGTTTTGGGGGTCAAACTTGCCTAACATAAACATTACTTGCCAATTAATTTCCCCTGCCTTTTAAAAACAAGCCCAAAATCAATAGAACTTACAGGGCAATATATAACATCAGCACCTTACCTTATGCTTCCGAGAGTCAGTAATCAATTACTAAATAGGGGTAGCATGGTAAGGTAAGTAGCTCTCGTTGAGGGGGGTTTATGTCCAATCAAATAATGTTACGTTTTGTGGTACATAGTAAAATCTTAACTTAAAGTTTATGGGGTGAAGTACTCAATTTCCCATTTCTATGTCCAGTTCTTTGAATATTTTGAAGACTAGGCTTATACTTCTAATGACTGCACCACACACTGACATCACCGGACAATACAATGTGTACTGTAAGATTCTGTTTGTCAATTTTTAAAGACGAGGGTACAATTTTTAAAGATGAGTCCTGAGCATTCTCCCTATACACAATATAGAAAGGACATTCAGGACTGACATGTTTCCCATGACCGCAGCAGACTCCCTATACTTTAGTACAAGGGGATTGACCGCGGTGAAGGGAAAATTTTCAATGTAATGAGCAATCCCAACGCCGTCAGTTAACGTTCGTCAGCATGGGGAATGCTCGTTTGTGCAGTACACACATTGCCGAGAAAGAGGCAATTCCATCAGAACCGTCCTTATATCGTTCATGTGTGTACCCAGTTTAAGTATTAGGGAACTCAACTTCACTACAATGGGCACTGGCCACAGAATTTATTAAGAATTAACACTAGAAGAATGATTTTTTTCTCCATTGTAAACCTTTGTTGCATTTACAGCATTGTCTTCATAATATTTGTACATTCAGGAAAACCACTAAATTTGCTTCATGGTGCATTTTCCCAATCTCTATTGGCTGAATGTGCTTACTGTAGTTTCAAGCTAAACATATTCTATCACCATGGTCTTTCAGATCATTGATAATGCCACAGCTTGTTGAGCAGTACTGTACAAAGCGAGCAGTACACATTTACAGGAACACAGAAAGATATATGCTAAGAATCTCCGTCTAAGGAAGACAGTTTAATACCTATACTGGGAAAATACAGAAAAACTTATGTTAAGCAATTAAACTGAATCTTATTTTGATGAATTGTTATCGATAAACAGTGTGCATGTGTGTGTGTGTGTGTATGTTAGTGTTCAAATAATAAATATTCTCATTTGTTCTCTTTCTAATAAATATGCATTAAGCACTTTCAAAGTTTGGTTTAAAAACATGATTTTTGAAATGAGACATTCTGTAAACAGATTTAAATGTGTAATTTTTGGGAACATACATATATCTCAGGCTATGAAATTCTGTTATGGATAAACAGAACCAAATAGTGTCCAAGTGAATATAAATAAATTAACGCTTATTATGACTTGCACCTGTCGCCAAGTTAATTTCCCCTTAGCAATATGATTCATGTGTCTTTAGAATCACGTGTATTTAATCAGCAATGTGAACAAACTTTAAAATGTGGAACAGACAGGTCATTGCCGTGCTTTTTTCCCTGCCTTTGGGCATGAAATGGTAGCGCCCTCTAGTGTGAAAGTCTCAGTATCCAAAGAAGACTCATGTTATATCTCCGTTCTCTGTAATATCTGTCTGACCTGCAAAGCCTACACTGCTGTGGGGCAACCAAACCAAAGAACAGCCAAAGTAAATTGATTCTGGACAATTTTTGTAATGCTAACATTAAAGATATGAACCTGATATTTTATTAGTGCAGGGGAAAAAATAAATACAATAAATTTAAACCTATTTTTACAGAATACAATGTTTGTATCACTATCAGAGCAGATAGCTATTATTGGTGACAGGCATATACAGCATATTGTTATTAATTATTACACAATAGAAAGTGTATATAGTATTGTTGATAAGAATATATAGTATCATTGGGAAAATCAATTGCAAATATGACATTTTCACTGTTCCAGTATGGGAAACTGTAAGGGTGAAATATGAACAGATTAGAGCTACATTGACTTATATGCGAGAAGTGTCCTGTTTGTTTACCAGATGCCAACATTATCAAAGTGGTAACAGTAAGATAATTCGTGCACCAGGCTGTGAAAAGCAGTTCATCTCAGGTTAATGAGGCACTAACCTGGGGGTTGGTGTTGTTAAACCTGATTTTATCTCACATTAATGCTAAAGGTATTTTGCTTTAAGAGAGAAAGCACATTGTAATAGTAGTACTTGTTTATTTACTTCAATGTGGGACCTTTTTCTATAGATGTCTTCTCTGATACAACAATATATGTATAGCATAGATGTTATTACGTGCAAGTTCCAGAGCTGATGTTCACTCCTTTATTAGAGTTAGTAGTGAAAACATACTTTTGACACTGTTGAAACTAAACTTGTTTGACAAGGATTCCATTCCATAGCAAAGCAGTATATCTTTACTTTTGTTTATTTATATTGGAAGTCTGCATGTACCTATAAATGTCAGTCTAATTCTTCCATCAGAACACCTAGATTGCCTGTAGTTTTTCTTAAAGGGACATATATCAAGAAAACGTTACTGCTAAACTTTTGTTGTTCCCTGCATAGTTAAGTAGTTTGCTAAGTGAGTTTATATCCTGACATTTCTTATATTTCCTGAATCACCTGGTAGTTAGTTGACATCCATTGATGCATGAACCCACAGCTCCTAAAAGGGCCATTCTTCTACCTGAGGTGACAAAGACAGACTGCTGCTTATTATTTATGTCCTTTAACCTCTGCTAGAGCACTGGGTAGACAGTCTCTGCTGTTAGTTTGCAAATTGATGCCCTCATACAAACTAAGGTCTAAACTAGCCTTTTGAAACAGGAAGTTTACCTCTTCAGGTTTCCTACACTCCATTGACAGCCATCCTGCAAAGGATCTTTGTATTGCAGATAATACATCTAAGATATGGGCATTTGTTTTTCTAGGTTCTAGTTAAAGGGAACTGAAAGTTTTAAAACATTGATGGAATCTATGAAAGCCTTCTTCTACAGAAAAGAGACATTCTGCATTAAATATGGAACAGGCATTTCTTTTGGTGCTAAAAAAAACTTTCTAAAGTTAACTCCTACTCTTCCCACGAATGAACACTTATCCCTTTTTTTTTTTCTAAATGTACATTTGTGTTTTATTGTGCACATAGATTTGTAGCTTAAAAAATCTGCACGTAGTGCTTCTGACTTTCACACCAGTTAAGCTGCAGGTTTAAAACAGACGGATTTTGCCCATTGCTCTGAGATATATTAATCAGAAATATGGTCATTTACGTTGACATTATTTAAGGCAAATACAGTATATGGTTCTCACTGGTACTAAAGGAGCGGTCCAGAGAATAAAGGGTATCTATGCTGAAAAAATCTAATTTTTTTAAATTGCCCATTACTGGAAATTGTAATTTTTTCCTATTTTGTTACCGCTCTTTGTTTAGATATCAATTGTGAAACATCTTCAAAGGCAATATTTTGCTGTAACTGGAATGGTGGCATTTGGTATGTGAATTGCATGGTGGGAAATTTCCTCTCCCAATGCTGGCTTATACTGAACATGCTTGACTTCACAGAAAGTCATGTCAGATGGATGGAGTCAGTTAGGGCACGGCCACACTGCAACGCAAACGCAAACACAATTGCAATCGCATGCGATTTCATGAGCGATTTTTTTTTGCGTTTGCACTTGCGATTTCTTCAATAAGTATAGGAAAACGCATGCGATTGCGATTAAAAATGCAGAATGCAATCGCAACGCACCGAAAAACGTGCGTTTTTTTGCGTTGCCACGTTTTCAATGATTTTTTAAAAACGCAAGCGCAAGCGCAAGCGCAAATGCAAATGCAGCAGTGTGGCCTAGCCCTTAGAAGAGATTGGGGAGACTGAACCTGAGTAAAACAAGTAATGGATTGAAACACCCACACCTCATAGTTAGGGCTATTTATATGTTTTTATTTATAAATTTAGATGGGGCAAAGTATTTTTTAGTATAGTTACCCTTTAATATTGAATGCATAGAGCTATTATGCTAAAGTGGCTATATTTCTCCTTTTATATTCAATACAAAATTGTCTATATAAGGTAAAGTTGAAGTATTTTTGTTATCCGTAATGTTATCCGTAATGTTACCACGTTAACACTGTAACAAATGACAAAGAAAACAGAATGCTTGTGTCTGTAAGCAGGCATATTGTCATTATTATTATTATTATTATGGATTTTTATAGTGCTACACATTAACATAGTCATATATTACATTCAAGGGTAATACATATTCTATAAAGTCATACACATTCCATACAAAGGTAATGCATATGATGTAAGTACACAGAGTGGTGAGTTATTTACAGCAATACCGTGATACAATAGGAAAGAGGTCCCAAAGAGCTAACAGTCTAGAGGAAATGGGGGTGATACATAAGGTCAAGTGAATTGGTAGGCTGTAAATGGATTGGCAGTGGAGTTTGATTAGCAAGTTGGCCTAGAGAGGGGTAATTCTAGACCAGCTTTTATGCATGCCCGAAGAGGTGGGTTTTGAGGTTAGGTTTGAAGGTATGAAGAGATGGTGAATGACAGATGGGAGGAAGGGAGTCCCATAGCAGAGGGGCAGCAAGAGCAAGGTCTTGAATTTGGCCATGGGAATAGGTGACAAGGGTAGATAAGAGCAAGATATTGTTTTCAGAACAGAGGTTACACCTGTGGAAGTTAGAAAATAAACGAATGAGCCAGGTAGCAGTGTATAGAATGGATTGAGGTGGTGCCAGGCCATTGTTTGGTTAACCACAAAGGAGTGTTGCAGTAGTCAAGTCGGGATCTGATTAGGGTATGAACTAGGATTTTGGTAGCATCATGCTAGAGGAATGGACGAATTCAAGAGATTGGTAAGCATGTTGACATGAAGTTTGAAGGACAGATCTGAATCTAGCATTATTCCCAGCAATGGACATAAGGAGATGAGGAAATTGGTGTGTTGTTAATAACACCATGGTATTACAACAAACCTACAATCTACAATTGCAGACAGATTCACAATCGCTATCGTAGATTTACGATCACTATCATAGATTTACAATTGCAATCGTAAATATACGATGGCCATAACGATATCATGGTACACGATACACAGTATCGCTATAAAGAGCTGCTGGCCTCCTGGCAATTTTATATAGCGGTTTCAGTTCAGGATAAATTGAAAACTGCCATATCTTATTTGCGAAAATCTAACAACAGCTATTTTCTGGAGTTAAAATTTGTGGAAAAAAAGGGCAACTGAAACATTAAATAGGTTGCACCAGGTGCGGGGGTGTCTTTTGCAGCCAGCACAAAGTAGAAGTTTAAGTCGTGCTTACTGATATTGAAACTTGTACACCACCTCCTGGAAATGAGACTAGTGGAATATTAAGCAAAATGCATATATGTTACATATGCTTACTAATACTGTATTAGAGATGGATAAAGATAAACCTGAAGATAGGAGGAAGCTAACAGAGAAGGCTAATAATAATAGCCATTGTGATGCAATTTGCATAAGGGAAATATTTTACAGGTATCCCACCCCTCCTGGCAGTCGCAAATTTTGGAGTGGTCTTCCGCACTTCCCCGTGTCCACCCCAAACTCCAGCGACCCGTACTTACCTGGATTCTCCATCTCCACCCCTTTTTCATCCACCATACCCCAGAATGCCATGCCCCTAGCCCCACCCTTTGACTGATGTAGTATACGTCGTGCTGCGCCACCCTGTCCCCTTCCTGCCATGCCCTGCCACCTGCTTTCTGCCTGGAAGCCCCATTTGGCAAGGTGGGATGTCTGATTTAAAGTACTGTCAGAGGGAAACAGCATGGCATGTACCATACATATGTTTGTATACAAATATTCAGAAATTAAATATTCTGTATATATTGATACCCTATTTATGGGACCTGGGGGTGATAAACATCTAGCCCACCATATTGAAATTCAAACACAAGACACTGTAAAGGTGGCTATATATATATATATATATATATATATATATATATATATATATACTTTGGTAAAGTTTAGGAGCACTCCAGGATTTTTCAAAACAATATATTAAATGTTGGAAAAACCAATAAACCTGTTGCAAAACATTTCTTAGAATTTGGACATGATATTTCCACATTTAAGTTTAGAGGGATAGACCACGTACTAGCATTACGTAGAGGAGGAGATAAATCTAAATTGTTATTGCAAAGAGAAGCATATTGGACAAAGATTTTAAATACAGTTAACCCTTGTGGATTGAATGAATATATCTCATACAAATGTTTCCTTGATGAACGTTAACAAACCATAGATCAGTCTTGCTAATAATTTTAACTGTTCAGAGTATTTATCTTTTTACTATAGATATTTTTCTATCGTTCTAGTAGTCTTTTAGTAATTTAATCTATATTGGTCACTGATAGCACTTACAGCACTTTAATATGAATAAATATATTATGGAGTAATATTTTATCTAATATATGTCACTTCAGGAGTTTCACTATATTTTATCTATATTCACTATATTTTATTGATATTAATATATATATACCATTTTCATGTGTATCTATTAACACTAGCCATATGCATCACTTTTTATCTGAATTTTATATGCCCTTTTACATGCACTGTTTTTGCACTTTCATTGCACTAATACATTTTGAACATTCCTTTGAACTACCCAGTAGTAGGACAGAGTGTTGAGGGTTAATTATCTGCACCTAATTGAGAAGATTAATCACAGGGTGGAGTTATTCCCCCTATAAGTTGTCTGCACAGTGTTTGAATCACAAGGCTTGATAAAAGCTCCACGCACAGAGCCGAAACGTTGCCATTATGTGCTATATTTAATAAATTGTTTTGAAAAATCCTGGAGTGCTCCTGAACTTTACCAAAGTCTATGTTATCAATCTACAGGAGGCACCCAGGTTCACCATTTAATGTACTGGTGGTTCTGAGTGCCACTCATATTGGTTGGAGTATATATATATATATATATATATATATATATATATATATATAATTTAACTTACCCGGACGAGCGCTCCCGCAACATTCGATCGATCCTGCCGGAACCGCCTGTCCCATTCTTCTATGCAATTGGCATGCAATCGTAAAATCCCATTCATTTTGCTGTTGCATATCGGTTACATAGAGGAATGGGAGAGGCGTTTCTGGCAGGATCGATCGAATGTCGCTGGAGAGCTTGGTCGGGTAAGTAAAATTGAATATATGTATGGCCACCTTAACTGTCACTCATCCCTGTAACACACCTCTACACATTGACAACTGAATTCTGAAAACAGACATTTTTATTGTCGGGGGCTGGATTAAAGCAAAATAGACATGAATGTTTATGGTATAAGTAACAGTTAAAATGCTCATGCAGGGGATTATAAATTATGTTTCAGTTTTTGCAAAATCAAGAGCATCAAAGTTTTGTTGAAAAACCACAGTGAAACTCGTCCCATGTGTATGTTAAATACAGATTTATGTGTGTAAACACCCACATTTATGGGTCTGGAGCTAATTTCTCACACCAAAGAAGGTGTAGTGGCTGCTGAAAAGGTCACATACACTCTGTGTTGGAGAGTTCTTTGTTCTCTTTTTAGCAGGTTTCTTCTTTGCTGTAATTCCAAGAATGCAAAGTAACATGCATTGAATCAACCCACAATATTTGTGAAAGAGGATTGACCTTTTAATGAATGGTCGAGTCTGGCAACATCACTGTAAATGATATCAAATGTAAATAGTGTAACTTTAAATTATACTGTCGTAAAATACAGATTTTCTTAGTTTTTTAAGTCCTTATAAATTCTGCACTGATTATTATATTTCTGATATCCTCATCCAAATGAAATATTGTAAAACCAAGACTAGAATGGACACTTTTTTGTTGTGTTTATTTTAATACCCAGAAATGTAAAAGGTATTAGAATAGAATAGGATATTCTCCCATATTTCATTAGTGCAAAGGCTTGTGTAGGTTCTGTGAAATGAATATTTCCTACTTCAGTCAAACAAAGGATCCATGATACTGTCCCAAAAAGAGGTTATGTTTGCATCTTAATAAATAAATGTTACAATTTCAATTTCCAGTTAAGCTTTCATTTAAAATAACCATCTCATTGAAAAGCTGCCTGTAACTTTATCTGCAAAGAAGCATTTACCTGTCATGCCAACTAGGCCCTTGTAGCAGTTGACATCATCATTTGGACAGATTACAGAAGCCTTTTCACATAGTTGTTAGATGTAGGCTCAGCCTGCAAGGCAAAATCGTCCATAGAAGAAAATTAGTGCATTTACCTGTCAGCATCAGGCTAGATTTTCAATCCAGTTCACTAGTCACAGGGCCTAGTTTTTCATCCTCTGGGAGATGAAACTGATACACTGTTAGTGGTGGAGGTGTCAGTTAAAACAGTTCATTAGCATGAGAAAGTAAAGAGAATCCCAAAGAAAGGACCTTGTCATAAAAAAAACTGCTCAAGTATTAACACTGTTATAAGCAGTGGATCGAAGTTAGATGTAACATTTGTCTTGTATTCATTCCAAATATTAGCTAAACCACTTTACAATTCTTCATCACTTCAATCAAATATACATTAATTCACTAATCCTTTTAATCAGTTGTAAAACAATAACATACAAGATATCCAGGTTGTAGGTGTCAAAAATGTGTCAAAATACCACTGCTGTCTGTTATTGTATAGTCTGAATAGTCTAGGATCCCATGTACATGACAGACACACTGTATGTGTGTTTCACAAAAAGTTTTAAGTCAAATCAAAGTTTTGGAACTAAAAACAAACTCCTGATATGCAGGAAGTATACACACATTTCATAATTTCATAATGAGTAACGTATTACATAGTGCTTGAAGCAAAGTAATTCGGATATGTTTCAATATTATGCAAATAGGTATATGCTTTCCCATCTGAGAACCTTTGATTAATAACCACACATATTACTTCATTTTATGAAATGTCTGAGTTCTCGACATTAAATCTTTCCCCTCTCCTCTCACCCCCTCCCACCAACTCGACCCAGATTGCATTAACGTCGCAGAGCACAGGGAACAGTTCTCGTCTGTCCGTCACCAGGGAGGCAGACGGGACAGGGGAACAACAAGTCATTTGTACCTGGTGAGGAGGACACTCCTGGGAAACAAACAGATGAGCTAGTCCATGAATCCTAGCTATTCTCTCAGGTAAACAGAACTGCATGAGAAACACACAAATTATCAGGAGCATCACGCTTAACTCTCTCACTGCTCCACAGAGGCCAGCAGGCATGAAATTGTAGATTATCTTAATATCTAATTCAAGACAAAGAGAAAGAAAATAATGTTGTCTCTTTCTTTCCAATAGATATAGAACTACGGTCCATATCTAAAATATGTCTTGTCTCCAGAGTCTGCACTCCTCTCATCATTTTTCTTGGATTATGAGGAAAATCCTATGATACGCTAATCATTTTCTGCCATCTCACTGCTAAAAGGTCACTTAAACAAATGCACATCAGAGATGTTAATATTCCCTAAAGCCAGACTTAGAGTCTGAGCCTCAGCCATATTTTGAATTGGCCATTATTAAAATGAATGGAAACTAATGCACTGAAATGAAAAAGATCTGATTTACATCTTTTCATGTGGTGTGCAGTTAAGTTGAAACTATACATTTCCCTTTACTTTGTATTTAAAACTACAAGTGGCACACAGGTGGGAATAGGAACACTACTACCAATTAATTGCTTTCCTGGCTCTTGTTGATATGTTTTCATAGTACTTTTACAATAATTCCTCTCTGTTACAGAAACAGTATTGGAAATAAATAAAGTATATAGATTTTTTACACAGAAGATGTTTGTTGATGCCATGTTTAGTCAGAAGATGCCATCTTTAGTCACAATTCAAGGTTTGGATCCATTTTAAACTGCACATTACATACAGTAATGTGTAAAATTTGCAAAATAGCCTTCCTTCTGTTTTAAATACAGAAGACGTGACCAAAGAAACAGGAAACAATTAATCAGACAAAAAAATAATATTTTATAAATAAAAATAACGAATAGATTTTATATAATATAAAACATATCTACTCATTACAGATCTATTCATTATATTTTAAAAAGTTTTAAACCAGTACAAGTATTTTGCATGGTATGGATTACTACTATTGATTATTTCAATAGTTCAGAAAAATATTGATTCTGTTTAAGGAGTCAAAATGACATGAATTACCATACATTAATTAATAATATCCTGATGTATATTATAATATAATTATATATTGTATTAAAGGGTAAAAAATATTTATATGGGATTACATAATTAATGTTGAACATGTTTACAAGGAGAAATAAATATATAACAAATTTTAATAAGTCACGTTAAATTTACTGGTAATCAGTTTCTATTTATACTCTGCTACATTCCCTAAATTCCTTCCGACTGGTATAAATAAACATCTTATAATACAAAATCATGCAGGAACTTTTCTTATGCAGTAGCTCTACGTAGAATTTTGACTACTATAGGTATATACCTTCATTTAAGAAAAGCAGTTATTAATCTGAAATTTAGAGATATAAAATATGTTATTGATTTCTCATATATTTGTCTTATATAGAAATAAAATGTAAAAAAAAAAAGGCATACTCTTACTGTTATGTAAAACTGTCTGGGAGCACAGAGATGCACTAAAGAAAGGGCTAGTATTTCTGCCTGACAGTTGCCCAGACAGTCTCCTAGCTCCTTCCTGCGCACAAGCGGCCATGCAACTAAATAAGTGATCATAAGGGGAATAGGCTTGGTTGCTGTGAGGTGGAGATACTACCAACTACTACTACATCCCACCACTCGGTTTACAAAGAACAATATGAGGTCTAAATACTTATTTCCAGACAATTGTAGAATGCAGGTACAGTCTAAAAAAACAACTCTGACACCTTCCCTGGTTTCCCTTCTTTTTTACGTGCACAGGTATGGTTCTGAGGGCCGAATTTTCCCCAGGAGCTGTAATGCTATTAGAAACGTAGTATATCTATGTGTGCAGCATGTCACATCAAAATTTTATATATAATATTTACTTAAGTGTGCATCCAGCGACATTTATGGATATGCTATATGATTCAGGACTATGTTTTTGTATGTAGCTTTGACTATGCTTGTGAAGGTTCTCATTCATCCAGGTCATGGTATATTTGTTGTATTCAATTAGATCAACTGGACTTGAAGTTTAGTTCTTGAAGACGTTTCGCTCGTCATCCGACTGGCTTTCTCAATTTAGAAGTTTGAATTGAAAAAGCCAGTTGGATGTCAGAACTTTCTCAGTTCTGAATTGAGAAAGCCAGTTGGATGACTAGCGAAACATCTTCAGGAACTAAACTTCAAGTCCAGTTGATCTAATTAAATATACAACAGATGTACCTGTGACTGTAACTGTTGTATAAAATAGTGACACACTTGGTGTTTTGCGATTGCGCGCAGATTTTTGATCGCCCAATGTTTCGCAATCGGAACAAGTGCGACTGTGCGAAAATGTGGATCTCATGAGCAACGCATAGTAGTGCACTAGTCTCGCCACATCAATTGGACCACACTAGTGTGAGCTTTTAAAAGCAGGATCAGACCACAATCATAATCGGATCGCACTTAAAAGCACATCAGCGTGGCCTAGCCCTTAAAACTGAAAATATATTTTGTCAAAATGTACACATTGGAGCTTTTTGTTATAGTTTGTAACTGCAGCTGAATGGTAGGTAAAAAAGGCAGAAATATAGGCCAATCTTCAAGGTTTAGCTATTGTGGTATTTACTGGTTTTATGGGTATATAGGGCATTTAACCTAACAAGCATAACATATATATTTTAAGAGGATTATCAACCTCATTAAAATAAGTAATACTAGTTTTTGAAAAGTCAAATTAGTGATCCAAACAGCTTTTGCACCAGTCTGGTGCCTCTAGTCCTTGTTGTGAAGAATTCTTCATCACTGTTAAACTAACACAGAAAACATTTTTGCAGCTGGGAAGCACAAATAACCAAAGGATGACAAACAGAGGAACCATTTCACCAACAAACAGGAAAATAAAATGGAAGACACCATATGAGCAAATATGACAGTGTAGGTTCCATCTGGAGAACATAATAGTCCTATATCCTGAATTTAGTTTGCTGTTTACATAGGCTTTACCTTTATATTTCCCAGAAACACACCTGCGGGTAAACGTCTCTTGGGTTCTATGTGCAATAACTGTATTGTATAATATTCTTGTGCTGTACCTGATATACGTGGTATGTATGATATTCTTCATTCAGTAAAAACAATTAGTAGATTTCATATCGCTATTGATTTGCAAAACAAAAACAAACAGATCAATCACAAGCAACAATATATAGAACACAAAGACATTTTCTTATGGGAATATTTGTGACTTTTTATTCTTGTGACAAGGCTACTGTGGGATTAAAGAACAAATGCAAATACAGGTTTACAAGATGAAAAGTGCATTAATATATTACACTCCTGCACATGGTGGGAAATTTGCTTTTTAATTGAGCTGGCCTCAATGCTGTAAGTAAAAATAAAAAAAACTAGCATAGCATTGGGGTTTTTTTTTGGTTGAACAATAAACTGTTTGCTAACAGAGCCACCAATTGTATCTCATCTGCATCACTATGACAAAAGTCAGCTGATGGTTTCTGCAATGTACAGTAGCAGCATCAGCCTAAACACGTTCATTTAAACCTGGAATACATTTATTTTCTTAGCAGGAAATGTTTATAGAATTCAGAAATGTTAAATTGATCAGCATAACTTTTTAATTTTTTTAAAATAATGTTGATATATCAGAATGGTGTAAAACTTTGTCATATTTCTAAAATGCAATGGTAACTGTTAATTTTTTAGTATTTTTGCAGTTTTCCGTCAGACTTTTTCTTTTTGTATCTTTGGTTTCTCAACACTTTTTCGCTAGAATCTCAGTGTCTCGTCCTTTCTACAGAATCATCTATTCTTTGGGGGAGGATTTAGCTGCCAATTCAAAAGTTAGCTATGTTCCAACTACATTTTGAAGCTTTTTTTTTAGCTGGCTATAGCTATATTTTCCTAAATATGAAATATCATAGGAATTTGATAATTATTTTAGTTATTAGTTAAATAACTATCTAGAAATATGAACTAAAAATCAATTTTGAGCCTTTTTCCTAAATAATTAAATGGTATGTCCGCCCCCCAAATGTGAGGTCTCAGCCAATCACTGGTGCCGCTGCCAATCTACCGAGGGAACAAGGGCTGGTAAGTACATTTAGGAGCAGAGTTGAACAGTTTAGACCTTGTGAGGTCTAGGTTTTGGGGAGATTCTTTCAAACCTATAATTTTTGTTTGGGGTGGACATACCCTTTAAGAAGATAGTATATAGTCGGGGCAAGGCTAAGAGCCACTTGTGCTAAAAATATAAAATAATGATGCATTTGTAATAAACTTTAATTTAGTAGCATTTTATGTCTATATTTGGTCATAAAATGTATTTTCTGTACATTTTTACCAAGAAAACCCCGGTGGTGTATTAAGTTAATTTCAAAACAACAGAATAACAAGTGTATTGGTATCTGAGAAATGGGAAAGTGCATCAGTGGTTAAATGCCCAAAAAAAGGGGGAAAGACTGGTAATCTCACTGGTAATCTCATGTAATCTCATGTGTCCCAGTTTCGAAACAAACCTACTTTTGAAGCAGAACCGCTAGTTGAAAAAATTGAAAGGGCAGACCAAAAACAAATGTAGTGCACCAAGCAAACTCATTGTAGATTCGGGGGGGTGTTAATAGCTATAAGGTTTATTTCTCTATGATGCTGTTCGTATAATTTTCCAGCCTATATCCTATAGTTTAATATCATGCCCTTCCTGGTCTTTGTAGTGCAAGGCTGTCCCATTGGATGTCTCTGATTGGTCTCCGGTACCTGAAAAAAAAATGATGTAAAATTATATTAACTGATTGGTACAGTTTGGTTAATTGATTTGTTATTATTCAGTTTATTTTTAAAGGGCATGTCCACCCAAAAATTCAACTGTTAATATAATAACACCCAGTTAAAAAAAAAAGTTTCCTATGCATACTTTCATTCCATTTACTCCCACGTCTTTCTCCCCCCCCTCTTCTCTGCTAACCAGAAACAGCCGAATCTGAGATTGGCTGCTGGTCAGTCAATCACAGACGCGGCTGCCAGCTGTGAAGATAGCTATGGGAGCGCAGGGCTGTAAGTATGAATTGGAAAGTTTTTTTTACACTACGGTTGGGGGTCGGCAAGGGAGAGGAGCATTATAAAAAAAGAGTTGTACGCTAGGTGGAGAGCAGAGAAATGGGATTCAGAGGGGGGGGGGAGGGGCTCACCTGCACATGCCACTGTTCTCTCAGAGGACAGATCAGAGACAAACCTTTCACAGAAGAAGACAGCTCCTACTGGTCAGTTTCCTGGACTTTGAACATGGACTGCAGGAGAACCATAAGGAGCAGGGATGTAAGGTAAGGATTTTTTTTAAAACTACACAGTGGGGCCAGCACTGGGGCAAGTTTTAGTTTTGGGGATGGGCATGCCCTTTAATTTAAATTGATGAATAAATCTAAAATATTAAAAATCCACTTTTCTTAAAATTGTATGTTTTTATTGTGATCATTAGCTGCTATTACTGAATATTTGCAACAGCTAAGAGAAAACAGACAATTAACCTGGTATATTAAGTTCATCATCTATATAAAATGGGGTAATTTTTACTGCTTTTTTAGAAGAGATAAATTAATGTTGAGTAGAGAAGATGGCCGAACTTCCGAACTTCAGTAAAAGTTCAGAAGTTCGTTAGTTCAAAAACAAACCAAATAAAGTTAATGGGGGAAAATAGTTCGAAAAGTTTGTATTAAATACAGTGAATATATCAATGAATAGGGGTTTGGTAACCCTCGAATGTATAGTTCAGTTACCCCTTGAATGTATTGTTCAGGAACCCTCAAATTGGCTGTAACCCTTGAATATAGCATGCGGAAACCCGACAAATTGGCCAAGTGGAGCAAGGAAGTGTTTAAACAAGTTTTAGTGATATGTAAAAGTTCCCCAGACCATTTCCCAGGTGCCACAACATGGCAATCGGAAAGTATCCCTGGATCAACCAGAACTGCAGTATATGAATTAATCCCAGTAATTCTCAATATTTAGTATTTTTATTTATATTTTAGTTTTAGAAACTTATCTAGCCCACTTTTAAAGCTATTCAATGAACTTGCCATTACCACATCTGCTGGAAGACAGTTCCACAGTTTCCCTGTTCTCACTGTAAAGAAACCTTTCCTAACCTGAAGATGAAACTTCTTTTCTTCCAATCTTAAAGGATGTCCATGTGTCCTCTGATATGACCGATTAGTAAACAATGCACCAGAGAGTTTATTGTACAGTATGGCCCATTAATATACTGTATTTGTATAAAGTGATCATATCCCCACGCAAATGTCGCTTCTCTAATGTAAACAGCCATAACTTGACTAATCTGCCTGCATAATCAAGCCTCTCCATTCCCTTTATTACCCTTCTCTGAACTGCTTCCATTTCCAAGTTGTCCCTTTTGTATATGGTATTCCAAAACTGCACCGCATATTCCAAATGAGGTCTTACCAGTGCCTTGTAAAGAGGGAGTATAATGTTTTTTTCTCTTGAATCTATTCCCCTCTTTATACAAGGCAATATCTTGCTAGCTCTAGCCGTTGCTGCCTGGCATTGTTTGCCACAGCTATCTACCAGAACCCCTAAATCTTTTTCCAGTCAAGATTCACTTAACACAGAGTTATTTATGGTGTAAGAGGCATTTACACCCTAAATGCATCACCTTACATTTATCAACATTGAATCTTATTTGCCATACTGCTGCCCATTTTGATAATCTATATAGGTCAACTTGCAGCAATTGCACATCATTTGAAGTTTCCAAAGCTCTGCATAGTTTAGTGTCATCAGCAAAAACAGAGACCTTGCTCTCAATGCCCTCTTCTAAGTCATCTATAAACAGATTAAAAAGAAGTGGCCCCAGTACGGAACCCTGAGGCACTCCACATAGATGTAGCCCCATTGACCACTACTCTCTGTTTGCGATCCGATAACCAATTCTCTATCCATGTACAAATGTTTTTTTCTAGGCCAACAGTCCTCAGTTTATACATTAGTTGCCTATGTGGCACAGTTTCAAAAGCTTTAGCAAAATCCAAGTATACCACATCTACTACTATGCCAGAATCTAAATTCTTACTTCTTCATAAAAAACAAGTACATTTGTCTGGCACAATCTATTTCTCATAAATCCATGCTGACAACTGCTAATAAGATCAGTACTGAAGACAAAATCAAGGATATGATCCCTTAACAAAGTTTCCATCACCTTTCCTACTACTGATGTTAAGCTTACAGGTCTATAGTTACCAGGTAGGGAACGACTACCTTTTTTGAATATTGTTATTACATTGGATTTTTTTCAATCCAGCGGCACATCACCAGACAAATGTGAATCTGAAAAGATAAGAAAGAGTGGTCTAGATAAAACTGAACTAAGCTCTCTTAAGATCTGAGGATGTATTCTACCTGGTCCTAGGGATTTATTGATGTTTACTTTGTTTAATTGTTTCCGCACCATATCCTCTGTCAGCCAATGTGAATATTCCTCAATTATAACCTTCATTTTATTACAGTCCCTACTATAAGGACTAGGATTCTCTAAAGTGAATACAGAGGGGGGTTTAGAACATTAGCCTTCTCTGCATCCTCTGTAACCATCTCTGCCCCGTTATTTAATGGTCCCACATACTCAGTCCTCATCTTTTTACTATTGATATGTTTAAAAAATATTTTGGGATTAAACTTGCTTTGTTCTGCTATCCGTATTTAATTTACAATAAGTTACCATTGCTATTTCTACTGTACTTTAGCTAAAATTTTCAAACTATTTTCACTCATAGACTTTAATGGGTTTGTTTCCGGACTTTGACTGAAGTTTGAAAATGAACGAACATCAGTAAATTCGGCAAATTTCTAATGGTAATTAACTGTAAATGCCTCTGGGACCTGGGAAATGGTCTAGTGAAGAAAAGCAAAAAAAACCAGACGTAGTGCACACACACTCTACTTCCAGTTTTCTGAGTGGCAATTTTGGTACTCCTCGAATGCTCAAATTCAAGCAGCTGGACGTGGGATGGTCCTTAGAAGGACCATTGTGGCCCTGACAAGTGCCTTTTGGGACTTAAAAGTTCCTGTTCCTGTGGTCCCTGCACTTAGAAGTGCTTTTGCGGCACTGACAAGTGCCTTTTGGGGCTTAAGGGGTCCCGCAGCTTGAACCAGCACCTCCCTCCCTGGAACTTAGACGTGCCTTTGCGGCACTGATAGGTGCCTTTGTTGGGGGTCCTGCAGATTGAAACCTGGAACCCCATTGGCTCTTCGAAGAGCCCTTGTGGCTCTAATAAGAGCATTTTTGATAAGGGGACCACACCTGTTCCTAAAAAGGACCTTTTCAGGTCTGCGGCATCTTATTTATTTGCCAAGATAGCAGATGATACCATCTCCACCGATTTTGCCTATGACAGGCAATGTCACTGCAGCCGCCAGTGACACTGCTGATGCTGGCAACATCAACATTGCAGGTGTAGCCAACCTCTTGATCCTGAAATCATCTTTCTTCGGCCATCACTCCCATGAGTTCTGAGGGGGTTGGCATTCTTTATATAGGTTTGCTGAAGGTCCAAATCCAATTGTAATTGGTTGATATTTCAATCCTTGCAATCATAAGATCACACATTAACCAATCATTTTTAAAACATTCTTGAATTTGAATGTTCGAGGTTTACCGAACAACTAAAAATCCTCAAATGTTTGGAAATCTTTGAACATTTGAGGATCTTCAAAAATAAGTCTGTGAGTTTGGAAAACCGATCTAGTTCATAGTTCATGAAGTTCTAAAGAGTTCAAGTTCGGCTGAGCTATTAAAGAGGAACTGTGGTCCAAAAATAACTTTAGGTAAATTGATAGGAATTGCTCTCCTGAGAGTTTTTGCAATGTATTTCCATTGTTTATTTTGCATAGTTTTGAAGATATTTACATTTTTGTGTGTGATATGGCAGCAGCATCACCAGGTCCCCTGCACTTCCTGCTTCCTACTCTGAAACCTGTCAGTCAATCTGCCTTGTGTCTCCTCCCCTTTGCAGCCCCCCTGGTCCTTCCCACTCATGGACCCCATGGTCCCTCCAGTTGCAGGGTCCCCTTGGCCCAACCCCTTACAGCCCTATGTGGCGCCACCTACTCGCGGGTGCAATGGCCCCTCCCACTAGTGGGTCCCTAAGCCCCACCTGCTCACAGGTGTTGTGGGCCACTCTGACACCCCCTACCCCCCCAAATAAACTCTGTGGAAACAGCCTTTTCAGGCATTGTGAGAGAGAAGGACTGTAGATTTCCTTACCTTCTCTGCAGCTGCAGGTCCTTCACACAGCAGAGAGGAGGAGGGACTTCCTGTCTCCCTCACACACTGAGGGAGTCTGAGGCTGTGCTCGCCGGCGGCACTGTGCAGGAGAAGCCTAAGAAATGTCACATGTCAGCCTCCCACCCATTAACTTTCTGGTCAGTCATTTCTTTATATCTTGGGCTGTGCAGCACGTAGAGAGGTGGTTGATGGCTCATTTTAAAAGTAGGAAACTGGTCTTTCATTTAATCTCAACTTGTTTGGAGACCACAGTTACCCTTTAAAGTTCGGGTCGAACTCGGATTTGAGGTTAGGGTTTGGACCCATTGGTGAATTGAGTTTCACCAATGGGTCCAGCCCACCGCAAAATCTCAGCTTCAAATGTGCCCCCTGGGGAAATGAATTGCTTAACCTTTAGAGGTTAACTCAGTTCAAATAATCTGTATATACTGACTATCTTACAGGTACAAGCATTATACACTTTCCCATATACTTTTCATAATATTGTAATATATGGACCCATCATAGAACTGAATTTAAATGATAGTCAGTTGGGCCCCTAAATTACAAAAATGTGGTAAGATTGTATGAAGATTGTACACTGACGTAGCTCTCCAGTTCAGCAACCAGTGTTATGTCAGCCCTCCAATTCACCAGCCAATGTTAACTCATCCCTCCAGTTCACCAGCCAGTTTTAATTTAGCCCTCCAGTTTACCAGCCTGTGTTGACTTAACCCCAAACACAGACTGGTAAATCTGAGTGCCCACAGAGACTGGTAAATATAAGTGCCCCCAAAGAGTGACTGGTAAATAAAAGTACCCACAGAGACTGGTAAATTATTATGGGCCCACAAAGACTGCTAACTAAACATGTGCCTACACAGACTGTAAAATAAATAAAAGTTCCCACACAGACTGGTAAAGGTATATTAGTGCCCACACAGGCTGGTAAATTTAAAATAAGTGCCACACTAACTGGTAAATTAATATAAGTACCTACACAGGCTGGTAAATTCAATGTACTTTAAGTGCCACAAAGGCTGATAATTGAATATAACTGCCCACACAGACTGGCAAATAATTATAAGTGCCCGAATAGACTGGTAAATTTAATATAAGTGCCACACAGACAGGTAAATGAATAACAGTTCTCACACTGACTGGTGAATTAAATGAAAGTGCCATACTCACTGGTAAATTAATATAAGTGTCCCACAGACTGGTAAATGAATATAATTTTTTTTCCTCCCCTGACCAGACATGTGATAGTTACAGGAAGGATGAGAAACACTGTACTCTTGACACCCAAACAGAATAGAGATCAACACCAACCACCTCACCTCTCGCTCACATGCACACTCATGTGCGCACAGGAGAGTACACACTAGAGATGGACTAGAACTTGAGTCGAACTTAACAAGTCCGAGTGGACTTGGACTTCTCGAACTATCCCGGACTCAGATTTCTCTGACTTTCCGGACATTCGATAATTATCATTCGTCATCACAGTTTCGAGAATTATCGAATTTATGAGCCGTTTGGGAACCCTCGAAAGTATTGTTCGTTTTCACTAACCCTCAAAAGTATTGTTCGATTTCGGTAACCCTTGAATTTATTGTTCTATTTTCAGTAACCCTAGAAAGTATTGTTCGGTAACCCTTGAATTGGACGTAACCTTTGAATGTAGCTTGCGCAAAACCCAAAAAGTTCCCGCTTGTATTCAAGAATTGTTTTAACAAGTTTTGGTGATAGTGACATGTTCCCCAGACCATTTCCCACAGCCATTTACAGTAAGATACCATTGTTATTTTAGCTGTAAATCATCTGGACTTTTCGAACTATCACTCCCCCATTGACTTTAATGGGTTCGAATTTAAACTTTCAAACTTTTACTGAAGTTCAAAAGTTCAAAAACGGACCGAATTTTATTAAGTTCGGCCATCTCTAATGCACACGCAAATGAGGAACAGAGACTTCTGGGTAATTTCCATATTTCCATGGCAGCTTTTATGAAAGCTATATCTTTACAGCATTCCACAAGCTAAATTAAAAAGGTAGGTACTTGTTTTTTTGCTTTTAAATGAAATTTGAAGTAAAAAGTTTTCCAAGCCCAAAACAACTGAGGTAAAACTTTTGGGACCTTGAAGCCAACTAACCAATTCCAGTTTGGGCTGCAAGTAAAACTACACAGTGGGGTCAGCACTGGGGCAAATTTTAGTTTTGGGGATGGACATGCCCTTTAAGTCACCTAAGAGTTCTCTGCCCTGTATAAAAAACTTGGACAGTGTCCTGGTGGTCAGGGAACTCCTTGGTGACATCATTTCCTTAAATTACTCTGTAAAGGATGCAGTAAACCTCATATAACACTGGATTTGCAATGGAAACAACAGTGCAATGTGTAAAAACCACTCAGCTACGTAGCTGAAAATTTTACTGCTGCTCCTTCTGAAAAGCTTTTCCTTCCCCCAACTCGCGAAGTAACAAATTCCTTTAGCTGACTGTAACAAAAAAAAAAAAAAAATACACATTGCACTTGGCAGCTATCTGGTTAAAGACAGTGAAGAGACTATCAATCTTTTTCTTACTTGCTAGACAAGCCATTATCAGTGTGTATGCCTGTAGAATGTCTCAAAGGTATGATGGGCTGATAACTGTCCCTTGTCTGGTTAGGAAAAGATTGATTGTCCCTGCTCCCCTTCAATATCTTTAACCAAATAGCTGCCGGTATGTGTAATGTGTTATTAATGTTGTTGTTAATTTTTTTGTTACAGCCAGCTAAAGGAATTATAGTTACTTAGTAAGGTGAAAGGAAGGAAAGTTTATCAGAGGGAGCAGCAATAAGAGCTGCGGGCACACTATCAGCGAGCATTAACGTGTGTAAAAAACAGGGCCGTCGCTAGAATTTTTAGCACATGAAAAACAAATTCCAATTGCTGCCCCCTTCACCGTGCCCACAATGACTGGTAAATGATGCCCACAGTAACTGGTATAAGATGCCCACAGTGACTGGTAAATGATGCCCAACATTGATTTTTGATCTGCTGGGCTGACAATCCTTGATTTTGATCAAATAAATTGCCAGTCAGAAGGGAGGGGGAGGAGTCGTAGCTGCATTCTGTTGTGCAATGAAAGTCACGGCTTCCCCTTCTATTTAAAGTGATAGTACCTCCCGAAATTGTGTTTTTTTTTTTTTACAAATGTCATTTTTTTTTGTCTGCCATCAAAACTGCTGCTTCTCTACAGGGTGCTGCTCTGTAAAGTGCTTCACCTTGCCTCATTAGAGAGGCGGCCCTGGTGAAAAAAACATGTGAAAGTGATCATAATGCAGCACATTTCTTGCACATTAGTGAGCATTTGCGCTAAAATTTTGGCAATAATCTGTTTTTCTGAGCATGCTACTGCACAAAACCGTGATTACATGCGTCCAAAAACGAATTGCAGTGCAGACAGTGTGGCAATTCACATTGTAATGCACTGGTATGTGATTCTCACATGATAGCTTTATGTATGCATTCTCTGTTCATTCTGCACATTCAGTAAAACCAAACTTACAGTAAAAGCGATTTTGTATCACATAGAACCAAAATAAAATGTTTTCCCTGTTAGTTCCAATGGTTCAAAAACACACAAGTAACAGGGATGAACCTCCTTCATATTATCCCACAGGGCCTCCTGGTAGGTAAAGAGTTAATCTTTCTACATGTTAAACTAGATTAAAATGTGGCAATTTAATTAATGAATCTCAGTAGTTATCATCCAATAAATTTGTGCTCTCCAGACAAACAAGTTTGGAATTTTAATGAGTTGGTTTGTTTATGACTGACTAGGCATATTGCAATTATAATGTAACTTGGTTTTTTTTGGAAAGGCTTACTGTTTCGGGACCCACAATTACCTACTCCAGACGAGACCACATCAGTTTTCAGAAATAACTGTAAGCTCACTTTTGCCACGTTGGAAGAGACTCCAAGTAGGCACAGGTTTACACACTGTGCAGGCAGCCAAGCTGCTCACAACTCCAGCATTTTTGTGGTGTGATGCTCCCCAGACTCTCTGAAATCAGAGGAACCTGGAGGGGCACATCTTGGAGGTGAGATCTAGGGCCACAAAGAAAAAGCTACATTAAGGTTCATATGGACCCTAGACAACGTGACAGCCATGGTTTCCTTACTTTACTCGTCTATTCAAAATGTAATAGAAAATATAATACAAACAGTATTGCTCGTCAGTGTGTACTTAATTATTTAGCAACAATACAGCTGTTTGTGTTTACAATACAGCTGTTTTGGTTTAGGGAAATACAGATATATATACATATACTATTTTTTAACTACCATTTTTTTACATGATGTATCTATCTATCTATCTATCATCTGTCTGTCTGTCTGTCTATCTATCTATCTATCTATCTATCTATCTATCTATCATCTTTCTATCTATCTATCTATCTATCTATCTATCTATCTATCTATCTATCTATCAATCATCTATCTATCTATCTATCTATCTATCAATTATCTATCTATCTATCTATCTATCTATCATCTATCTATCTGTCTGTCTGTCTGTTTGTCTGTTTGTCTGTTTGTCTGTCTGTCTGTCTGTCTGTCTGTCTGACTGCCTGTCTGTCTATCTATCTATCTATCTATCTATCTATCTATCTATCTATCTATCACCTATATGTCTGTCTGTCTGTCTGTCTATCTATCTATCTATCTATCATCTATCTGTCTATCTATCTATCATCTATCTATCATCTGTCATCTATCTATCTATCTATCTATCTATCTGTCTGTCTATCTATCTATCCATCTATCTATCATATATCTGTCTATCTATCTATCTATCTATCTATCTATCTATCTATCTATCATCTATCTGTCTGTCTACCTATCTATCTATCTACCTATTCATCTATCCATCCATCTATCTATCTTTCTATCTATCTATTGTCTATCTATCTTTCTATCTATCTATTGTCTATCTATCTATCTATCTATCTATCTATCTATCCATCTATCATCTCTCTATCTATCTAGCTAAAGTATAGTATAGTATTTGAGGTTGAATAAAGACATACGTCCATCCAGTTTCAACCGCAATAGAACATATCCTCATTCCTGCCTAACTGTTGATCCAGAGGAAGGCAAAAAAAACCACAAATTATTGAAGGGGGAAAAAATTCCTTCCTGACTCCAAGAATCGAACTCGAATTCCCTGATCAACTCTACTTTTGCATCAATATCAGTAACTTGCAACCTTGTTTGCAGAAACTCTCCAGCTTTTTATGAAACTGACCAATGAACCTGCCTAACAACGTCCACTGGAAGACAGATCTCACAGTAAAAAACCCTTTCCGAGCTTGAAGCCTAAACCTTTTTTCTTCAAGTCTTAAGGGATGTCCTTGTGTCCTTTGACTGTTCTATTGGTGAACAATGCCCCAGATAGTTTATTGTATGGCCCGTTAATGTATTTAAACACAGTAATCATATCCCCACGCAAGCGCCTTTTCTCCAGCGTACATAATTGTAACTTTTCCAGTCTCTCTTCATATCAAGCTCCCCAATCCCCTTATTAATTTAGTTGCCCTTCTCGAACCCTTTCCATTTCAAAGATGTCCTTTTTGTACACAGGATCCAAAATTGCACTGCATATTCCAAATGAGGCCTTACCAATGCTTTGTAAAGAGGGAAATTACATTTTCCTCCCTTGAATCCTACCTCTCTTTATACAAGACAATACCTGCTGGCTCTGGCTGTTGCCGCCTGGCACTGCTTGCTACCTTTAAGTTTGTTATCCACCAAAACTCCAAGATCCCTTTCCAACAGGGATTCACTTAACCAGAGCCATTTATAGTATAAGTAGCACAGTATTTTTAAGCTATCTATCTATCCATCTATCTATCATCTCCTATCTATTTATCTATCTATCTATTCATCCATCCATCCATCCATCTATCCTCTATCCATATATCTCTATCTATCTAACTATCTATCTATCTATCTATCTATCTATTTTCATCTATCTATCTATCATCTATTATCATGCATCTATCTATCATCTCTCTCGATTATCTATCTATCTATCTATCTATCATCTATCTATCTATCTATCTATATATATATCTCTATTCATCATCCATCCATCCATTCATCTATCCATCCATCTATCATCTACCTATCTATCTATCTATCTATTTATCATCTATCTATTCATCCATCCATCTATCTATCTATCTATCTATCTATCTGTCTGTCTGTCGGTCTGTCTGTCTGTCTGTCTATCTATCTATCATCTATCTGTCTGTCTCTCTATCTATCTATCATCTATCTATCTATCATCTATCATCTATCTCTATCTATCTATCTACTATCTATCTATCGTCTGTCTGTCTGTCTGTCTGTCTGTCGGTCTGTCTGTCTGTATGTCTGTCTTTCTGCTATGTCTGCTGCCTTGTATCTATCTATCATCTATCTACTATCTGCTGTCTATCCATCTATCATCTATCTATCTATCTATCTATCTATCTATCTATCTCTTTCTATCTATCTATCTATCTATCTATCTATCTATCTATCTATCATCGATCTAGTCTATCATCTTCATCTATCTATCTGTCTGTCTGTCTGTCTGTCGTCTGTCTTCTGTCTGTCTGTCTGTAATGTCTGTCTGTCTGTCTAACTGTCGACTGCTGTCTGTCTGTCTGTCTATGTGTCTGTCTGTCTGTCTGTCTATCTATCATATCTTTCGTCTGCTTCTTCTATCTATCATCTATCTATCATCTATCATCTATCTGCTATCTATCTACTTCTATCTATCTATCTATCTATCTATCTACTATCTATCTATCTATCTATCTATCTACACTATCTATCTATCTATTTACTGTGGCTTCATCTTCTCCCAGAGGGATATAGATTTTTCTCTCTCATCTAAGTTGGAAGAAGTCTGGATAAAGTCCGACAGCATCTTGAAATGGGGGTCCCATATTGGTTTGTATTTGGGGCAGTGTAGAGTGTATCTCTATCTATCTTCTATCATCTATCTATCACTATCTATCTATCTCATCTATCTACTATCTATATCCATCCATCTATCCATCTATCCATCTATCATCTATCTATCCTGCTCTATCTATCTATCTATCTATCTATCTATCTATCTATCTATCTTCTATCATCTATCTATCTATCATCTCTCTCTCTCTCTCTCTCCTCGCTCTCTCTCTCTCTCTCTCTCTTCTCTCTCTATCTATCTATCTATCTATCTACTATCTATCTATCTATCTATCATCTATCATCTTTCTATCATCTATTCATCCTCCATCCATCCTCCATCCATCCCATCTATCCATCTATCATCTATCAATCTATCTATCTATCTATCTATCTATCTATCTATCTATCTATTTATCATCTATCTATCTATTCATCCATCCATCTATCTATCTATCTATCTATCTATCTAAAGCAAATAGTGTGCACTCTACTTACAGACTTTTTCCAGTCATGCCTGGGTGCTTCTAATCATGATCCCATCATGCATAGCAGTACAAAATGTATTAGAGCACTCACAGGTCTTGTGAAAATTCAAGTGTTTATTCCATACACACAGCAAAGTTAACGCTATAGACCATTAACACTCCATAGGAGGGTGGCAATAATCCAAGACCCTCTGTATTAGAACTTTAAACAGGTAAAACCACATGGCTTAAATGATCAGTGTTTATTTAATGTTTTTTAGATGAACTTTAAACGGTACAGCATTAGGGTATCTATACTATACTATTTATACCATAGGTCTAGGAAATTGAATTTATTTAATGCGCTCTAAGTGTTAAAATTGAGAATTGGTTTAATTACACTGAGTTGGGATGACTGTTTTATTGTTACCCCTATTTTAGTTATCTAATTTACATGTAGCACTTTTATATTATGACACAGCACTTTATGGATATATTTATATTTAAAGAATGAAAACTTTATATGAGAGGATTGGGCACTTTATTATATGAATATAGCACTTTATAATGAAACAGCACTGATCACTTTATATAACACCCTGAAGGGTTATGGAAGCTAATCAGTGTGGAATACCAAATGGTGGAGTTGATGTTATTTATGGATCACCACAATTGTTTTTTTATATGGCTTGATAAGATCCTAAGCACCAGACCAAAACGTTGCCACTTGCTGTGTGTATTGAATAAACACTTGAATTTTCACAAGACCTGTGAGTGCTCTAATACATTTTGTGTCTGCGCAGCGCCGCTCCTACCATGACGCAACCTGAAAAAGTTGCTCATGGCGGCACTCCAGACCCAAAAGAAATAAATAAATAATAGGCGCATTTCCCCCCTTGTAAAATTACCTTAGAGCGCATCCTAATAGTTCCAATGAGTTCCGGTGGAAGCTCGGGACCCAGAACCCATCACTCAGCGTGTCATGTTGAAGAGCGGGGAACCCGGAAGTTCGGATCCAATCGGAGTGCTGGAAATAGTTTTTTTTTTTTAATTTCGCCCTGCTACCTTTCTGATTGGCCAGAAAGGTCTTCCGCGCCATTTGCGTAAGTGACGTACGTTACGTACGTGACGTCACCTGACTTGCGCCCGCCCCCAGGAGGTACCGACTATTTAAGCTGAGGGGAAATGGCGCGGGCGCGGCGGTTAGTCACAGAGCGGCCTGGTGAGAGGAGCAGTATTGGTTTTGGGCAGCGAGCTTGAGCTGACCTGTGCTTTTGCTTGGGAGCCTGGGAGGGGTATCTAGGACAGGTGGGTGAGAGTCTAGAGTGTGCTGCCTGCTGGCTGGGCTTTCTGGTGGTTTACAGTGTCGGTGCCTGCCACCTGTGTGTGAGAGAGTGTGTTGTGTTGTGAGTGTGTGTGGTGTGTAGGAGTGTGTGGTGTGTGTGTGTGTGAGAGGTGGGTGTGTGAGAGAGTGTGTGTGGTGTGAGAGAGTGTGTGAGCGCGCGTGTGTGACGCGCGCGTGTGGCGCGCGTGTGGCGCCGTGTGTTGCGCGCGCGTGTGTCCGCGCGTGTGTGTGCGGTGGTGGTGCGCGCGCTTGTGTGCGCGCGCGTGTGTGCAGCGCGGGTGGTGTGCGCAGGGCGTGGTGTGCGCGCGGTGTGTGGCGCGCGGTGTGTGTGTGCGCGTGTGTGTGGCCGCGTGTGTGTGGCGCTGTGTGGTGGCGCGTGTGGTGTGGGCGAGGTGTGTGTTGTGCGCGCGGTTGTGTGTGCGGGGTGTGGTTGTGCCGCGTGGTGTGCGTGTGTGTGTGGTGCGCGTGTGTGTGCGCGCGTGGTGTGTCGGTGTGTGTGTGTGTGGGAGTGGTGTGTGTGGGGTGTGTGTGTGAGAGGTGTGTGGTGTGGGTGGTGTGTGTGAGAGGTGTGTGTGAGAGTAGTTGTTGTGTGAGAGTGTGGGTGTGGTGTGAGTGTGTGTGTGGTGAGAGAGAGTGTATGAACGTGTGTGTGAGGGGCCCATCTTGTCTGTAAGGCCCATCCTGACAGTAGCCAGCGATAACAATTGCCGACCAGCTCCTACCATGCCCCTTGCACTGGAACGCTGTGGACTGGGATCAATCAGTGACATCCTGATTCCTGATGTATTGGTGCGGAGTCCAACACTGACACTCTGCTTGAAATTGCCACGATCAACAAAAGTAAGGCACGCAGCGCCCTAGAACAGTTTTGGAGGAGGGGGGTGGGACATACTGTAAGCTAATTATTGTGATTTGTGAGAGTGCATTTTCAGGGGCTACCTATTTGTGTGCTGGGGTTCACCTACCTACTTTGGGGCTGGCTACCTACTTGTGTGCTGGGGCTTACCTACCTACTTGGGGGCTGGGATCTACCTACTTGGGGCTGGCTACATACCTACTTGTCTGCTTGGTCTACCTACCTACTAGTGTTCTTGGGCCTACCACTTACTTGGGGCTGGGACCTACCTATCTAATTTTGTGCTGCACCTACCTACCTACTTCAGCCCTCTTGCTGAATAAAAGAGAAGACGGCCCAGATAATTCCGTGTTTCAAGGTATTGAAAGGTTTTGACCAAAAAAAATAACTAAATACTTGTTTTCTTTGCCTAAATAACAGATACGATGGGATGGGGACACAGTATTTAACAGATTGCTCTTCCAAACATATATTTTGCTGCAGATATTTTTTAAATATTTCTCTTTAGTCTCTTTGACTAAAGATATGTTGGAATTGTTAAAGATTTCATATGGCTAGGCTAGTTTTAGTGGTTTGTTCGGTTTAGGTCAGCGCCGCTCCTACCATGACGCAACTTGAAAAAGTTGCTCATGGCGGCATTGTACTGTCTGTGTTTTTTGAAAAAAAGGCGGCATTTTCCCCCGCCGCGAGACACAGCAGCGTGGAAGTAAGTGGAACTGTCTGTGTTTTTTGAAAAAGAGGCAGCATTTTCCCCCGGCCACGAGCCTCAGCACGCGGAAGTTCGGGTAAGGTAACGGGACTCGACTCGGACTCACAGCACCGGTGTGTGTTGTGTGTTTTCTACACAGCTTTGCTGTACTCCTTGCCATACTGGGTGTTCCTCATCTGTCTCATCCACGGTCGGTTACAGTAAGGGAAATTTTTAAAAAAATTAAGTTGCCAGCTAAATTGTTTTAGGAGTGCTGAAACTCCTTCCTGAAGCAGGGTCAGACTGGCCTGCTTTTGTCCAGTGGGGGTGGTAGGTAGGAAGATAGATAGACACACAGAGATAGATAGATGATAGAAAGGTAGGTCGGTTGATAGACAGACAGATACGTAGGTAGGTAGATAGTGATAGATGCACAGATACAATAATAGCACAGAACACTAAATATCGAGATAGATAGATAGTAGCGATAGCAGAGAGAGATGATAGCAGAGAAGATGGATAGATAGATGATAGAGATGTATAGATAGCATAGATAAATGGATAGCAGGGATAGTATAGTATAGCGGTTAGTAGATAGCAGAGTTAGATAGATGCAAGTTTAGTCAGCAGGCAGAGTTAGATAGATAGCAGAGTTAGATGATAATAAATAGCAGAGATAGATAGATAATATAGATAGACAGATGCAGAATAGACAGATAGCAGAGATAGACATAGCAGATAGACAGATAGCAGAGATAGATATATAGACAGATAGAAGAGTATGATAAATATCTATATAATTATATATAATCTATATATAAATATATAATCTAGATAATAGTTAGGGCCCTGCTGAAAGAGTCTACCTTGACGTGGTAGCAGGGCTACAATCTTTTGGCCAACATCTTTTATCTACAGAGTATGGTAGGGCTTTCTAATGTAATGTACCTTGCACCAACAGTTTTTAGTGTTTTCTAAAAATAGAGAAGCGTATAAATAACCATTTTCAAAAACAAAATTATTAAATTTTGCCACGCCCACGCAACAAGCCACCACACCAAGCCACGCCCACACGCTAAGAAGCCGCGCCGCTCGTCTAGGGGCGCCATTCAAAGTTGTTTCAGGTGCCAAAAACCCTAGGGACACCCCGGTAACTGGCGATCTATCTATCTATCTATCTATCTATCTATCTATCGACTCTCTCTCTCTCTCTATATATATAATATATATATTTACATAATATATATCCATCATCATCTCCTATCGCTCATCTACCATCATCCTTTATCTATCTATCAGCTCCTATCTATCCATCTATCTATCCATCTATCTATCCATCTATCTATCCATCTATCTATCTATCTATCTATCTATCTATCTATCTATCTATCTATCTATCTATATACCAACAAGAGAGTACTGTGCGCTCTACCTTCAGTAACTTTGTAGGCCTGGTGCTGCTGTGATTCTTAAATATCCAACTATAAATTAAATTGCAGAGCACTCACAGGGCTTGTGCAGAAGTTCCAACTTTATTTCAGTGTGCAACAAAACAGATAGCCATCAAAACAGATAGCTGTAGGTGGAATGCATGTTGTATGATGTATGTATGTATCTATCTATCATCTATTCATCCATCCATCCTCTATCCATCTATCCAGTAATCACAATCTTTCTACTATCTACTCGTAAATATACATAGCTTGTAGCATCTACAGCAGCTACTACTACTGCACGATCATCCATCCATCCATCCATCCATCCATCCACCATCATCCATCTAGTCTATCTATCATCTATCTATCTATCGATCTATCTATCTATCCATCTATACACCTCTACTCTATCTATCTATCTATCTAGCTAGTCTATCTATCTATCTATCTATCATCTATCTATCACTATCCATCCATCCATCCATCCATCCATCCATCTATCCATCTATCATCTATCTATCTATCTATCTATCATCTATCTATCTATCTATCTATCTATCTATCTTCTATCTATCTAATCTATCACCTATCATTTATCTATCTATCTATCCATCGTCATCCATCCATCCATCCATCCATCTATCTATCCATCTATCTATCATCTTCTATCTATCTATCTATCTATCTATCTATCCCTTTGTTACCCCATATTTGTTTGGACTAATATTTATTATTATTGTTTCTCACTGCCAGATTATATTGTTATTTTGTTTATATTTAAATCAAACATGATAAATCATACATGCCCATTACCTAAAAGGTTTGAATAGCACTTCCATAAAGACAACCACTAAAAAAAAAAAAGTTGGGTGCGATCCTACTTAAAGCAGTAGTCAGAGGCACCAGTTAACAATTAGCTTTGATCAGCTGGAGTAGTAAAAGTAAATGTTTGATACGTTTCTATGGGTTACAGCAATTGAGCTTGTTTTTATCATCTACCAGGACCTACAGCGTTTTGAAGACCAACAAAAATGGATTAATATGTTTCATTAAATGCATTACTTCAAAGACAGAATCCCTGTTTACACCAACATAACAAGTATCTCACACCACGAGTACCAAAGCAACATGAAAAACTTTCAATTTGCAAACAACTATACAATCATATCCGCCGTGTTGATGCAATTTAGAACAGAGATGTATAATACGTTGAAAATTAGATTTCTTAAAATTACAAATGGCTGTGAACCTTTAGTCTGACAGTAGCAATCCAGACGAATCGAAAAAAGAATAAAAATAAACGAGCCCTCAATGAGTAGCTGGTGCATTTATTTAAATAAATGTAATCAAACCTTAATCTTATTAATTAGTTTAAAATATCCCCAGGAGGGAGAATTTACCAACACACGAGAAATGCAACAGAGTAAAGATTAAAAAATACTTTGAAATATTATTACCTTCCCCCACCCCCGTTTTCTAGCTGGTAACTTGACAGAGACTTCCCAGCAGGATGCCAACATCACTGGCAAATCTGTACATGCTATTTAATTACTGCCAATGTTTCAAATACAATTCACAGTTACACTACTACAAAATATTTCATAATGATTTTATAGAGGTTGGTAACATCACTTGTAGAACATGGCTTTTATATTTTATTACTGGCCCTGGTTACAAATCCTCTCTTTTTATGAAACCTTTAGATTGTTGAAGACCCCTAGATTCATAGGAATTGATTTATTATAATTTTTTATTATTATTTTTCATTTATTATTGGTAGAATTAGTTACTGTATGTATGTATCTCTACAACTTTTTATAATTGATTACAAGCACTTTTAAAAGACAATTGCAGATTCCAAGCATTTTAATGATAACCCTCCCTTCTTCTCCCCCATTAAAGTGCCCAGGGTACCTGAACTTCTAGGTCTTCAACCATGAGTTTGCAATGGTTTGGCAGCTATACCAGCAAGTGTAAATTTAGGTAAGTATTGCTTGTAAACCATTGTGAACCCAGGTTTGAGCACCTAGCATTTAGGTCCTTACGCTGATACACTAACACAAAAGAGATTGTTACACTGGAGTTGCCCTAACAGCTCAGATAAACATAATAAAGGGGATAAATCTATAACCTCAATTTAGAAAGAAGACCTGCATCACCTTTGGGAGGAACATATACAACCATAAGGAGATCACAATCTTAATAGGTGCATGGGACAGCAATCAAAACAGTGGATACCATTAGTGTCATTAATTTCAGGAATTACACCACCAGCCAATAAATAGCCACAATGAGATACCTGAGACTGGACAAAGGGTAAAGGTCAAGTGTGAAGAGGCAGAGTAGGTTGTCATCTGCTAAGAGGATATTGTAAAGCAAATAAACTAATGAGTTTTACTTGGGAAAGTGTTGTAATATAGAGGTCCAATACATTGCCTCAGGGTACACCAACAGTGAGGTCAACACTGATTGAATAGATATTAAAGACAAATATCTGTTATATTCAGTTAGAACAACTGGACTGGAATTTAGTTCTTGAAGATGTTTCGCTAGTCATCTAACTGACTTTTGCAATTTAGAATGTACAAAGATCTGTTGGCAATAAGCACCCTGGAATGTCCCAATTACATATAACAGCCAGGTGTTAGGGACCTTCTTATGCAGGTGTGGTTGCATTGAAAGGTTGGAAACTGCCCAGGCTAAAGTGTCAAAACAGCACACGTTTGTCGAACCTCCCTACCTCTATTCAGGATTGGGTTTCTTTATTTCCACTAAATGGCCCCCATGAACCTCCTCTGAACCAGTTCCTTTGCCATATGTTAACATTACAATCTTCAAAGGTATGTCCTTTTTCCTTAAGAAGCAGGTACATGGGTGAGTCCTCACCTGAGGATTGTCTCTTCTGTGCTGGGCCTACGTTGGTGGCAGTTACTGTTTGGTTCTCCCCACATACAATCAAAGCATCTTATTCCACTGCACTGCCCTGCATAATGATGTTGATCTTTTTTTGTTTCAGTATTGGGTTTTCCGATGTACCAATGCTGCCTCGTGTGTTATTCATTACACGGAGCTGGGAGGTATCCTAAATAAGTATGCACATTGTGGAAGTAGCTAGTTTTCGGAGTGCTGCCACATTTGTATCCAACTTCTCTGACATTATATGTAAGATGTCCGAACTTCGCAAAATCGAGGATCCGCGAATTTTTGAAAAAATTTGAAAATTCGAAATCCGCAAGCGGACCCATGAAAACAAAAATCCTCGAAAATTTTCGAAAATACGTATTTCCCGCATTTTCGAAAATACGGAATATCCACGTAATTTCGAACATTTACGAAAATACTATTTTCATGCATTTTCAAAATACGTGAAATCCTCATAATTTCGAAATTTTTGAAAATACGTTTTTCATGAATTCGAAAATGCGAGAAATCCTCGTAATTTTGAAATTTTCGAAAACCAGTTCAGTCAGAAACGTTCGGAAGAAGGCGGAAAACCGGAAAATCCGCGATCCGCGAACTGGGCCATCACTAATTATGCCTCTGTATGTTGTTTTGGGTTAAAAGAAGAAATTCTTCTTAATTTCTCAGAGACCCCTGCAACATATGGGATGACCATGTTCCTTTCTCCTGTCTTGCTTTTCCCTTCACTGTTGGTATTTGTATTATTTCCTTTCTTTGACCTTCCGCCTCATTGTTAACTAGCAAGACGCCGTCCGGATATCCCCAAGTTTTAAGAGCTCCTCTTAGTGTTAATTTCTTTAGCCTTCGCCTTGCTAGTGGGGATGTTCTCAGCTCTGTGTGCAGAGTTCTAATGGCACCCAGCTTGTAATCTAGGGGGGTGGGAGTCCAACTGCTTGCCATGTACAATGCTGTACCCACCTTACCCTGGGCAGTTTGATAACAACTCTTGGCCTAAATACAACTACACCTTGCCTCAGAAGGTCCTAACTGGTTCACATAAGTTAGCGCAACTTTAACTCCATATAGTGACAAATTGCAGGTTACGCAAAGACACCAGCGCATCTGGCACTCGCAATTATATCACGTTTGCGCTACTTTCATTCATCGATTTAAAATCATGCTGAGGTAATCCCTTTGGGAAGGGAGATTTGCCGGACGATAGAGGCTCTGGGTAAACTCCCCAAAATATTTTTAGTTAGTGGTGAAGGGTCATGGGGAATAGCATTGGCATGGTGCTTGGTAATTAAAATATATCTTTGCCTTAAAAAAAAATCAAAAAATGGCACCTTTAGATAAAGCAAGAATAATATTTTGTACAGCGCTGTGTAGCCAAGTGTCACTTCATAAAAAAATCATACGTACAAACACTACTCAAACTTTTCAGATTTTAAATCTGAGCTTTAGGTCTCGAGAAATAATCACATTGTAATCACAGCATTTACAAAGAACCCTAGAACCTGTAATATGTGCTCCCCCACCCCGACTCTCTTACTAGGATTTTGGCTGCCTGCTAGGATACTTTCTGCAACAAGTAAAGATATAAACAGATTGCATCACTTGAGCAACCCCAAGGGGGGACTGGGCAGTAGAGATGGTCGAACTATTGAAAGTTCGGTCCGTTTTCGAACTTTCGAACTATTGGGAAAGTTCGAAAGTTCGAAGTTCGAAAACGGACCCATTAAAGTCTATAGGAGGCAATAGTTCGAAAAGTTCGAGTCAAATACAACTAAAAATTAATGGTAACTAATGTAAATGGCTGTGGGACCTGGGAAATGGTCGGGGAGCATGTTCCAATATCCAGGACTTTTGTAAAATCGATTTTACTCTCACGAGCGCTACTTCTGAGCTTTCGCGTTCGAACGTTCGAGGTAACATGGACATTTTACTCGCAGATTCGATGGCTCGCGTATAGCTTAATGGAGACTTTACTCGCAGTATTTGAGTGTTCGCGCCTAGATACCATGTACATTTTACTCGCGGATTCGAACGTTCGAACGTTCGAACATTCGATAAATCGTCGAAAGTCCGGGAAATATCGAAGTCCGTCCGAGAATTTCGAGAAGTCCGGGTCCGTTCGAACTCGAACAGTTCGCTCGAACTCGGGTTCGAGTTCGAGTTCTATGCCATCCCTACTGGGCGCGAAAGATCGCTTTAAACGAGAACAGTCTTGTGTATGGATGGATCGTTGGGTGTCATTGAGTTATAAGTGTTACAGATAACACTTATAACTGAAGAAATGGTAGTGAATAATGGAGTGGGGGCACTTGAAGCACTCACAACATTAATCATTTATCAACAAAGCAGATGCTCATATATGTGAGTAAATATGTTAGTGCTATTATTTTACTTCTCAGAATTGTAGTTTCAAAAATGTAAAGTTTTTGAGTGAGCATAGCGACCCTTTTTAAGTTTATCATTATTTCTTTATGTAAGAAGTTTCAGTGTTGTGTGGGACATTCATGTGAGCTTCTTTCTTACTGGATACTCCCTGTGAAGGCAATGATATTGAGATAGCTGGATGAATATTCTAAAACAAGATTAAATACTCCTTAATGATTCATATGCAGGCCCAGATTTACCAATAGGCACACTAGCACGTCATAGGAGCGCCTGTGGTTGGAGGGGTGGCGGAAATCTCCCCCACCCCTCTACCCCCTAATAGTCTTTATCTTCCCATAAAAAGAGAAAATGGTGTGGTTTCTGTTAGGTGCAGGTCTAAGGGCACCAGGCTTTTGCGCCTACAGGCTACGAGGTGTAAATCCGTCCCTGCTCATTGTTAAATGTTGGTCAGACTAAACTGCAACAAAAAAATAAGTTTTTTTCCCTTGTATGAATTACTATTTATAAAATCATCACCAATGTTCTCGCTCTATGGGCTGCCATACTCATATTTAAACCAGGTTCATCAGACAGGTGTGGATCTTCTTTCCTAAAAAGTAAGACACTTGCTACACATCCTTTTTTTTTTCACATTGCTGGTTGTAAGTGGAAAAAAACTTCCTTGTTTTTTGGATGAGAATAAATCTTCTGACCACACCCCTTTTTCTATTTTGTTTTTTAGCTCTATCTAATCTAAGCCCCTTTCATCAAGGAATTTAATCTTTTGCTAGATCCTGAAATTCACTGGAAAAGTCAAGGTGGGGGTTGCAAAATATGAGGAAAACCCAAAAGGTATCCATTTAATTAGGGAGGGTGGATGGGTGGATGGTCACTATGGGTCTCATAACAAATGACCAGCAATGTCTTTATGGTAAGTCATTGTATATCCTCCAACCTAAACAAAACATTACTAAATCTATGAAGATGTCCAAAAACTTAAGCAAGGATTTATGATTTACTAGCCCCCTCTCAGTGAGGCCATTAATCCCAACTACAATAGGGGATTGAGGGATGGGAATTATTGTATGTTCTCTATAATTAGAATAATATTATCCTGTTTTGCCTCCCAAAGATCCATTTCAACCTATCTGAACTTTTCATAACCTTTCATATGACCTCCTTTGTTCAGTAATCTGAGAAGAACTTATTTAACTTAGTTCCCTTCATTAAGAGGACAATATTTCCCCCCCTTTGTCTGCAGCCTTGAGAAAGTACTTTTGCTTGTTTAAGCTCTTTCAGAACTTCTCTCTCAGTTTCAGGTTACATGTTTAATTGGCGATGCACAATGCTCCTAATTTTCTTTCTCCCATTAGTCCAAAAATAATTTAAATGTTGGGGAAATTCATTAAGTGTGGGGGGAGCTAGATTTCCTTTTTAACTTGATATGATCAAACTCTATAAATTACTCATCCTCTCTCTCTGGTTTACACTCTAGGAGATGTTCTTAGCAACGCCATGTCCATTTTTTTATCAACAGGCACCAATACAACGTTCTTTGAGGTTCTTAAAGACTCATGCAATTCATATTATCTATTTGATTTATATTGACTCCTTCAGGAAAACAATTGATATAATGGTGACAATGCATCTGAAATACTTTCATTTAACAAAACTAGAGATCATTTTAAAAAGCTTATAACCTGTGATTATTGCTTCCAATGAAGACATGTGCATTTTTGGGTGACAGTTACAGGCCATGGCCTTCTTGTATAGTTCCTTCACAAATTAATGGGAATTGATTACTAGTGTTTAGTTGTCCAACACCTTGTTTCCAGTGAATGAACATTCAGATGAAAATTCTAATGGAAATGTCCCATAGACTATATTTTAATGTGTTATTTTAAATTTCTTGAGTGGGATAGCAAAAATAATTTTTAGGAAACACATAAAGCTTCAGCTTAGAGAAAAATGAGCAACATCAATAGAAAAGAACAGCAATACATATATCCATAAACATGTTTCTACCAACATGTCTGGATGGATCCTAATGTAGTTTATACTGTATGTCTGTGGGAATTCTACTAATATGCGTTAATACTGTATATCTGGGGTGATCCTAATGAGTACATCTGTATATCTGGGTGGATCCTAATGTAGTACCTGTTGTCCTGGGTGGATCCAATTAGTACATACTGTCTGTCTGGATGGATCCTAATATAATGGTTCCCGGGTCTAATGTATCATACTGTACATGTCTGGGTGGAGACCTATGTGAGTACATACTGTATGTCGTGGTGGGATACCTATGTAGTACATACTGTATGTCGGATGATCTGTGAGCTGTAGCTGGTCCTAATGTAGTACATTACTGTATGTCTGGATGGACTCCTAATGTAGTAATACTGTATGCTGGATGGATCCTAATGTGTACATACGTATGCTGGCGTGGATCCTAATGTAGACATACTGTATGTCTGGATGGTCCTAATGTATACATACTGTATTCTGGATGGATCCTAATGTAGTACATACGTGTATGGTTGGTGGATTCCTAAATGTAGTCCTTACTGGTATGTCTGATGGATCCTTAATGTTAGTACATACGTGTATTGTCTGGATGGATCCCTAAGTGTAGTTACATACTGTAATGTCTGGGTGGATGCCTAATGTAGTACATACTGTATATATGGGGGATCCCTAATGTAGTACATTAACTGTACTGTCTGGTGTGGACCTAATGTAGTACATTACTGTATGTCGGATGGTCATATGTAGTACATACTGTATTCTGGATGGATACTCTATGTAGTACATACTGTATGTCTGGATGGAGCCTAATTAGTAATACTGTATGTCTGGATGGTCTAATGTAGTACATACTGTATGTTCTGGGGTGGATCCTAATGTAGTATACTTATGTCTGGATGGATCCTAAGGTAGTACACTCTGTGTCTGGGTTGGATTCTAATGTGTACATACTTGTATGTCGGATGGATCCTATGTAGTACATACTGTATGTCTGGAGGATGCCTAATGTGAAGACAACTGTATGTCTGGGTGGTCTAATGTAGTACATACTGTATATCTGGGGTGGATCCTACTGTAGTACATACTGTATGTCCTGGGTGGATTCTATGTAAGTACATACTGTAGGTCTGCGGTGGAATTCTAATGTAGTACATACTGTATGTCGCGGATGGAATCCTAAATGTAGTACATATGTATGTCTGAGGTGGATCCTAATGTGACACTGGGATGTAGAGGCCTACATGTCTACATATGGATGTCTGGGTGGATTTAATGTAGTACATACTGTTATGTCTGGAGTGGTCCTAATGTGTAACCTAATGTATGTCTGGGTGGTCCTAATGTAGTACATACTGTATAGTCCTGGTGGATCCTAATGTAAGTACATACTGTAGTGTCGGGTGGTATCCTAATGTAGACATGTATGGTATGTCTGGTGGATCCTAATGTAAAGCACATCTGTATGTATTGGCGATGGAACATCGTCTCAGATCAATTAGCACCTACTGTAGTCCTGGTGACTCTAATGTAGCACATACTGTTATGTCTGGATGGATCCTAATGGAGCACATACTGATATATCTGGGTGGATTCCTAATGTAGTACATACTGTATATCCATGGTGTGATCCTATGTGAGTACATACTGATGTCGGTTGGAATCGTAAGAGTACATACTGTATGTCTGGTGGATTCCTAATGTAGTACATACGTATGTCCTGGATGGATCCTAATGTAGACATACTGTAAATGTATGGATGGATCTAATGTAGTACATACTGTAGTCTGGTGGATCATAATGTAGTACAGTACTGTATGTCTTGGTGGATCCCTAATGGTCACTACTGTATTGCTCTGGATGGATCCTAAGTAGTACATATGTATGTCTGGATGGATCCAACTGTAGTACCTACTGTATGCCTGATGGATACTAATGTAGTACATACTGTATGTTCTGGGTGTATCCTAATGTAGTACATACTGTATGTCTGATGTGATCTAAGTAGTTACATAACTGTATGTCTGGATGGATCGACTATGTAGAGCATACGTATGTCTGGATGGATCCTAATGTAGTAATACTGTTGTCTGGATGGATCCTAATGTAGTCATACTGATGTCTGGGTGGATTCCTAATGTAGTACATACTGTATGGTCGGATGGATCCTACCCATGTAGTACATACGGTATGTTGGGATGGATCCTAATGTGATACCACTGAATGCTGGATGGATCCTAAGATACATACTGTATGTCTGGGTGGATCCTAATGTAGTAACATACTGTATTGGGTCGTGATCTAATGTAAGTAACATACTGTATGTCTGGGTGGATCCTAATGTAGTACATACTGTATGTTGGATGGATTCTAATGTAGTACATACTGTATGTTCTGGATGGATCCTAATGTTAGTCATTACTGTAGTCTGGTGATCCTAATGAGTACATAAGTATGTCTTGTGGTCTTATAACGATCGGGTGGATCCTAATGGTAGTACATTATGTAGTATGGGTGGATCCTAATGTAGTACCATACGGATATCTGGGTGGCTCCTAATGTAGACAATACTGTATGTCTGGATGGATCCTAAGTAGTACATATGTTTGTCTGATGGCTCCTAATGTGTAAATGTAAGGATGCCATGTAGTTCATAGTATGTCTGGAATGGATCCTAATGTAGTACATTCTGTAGTTTCTGATGGTCCTGAATGTTATAGTACATACTGTATGTCTGAATGGATTCCTAATGTTAGTACATTACTGTATGTCTGGGTGGATGTCTAATGTAGGTTACATACTGTATTTCTGGATGATCCTAATTAAGAAGTACTCTGTATGTCTGGATGGAATCTATGTAGTACATATGTAGTAGTGGATGGATCTAATGAGTACATAACTGTAGGTCTGGAGGAAATCCTAATGAGTTACATACTTGTATGTCTGGAGGATCCTAAATGTAGTACATACTGTATGTCTGGGTGGATCCTACTGTTGTACCTACTGTATGTCTGGACATGGATCCTAATGTAAGTACATACTGTATTTACTGGATGGATCCTCATGTAGTACATATGTCATGTCTGGTGGATCCGTAATCGTAGTACAACGATGTCTGTGGGTGGATCCCTTTAATGTAGTTACATACTGTATGTCTGGTATGGATCCTAATGTAGTAACATACTGAATGTCTGGGTGGATCCTAATGTATACATACTGTATTCTGATGGTATCCTAATGTAGTACATAACTTGTATTCTGGGTGGATCCTAATGAGTACAGACTGTTATGTTGGATGGATCCTAATGTAGTACATACTGTATGTTCTGGGTGGATCAATGTAGTACATAATGTTGTCTGGGTGGATCCTAATGTAGTACATACTGTTATGTCTGGAGGGATCCTAATAGTTACATACTGTGTATGGTTTCTGGAATGGACTAATTACGTAATACTGTAATGTTGTGGGTGGATCCTAATGTAGTACATTCGTATCGATGATCTAATGTATCTGTATGTGGATCCCTAATGTCTACTACTGTATGTCTGGATGGATCTAATGTAGTACATACTGTTGTCTGTGGGATCTGTGACTTGGTATGTCATGGTGACCATAATGTATTATACTCTGGATGGATCCTAATGTAGTCAATATGTATGTCTGGAGGGATCCCTATAGTAGGTACATACTGTATGTAGCTGGTGGATCCTAATTAGTACATACTGTATGTCTGGATGGATCCTAATTTGTAGTACATACTGTATTCTGCGATGGATCCTAAGTTAGTACCTACTGTAGTCTGGATGGATCCTAATGTGTACATACTGTATTTGGATGGATCCTAATTCGTACAATACTGTATGTCTGGATGACCATAAGGTGTACATACTGTATGTCTGGGTGGATTCTAATGTATACATACGTCATTTCTGGCTGGATCTCATGTAGTACATACTGTAATGTCTGGATGGTCCAATAGTAGACAGTACTGTAATGTCTGGATGGATCCTAATGTAGTAACATACTGAGCTGTCTGGAGGGATCCTTGTAGTACTACTGTCTTATGTCTGGATGGACCCTAAATAAATGAACCTTTGAAACTGTAAAACCAAATGTTTACCATCCATGAATCATTTTTAAATACCGTACTTAATTCGTTAAGTTTCTACAACAACAATACTAAAAAAGGCTGCTATGGACTTCTTTCAAGTTTTGACAGTACTTCTTTGTATTAGGAAAAAGCTGCAAGTATTCCATTACAGCTTAATAGTCTCAGCTTGCGCTGGTTACCACCATTAGATAGCAAGAGGCCTGTATTTTTGTGTCTGTGGTTCATAGAAACGTTTAAACCCACTTTTGGGGGACAAACACAGACTCAGCTTAGCTACCATAAACCCTCTTCAGTTACTAGTATGATTGTTTTGAAACGGTATGAAAATTAATGTCGGCTAAAAACACCGTTCTGTTCTGTCTTAAAACTGCACCCTTTGTTTGACAACAAAATGCAGGAAGACTGGGAGGTGCGTAGGACTATGTCACTAACTAATCTGGCGTGTTTAATACCTACTAATGAACGCTGTTCTCTGGGTAATTTCAAGGCCAAATGTAACTAAAACAATAGGGATTATAAGATAACGACTTCCTTTACAAGAACTGTGATCACCAAAAGTACTAATAAGTTAGTTTTTTATTGAAAGGTTTTATTATTAAAACTGATTTTTAGTATGTTGGTTTATAGTTTTTTTCCCCTTTTTTATATTAAATTTTTAACGCAAAAAACCCATTTACACTGTTTAACCAACCGCCACAACTGCAACAACAAATCGAGGCCCCCACCCTGGCACCTCCTGTACCCATATCATTCTATGACACTGACACTGAACACATAGTTGTTCTTGCATGTTCAATCCACCTCCAATGCTCTTTTTACAGGTTTAACTTGGGGTTTTTCCTTGTGAGGGCCAGTCCAAACCCATCTGAAAACAAACATAACCTTTCAACCTTAAATTCAACTACGGATCTAAGATTATACCTACAATCCACAGACCCCACCAAACACCTTTGCCCTAAGACTGCTCCTGCTTTTTGTTTATTTCACTAATCACTTGGTGCACCCCCCCCCCCCTGTGACATACGGCACCCGATTCCAACACACATTTGTGTAATACTATATTGTACACCCCGACTAGTCCTCATCCTTGCCCACAGGGCCTAATGCACAAGTGCCAGACACCCAGTGTACTGGAACCTACCTTTAGGGATAGAATGTATGGTTGAATGTGATCAGTGGACCTAGGCAATACACATATTGAAGAGTGTAGTGGTACCAGTGGGGTTTAATAATTCGGGTCTATTACTTATTGTCATTTCATATTACGTTGTCTTAACGTAGGAAGGAGACATGTACATCTTTAAGAGTGTTCAAATAGAAAATTACTATTTCGATCATTAACACAATAATATAAACAACAAATACAATTGTTGTCCACCCAATAACTAATTACACAGAAAATGGTCTAAATCTTCTGTTACCAATAAATCTGTCATCTGTTGAAGTTGTCTTGCACAGCACTACTGTTGTTAATGTCAAGAAATGACCAAAGCTAATTTTTACTTCTTCCGCAGAAAAAAACAAAAAATATGTCTTCAGCTTTGCCGTTTGTAATACATGGGTTTCTGTGGAATCCCGTGCCCTATTCAACTGCACTCTAGCATGATGGCTATCGACTGTGTCCCATACACATGTAAGTGTATTTTCCCTTGCCAGACCCTAGATAGGTCTTTATTTATGTTAGCTAAATTTAAATAAGTATTTGACCTAACACTGTGGCAAACACCTCAGCGTTGCTATTAAAGAGACTTTCTGGGAGATACAATAAAAGTTTTATCGTTTAAAATGGTGCTAATTTTTTGCCCCAACCACATCAGGTATAGTGTAACTTGTAAGCTACCATCTGATTGGTTGGGGCAAGTAGCTCACCATTTTAAGATATAACTTTTATTGAACATACGCTGTTTTTAGTACAAATGTGGTAAAGTAGGTATAAATATGTTAGTAATTAATACACCTTACACGGAAATGTATGCCAGCACTTGTGGCTCATTGGTCATTGGTAAGACTACTAACCACAAAGAATATGCTTGTGGTTTCTGCCACACTATACACACATACATATTGTCAAGCTCTCTTAGCCATGGCCCTTATGCGCTGGATTAAATATCTGTAAAGCCCTGTTTAATATGTTTAAACACTATATAAAATAGTTGGATATGCTGTGGGTCTGTATTTTAATTTATTTTATTTGGTATACAAGTGTATTTATTTTATTGGTAAAAGTAAAACAAAAATGGACAATTAAAGGTAAATTCATCTAAATGCACTATTGTGTTGTATCTGAGTGCAAACAACCATAAATCAAAATGATTTTCAGGAGTGTTTTTTTTTTTTCTTTTTAATTTGTGGTACTTTGCAGCCCTCCTCCTATTAAGTTACTGCTTACCATAATAACCTATACCCAGGTTGCTTGTTGACATGATAACCTAATGCCAGGTACATACCAAAGGATGACAAAACAGAGGAACGCTATTTCACACAAACAGGACTAAAATAACATTGGAAGACAACCATATGAGCAAATATGACAGTGTAGGTTCCATCTGGAGAACATAATAGTCCTATATCCTGAATTAGTTTTGCTGTTTCAATAGGCTTTACCTTTATATTTCCAAACACCACCGCGGGAGTAAACGTCTCTTGGGTTCTATGTGCAATAACTGTATTGTATAATATTCTTGTGCTGTACCTATATACGTGGTATGTATGATATTCTTCATTCAGTAAAAACAATTAGTAGATTTCATATCGCTATTGATTGCAAAACAAAAAACAAACAGATCAATCACAAGCAACAATATATAGAAACACAAAGACATTTTCTTATGGGAATATTTGTGACTTTTTATTCTTGTGACAAGGCTACTGTGGATTAAAGAACAAATGCAAATACAGGTTTACAAGATGAAAAGTGCATTAATATATTACACTCCTGCACATGGTGGGAAATTGCTTTTAATTGGAGCTGGCCTCAATGCTGTAAGTAAAAATAAAAAAAACTAGCATAGCATTGGGGTTTTTTTTTGGTTTGAACAAAAACTGTTTGCTAACAGAGCCACCAATTGTATCTCATCTGCATCACTATGACAAAAGTCAGCTGATGGTTTCTGCAATGTACAGTAGCAGCATCAGCCTAAACACGTTCATTTAAACCTGGAATACATTTATTTCTTAGCAGGAAATGTTTATAGAATTCAGAAATGTTAAATTGATCAGCATAACTTTTTAATTTTTTTAAAATAATGTTGATATATCAGAAATGGTGTAAAACTTTGTCATATTCTAAAATGCAATGGTAACTGTTAATTTTTTAGTATTTTTGCAGTTTTCCGTCAGACTTTTTTCTTTTTGTATCTTTGGTTTCTCAACACTTTTCGCTAGAATCTCAGGTCTCGTCCTTTCTACAGAATCATCTATCTTTGGGGAGGATTTAGCTGCCAATTCAAAAGTTAGCTTATGTCCAACTACATTTTGAAGCTTTTTTTTTAGCTGGCTATAGCTATATTTCCTAAATATGAAATATCATAGGAATTTGATAATTATTTTAGTTATTAGTTAAATAAAACTATCTAGAAATATGAACTAAAAATCAATTTTGAGCCTTTTCCTAATAATTAAATGGTATGTCCGCCCCCAAATGTGAGGTCTCAGCCAATCACTGGTGCCGCTGCCAATCTACCGAGGGAGGACAAGGGCTGGTAAGTACATTTAGGAGCAGAGTTGAACAGTTTAGACCTTGTGAGTCTAGGTTTGGGGAGATTCTTTCAAACCTATATTTTTGTTTGGGTGGACATACCCTTTAAGAAGTAGTAATAGTCGGGGCAAGGCTAAGAGCCACTTGTGCTAAAAATTAAATAATGATGCATTTGTAATAAACTTTATTTAGTAGCATTTTATGTCTATATTTGGTCACTAAAATGTATTTTCTGTACATTTTTACCAAGAAACCCCGGTGGTGTATTAAGTTATTCAAAACAACAGAAAACAAGTGTATTGGTATCTGAGAAATGGGAAAGTGCATCAGTGGTTAAATGCCCAAAAAAAGGGGGAAAGACTGGTAATCTCACTGGTAATCTCATGTAATCTCATGTGTCCCAGTTTCGAACAAACCTACTTTTGAAGCAGAACCTGTTGAAAAAATTGAAAGGGCAGACCAAAAACAAATGTAGTGCACCAAGCAACTCATTGTAGATTCGGGGGGGTGTTAATAGCTATAAGGTTTATTTCCTATGATGCTGTTCGTATAATTTTCCACGCTATATCCTATAGTTTAATATCATGCCCTTCCTGGTCTTTGAGTGCAAAGGCTGTCCCATTGGATGTCTCGATTGGTCTCCGGTACCTGAAAAAAAAATGATGTAAAATTATATTAACTGATTGGTACAGTTTGGTTAATTGATTTGTTATTATTCAGTTTATTTTTAAAGGGCATGTCCACCCAAAAATTCAACTGTTAATATAATAACACCCAGTTAAAAAAAAAGTTTCCTATGCATACTTTCATTCCATTTACTCCCAGTCTTTCTCCCCCCCCTCTTCTCTGCTAACCAGAAACAGCCGAATCTGAGATTGGCTGCTGGTCAGTCATCACAGACGCGGCTGCCAGCTGTAAGATAGCTATGGGAGCGCAGGGCTGTAAGTATGAATTGGAAATTTTTTTTACACTACGGTTGGGGGTCGGCAAGGGAGAGGAGCATTATAAAAAAGAGTTGTACGCTAGGTGGAGAGCAGAGAAATGGGATTCAGAGGGGGGGGGGGGGGGCTCACCTGCACATGCCACTGTTCTCAGAAGGAAATCAGAGACAAACCTTTCCAGAAAAGACAGCTCCTACTGGTCAGTTTCCTGGACTTGAACATGGACTGCAGGAACCATAGGAGCAGGGATTAAGGGTAAGGATTTTTTTTAAAACTACACAGTGGGGCCAGCACTGGGGCAAGTTTTAGTTTTGGGGATGGGCATGCCCTTTAATTTAAATTGATGAATAAATCTAAAATATTAAAATCCACTTTTCTAAAATTGTATGTTTTTATTGTGATCATTAGCTGCTATTACTGAATATTTGCAACAGCTAGAGAAAACAGACATTAACCTGGTATATTAGTTCATCATCTATATAAAATGGGTAATTTTTACTGCTTTTTTAGAAGAGATAATTAATGTTGAGTAGAGAAGATGGCCGAACTTCCGAACTTCAGTAAAAGTTCAGAAGTTCGTTAGTTCAAAAACAAACCAATAAAGTTAATGGGGAAAATAGTTCGAAAAGTTTGTATTAAATACGTGAATATATCATGAATAGGGGTTTGGTAACCCTCGAATGTTATGTTCAGTTACCCCTTGAATGTATTGTTCAGGAACCCTCAAATTGGCTGTAACCCTTGAATATAGCATGCGGAAACCCGACAAATTGGCCAAGTGGAGCAAGGAAGTGTTTAAACAAGTTTTAGTGATATTGTAAAAGTTCCCCAGACCATTTCCAGGTGCCACAACATGGCAATCGAAAGTATCCCTGGATCAACCAGAACTGCAGTATATGAATTATCCCAGTAATTCTACATATTTAGTATTTTTATTTATATTTTGTTTTAGAAACTTATCTAGCCCACTTTTAAAGCTATTCAATGAACTTGCCATTACACATCTGCTAAGACAGTTCCACAGTTTCCCTGTTCTCACTGTAAAAACCTTTCCTAACCTGAAGATGAAACTCTTTTCTTCCAATCTTACCATTAAAGGATGTCCTGTGTCCTCTGATATGACCGATTAGTAAACAATGCACAGAGAGTTTATTGTACAGTATGGCCCATTAATATACTGTATTTGTATAAAGTGATCATATCCCCACGCAAATGTCGCTTCTCTAATGTAAACAGCCATAACTTGACTAATCTGCCTGCATAATCAAGCCTCTCCATTCCCTTTATTACCCTTCTCTGAACTGCTTCCATTTCCAAGTTGTCCCTTTTGTATGGTATTCCAAACTGCACCGCATTTCCAAATGAGGTCTTACCAGTGCCTTGTAAAAGAGGAGGTATAATGTTTTTTTCTCTCTTGAATCTATTCCCCTCTTTATACAAGGCAATATCTTGCTAGCTCAGCCGTTGCTGCCTGGCATTTTTGCCACAGCTATCTACCAGAACCCTAATCTTTTCCAGTCAAGATTCACTTACACAGAGTTATTTAGGTGTAAGAGGCATTTACACCCCTAATGCACCCTTACATTTATCAACATTGAATCTTATTTGCCATACTGCTGCCCATTTTGATAATCATATAGGTCAACTTGCAGCAATTGCACATCATTTGAAGTTTCCAAAGCTCTGCATAGTTTAGTGTCATCAGCAAAAACAGAGACCTTGCTCTCAATGCCCTTCTAAGTCATCTATAAACAGATTAAAAAGAAGTGGCCCCAGTACGGAAACCTGAGGCACTCCACATAGATGTAGCCCCATTGACACTACTCTCTGTTTGCGATCCGATAACCAATTCTCTATCCATGTACAAATGTTTTTTTCTAGGCCAACAGTCCTCAGTTTATACATAGTTGCCTATGTGGCACACAGTTTCAAAAGCTTTAGCAAATCCAAGTATACCACTCTACTACTATGCCAGAATCTAAATTCTTACTTCTTCATAAAAAACAAGTACATTTGTCTGGCACAATCTATTCTCATAAATCCATGCTGACAACTGCTAATAAGATCAGTACTGAAGACAAATCAAGGATATGATCCCTTAACAAAGTTTCCATCACCTTTCCTACTACTGATTTTAAGCTTACAGGTCTATATTATACCAGGTAGGGAACGACTACCTTTTTGAATATTGTTATTACATTGGATTTTTTTCAATCCAGCGGCACATCACCAGACAAATGTGAATCTGAAAAGATAAGAAAGAGTGGTCTAGATAAAACTGAACTAAGCTCTCTTAAGATCTGAGGATGTATTCTACCTGGTCCTAGGGATTTATTGATGTTTACTTTGTTTAATTTTTTCCGCACCATATCCTCTGTCAGCCAATGTGAATATTCCTCAATTATAACCTTCATTTTATTACAGTCCCTACTATAAGGACTAGATCTCCTAAAGTGAATACAGAGGGGGTTAGAACATTAGCCTCTCATCCTCTGTAACATCTCTGCCCCGTTATTTAATGGTCCCACATACTCAGTCCTCATCTTTTTACTATTGATATGTTTAAAAAATATTTGGATTAAACTTGCTTTGTTCTGCTATCCGTATTTAATTACAATAAGTTACCTTGCTATTTCTACTGTACTTTAGCTAAAATTTTCAAACTATTTTCACTCATAGACTTTAATGGGTTTGTTCCGGACTTTGACTGAAGTTGAAAATGAACGAACCTCAGTAAATTCGGCAAATTTCTAATGGTAATTAACTGTAAATGCCTCTGGGACCTGGGAATGGTCTAGTGAAGAAAGCAAAAAAAAACCAGACGTAGTGCACACACACTCTACTTCCAGTTTTCTGAGTGGCAATTTTGGTACTCCTCGAATGCTCAAATTCAAGCAGCTGGACGTGGGATGGTCCTAAGAAGGACCATTGTGGCCCTGACAAGTGCCTTTTGGGACTTAAAAGTTCCTGTTCCTGTGGTCCTGCACTTAGAAGTGCTTTTGCGGCACTGACAAGTGCCTTTTGGGGCTTAAGGGGTCCCGCAGCTTGAACCCACCCTCCCTCCCTGGAACTTAGACGGCCTTTGCGGCACTGATAGGTGCCTTTGTTGGGGGTCCTGCAGATTGAAACCTGGAACCCATTGGCCTCTTCGAAGAGCTTGTGGCTCTAATAAGAGCATTTTGATAAGGGGACCACACCTGTTCCTAAAAGGACCTTTTCAGGTCTGCGGCATCTTATTTATTTGCCAAGATAGCAGATGATACCATCTCCACCGATTTTGCCTATGACAGGCAATGTCACTGCAGCCGCCAGTGACACTGCTGATGCTGGCAACATCAACATTGCAGGTGTAGCCAACCTCTTGATCCTGGAAATCATCATCTTCTTCGGCCATCACTCCCATGAGTTCTGAGGGGGTTGGCATTCTTTATATAGGTTTGCTGAAGGTCCAAATCCAATTGTAATTGGTTGATATTTCAATCCTTGCAATCATAAGATCACACATTAACCAATCATTTTTAAAACATTCTTGAATTTGAATGTTCGAGGTTTACCGAACAACTAAAAATCCTCAAATGTTGGAAATCTTTGAACATTGTAGGATCTTCAAAAATAAGTCTGTGAGTTTGGAAAACCGATCTAGTTCATAGTTCATGAAGTTCTAAAGAGTTCAAGTTCGGCTGAGCTATTAAGAGGAACTGTGGTCCAAAAATAACTTTAGGTAAATTGATAGGAATTGCTCTCCTGAGAGTTTTTGCAATGTATTTCCATTGTTTATTTTGCATAGTTTTGAAGATATTTACATTTTTGTGTGGATATGGCAGCAGCATCACCAGGTCCCCTGCACTTCCTGCTTCCTGCTCTGAAACCTGTCGTCAATCTCTCCTGTGTCCTCTCCCCTTTGCAGCCCCCTGGTCCTTCCCACTCATGGACCCCATGGTCCCTCCAGTGAATGGTCCCCTTGGCCCAACCCCTTACAGCCCTATGTGGCGCCACCTACTCGCGGGTGCAATGGCCCCTCCCACTGTGGTCCCTAAGCCCCACCTGCTCACAGGTGTTGTGGCCACTCTGACACCCCCTACCCCCCCAAATAAACTCTGTGGAAACAGCCTTTTCAGGCATTGTGAGAGAGAAGGACTGTAGATTTCCTTACCTTCCTGCAGCTGCAGGTCCTTCACACCAGCAGAGAGGAGGAGGGACTTCCTGTCTCCCTCACACACTGAGGGAGTCTGAGCTGTGCTCGCCGGCGGCACTGTGCAGAGAAGCCTAAGAAATGTCACATGTCAGCCTCCCACCCATTAACTTCGGGTCAGTCATTTCTTTATATCTTGGGCTGTGCAGCACGTAGAGAGGTGGTTATGGCTCATTTTAAAAGTAGGAAAACTGGTCTTTCATTTAATCTCAACTTGTTTGGAGACCACAGTTACCCTTTAAAGTTCGGTCGAACTCGGATTTGAGGTTAGGGTTTGGACCCATTGGTGAATTGAGTTTCACCAATGGGTCCACCCCACCGCAAAATCTCAGCTTCAAATGTGCCCCCTGGGGAAATGAATTGCTTAACCTTTAGAGTTAACTCAGTTCAAATAATCTGTATATACTGACTATCTTACAGGTACAAGCATTATACACTTTCCCATATACTTTTCATAATATTGTATAATATGGACCCATCATAGAACTGAATTTAAATGATAGTCAGTTGGGCCCCTAAATTACAAAAATGTGGTAAGATTGTATGAAGATTGTACACTGACGTAGCTCTCCAGTTCAGCAACCAGTGTTATGTCAGCCCTCCAATTCACCAGCCAATGTTAACTCATCCCTCCAGTTCACCAGCCAGTTTTAATTTAGCCCTCCAGTTTACCAGCCTGTGTTGACTTAACCCCAAACACAGACTGGTAATCTGAGTGCCCACAGAGACTGGTAAATATAAGTGCCCCCCCAAAGAGTGACTGGTAATAAAAGTACCCACAGAGACTGGTAAATTATTATGGGCCCACAAAGACTGCTAACTAAACTGTGCCTACACAGACTGTAAAATAAATAAAAGTTCCACACACCTGGTAAAGGTATATTAGTGCCCCACACGGCTGGTAAATTTAAAATAATTGCCACACTAACTGTATAATTAATATAAGTACCTACACAGCTGGTAAATTCAATGTACTTTAAGTGCCACAAAGGCTGATAATTGAATATAACTGCCCACACAGACTGGCAAATAATTATAAGTGCCCGAATAGATGGTAAATTTAATATAAGTGCCACACAGACAGGTAAATGAATAACAGTTTCTCACACTGACTGGTGAATTAAATGAAAGTGCCATACTCACTGGTAAATTAATATAGTGTCCCACAGACTGGTAAATGAAATAATTTTTTTTCCTCCCCTGACCAGACATGTGATAGTTACAGGAAGGATGAAAACACTGTACTCTTGACACCCAAACAGAATAGAGATCAACACCAACCACCTCACCTCTCGCTCACATGCACACTCATGTGCGCACAGGAGAGTACACACTAGAATGGACTAGAACTTGAGTCGAACTTAACAAGTCCAGTGGACTTGGACTTCTCGAACTACCCGGACTCACATTTCTCTGACTTTCCGGACATTCGATAATATCATTCGTCATCCCAGTTTCGAGAATTATCGAATTTATGAGCCGTTTGGGAACCCTCGAAAGTATTGTTCGTTTTCACTAACCCTCAAAAGTATTTTCGATTTCGGTAACCCTTGAATTTATTGTTCTATTTTCAGTAACCCTAGAAAGTATTGTTCGGTAACCCTTGAATTGGACGTAACCTTTGAATGTAGCTTGCGCAAAACCCAAAAGTTCCCGCTTGTATTCAAGAATTGTTTTAACAGGTTTTGGTGATAGTGACATTTTCCCAGACCATTTCCCACAGCCATTTACAGTAAGATACCATTGTTTTTTAGCTGTAAATCATCTGGACTTTTCGAACTATCACTCCCCCATTGACTTTATGGGTTCGAATTTAAACTTTCAAACTTTTCTGAAGTCAAAAGTTCAAAAACGGACCGAATTTATAAGTTCGGCCATCTCTAATGCACACGCAAATGAGGAACAGAGACTTCTGGTAATTTCCATATTTCCATGGCAGCTTTTATGAAAGCTATATCTTTACAGCATTCCACAAGCTAAATTAAAAAGGTAGGTACTTGTTTTTTTGCTTTTAAATGAAATTTGAAGTAAAAAGTTTCCAAGCCCAAAACAACTGAGGTAAAACTTTTGGGACTTTGAAGCCAACTAACCAATTCCAGTTTGGGCTGCAAGTAAAACTACACAGTGGGGTCAGCACTGGGCAAATTTTAGTTTTGGGGATGGACATGCCCTTTAGTCACCTAAGAGTTCTCTGCCCTGTATAAAAAACTTGGACAGTTCCTGGGGTCAGGGAACCCTTGGTGACATCATTTCCTTAAATTACTCTGTAAGGATGCAGTAACCCTCATATAACACTGGATTTGCAATGGAACCAACAGTGCAATGTGTAAAAACCACTCAGCTACGTAGCTGAAATTTTACTGCTGCTCCTTCTGAAAAGCTTTTCCTTCCCCCACATCGCGAAGTAACAAATTCCTTTAGCTGACTGTAACAAAAAAAAAAAAAATACACATTGCACTTGGCAGCTATCTGGTTAAAGACAGTGAAGAGACTATCAATCTTTTTCTTACTGCTAGAAAAGCCATTATCAGTGTGTTAGCCTGTAGAATGTCTAAAGGTATGATGGGCTGATACTGTCCCTTGTCTGGTTAGGAAAAGATTGATTGTCCCTGCTCCCCTTCAATATCTTTAACCAAATAGCTGCCGGTATGTTGTAATGTGTTATTAATGTTGTTGTTTTTTTTTTGTTACACCAGCTAAAGGAATTATAGTTACTTAGTAAGGTGAAAGGAAGAAAGTTTATCAGAGGGAGCAGCAATAAGAGCTGCGGGCACACTATCAGCAGCATTACCGTGTGTAAAAAACAGGGCCGTCGCTAGAATTTTTAGCACATGAAAAACAAATTCCAATTGCTGCCCCCTTCACCGTGCCCCAAATGACTGGTAAATGATGCCCACAGTAACGGGTATAAGATGCCCACAGTGACTGGTAAATGATGCCCAACATTGATTTTTGATCTGCTGGGCTGACAATCCTTGATTTGATCAAATAAATTGCCAGTCAAAGGGAGGGGGAGGAGTCGTGCTGCATTCTGTTGTGCAATGAAAGTCACGGCTTCCCTTCTATTAAAGTGATAGTACCTCCCGAAATTGTGTTTTTTTTTTTTTACAAATGTCATTTTTTTTTGTCTGCCATCAAAACTGCTGCTTCTCTACAGGGTGCTGCTCTGTAAAGTGCTTCACCTTGCCTCATTAAGGGCGGCCCTGGAAAAAAACATGTTGAAAGTGATCATAATGCAGCACATTTCTTGCACATTAGTGAGCATTTGCGCTAAAATTTTGGCAATAATCTGTTTTTCTGACATGCTACTGCACAAAACCGTGTTACATGCGTCCAAAAACGATGCAGTGCAGACAGTGTGGCAATTCACATTGTAATGCACTGGTATGTGATTCTCACATGATAGCTTATGTATGCATTCTCTGTTCATTCTGCACATTCAGTAAAACCAAACTTACAGTAAAAGCGATTTTGTATCAATATGAACCAAAAATAAATGTTTTCCCTGTTAGTTCCAATGGTTCAAAAACACACAAGTAACAGGGATGAACCTCCTTCATATTATCCCACAGGGCCTCCTTAGGTAAAGAGTTAATCTTTCTACATGTTAACTAGATTAAAATGTGGCAATTTAATTAATGAATCTCATAGTTACATCCATAAATTTGGTCTCTCCAGACAAACAAGTTTGGAATTTTAATGAGTTGGTTTGTTTATGACTGACTAGGCATATTGCAATTATAATGTAACTTGGTTTTTTTTGGAAAGGCTTACTGTTTCGGGACCCACAATTACCTACTCCAGACGAGACCACATCAGTTTCAAAATAACTGTAAGCTCACTTTTGCCACGTTGAAGAGACTCCAAGTAGGCACAGGTTTACACACTGTGCAGGCAGCCAAGCTGCTCACAACTCCAGCATTTTTGTGGTGTGATGCTCCCAGACTCTCTGAAATCAGAGGAACCTGAGGGGCACATCTTGGAGGTGAGATCTAGGGCCACAAAGAAAGCTACATTAAGGTTCAATGGACCCTAGACAACGGACAGCCTGGTTTCCTTACTTTACTCGTCTATTCAAAATGTAATAGAAATATAATACAAACAGTATTGTCGTCAGTGTGTACTAATTATTTAGCAACAATACGCTGTTTGTGTTTACATACAGCTGTTTGGTTTGGAAATACAGATATATATACATATACTATTTTTTAACTACCATTTTTTTACATGATGATTATCTTTATCATCTATCATCTGTCTGTCTGTCTGTCATCTATCTATCTATCTATCTATCTATCTATCGCTTTCTACTATCTATTCTATCTATCTATTCTATCTATCTATCTTTCTATCTATCATCATCTTTCTATCTATCTATCTATCTATCTATCTATCTATCTATCTATCTATCTATCATCATCTATCTATCTATCTATCTATCTATCATCTATCTATCTATCTATCTATCTATCATCTATCTTCTGTCTGTCTGTCTGTTTGTCTGTTTGTCTGTTGTCTGTCTGTCTGTCTGTCTGTCTGTCTGACTGCCTGTCGTCTATCTATCTATCTATCATCTATCTATCTATCTATCTATCTATCACCTATATGTCTGTCTGTTCTGTCTGTCTATCTATCTATCTATCTATCATCTATCTGTCTATCTATCATATCATCTATCTATCATCTGTCATCTATCTATCTATCTATCTATCATCTGTCTGCCTATCATCTATCCATCTATCTATCATATATCTGTCTTCTATCTGTCTATCTATCATCATCTATCTATCTATCTACTCTCTATCTACTCATCTATCTGTCGTCTACCTATCTATCTATCATCTATTCTACCTATCACTATCCATCCATCTTCTATCTTTCTACTATCTATTGTCTATCTATCTTTCTATCTATCTATTGTCCTATCTTCTATCTATCTATCTATCTATCTATCTATCCATCTATCATCTCTCTATCTATCTAGCTAAAGTATAGTATAGTATTTGAGGTTGAATAAAGACATACGTCCATCCAGTTCAACCCATCTAGCAATATCCTCATTTCCTGCCTAACTGTTGATCCAGAGGAAGGCAAAAAAAACCCACCAAATTATTGAAGGGGGAAAAAATTCCTTCCTGACTCCAAGTGGCAATCGGAAATTTCCCTGGATCAACTCTACTTTATGCATCAATATCAGTAACTTGCAACATTCCTTGTTTGCAGAAACTCATCCAGCTTTTTATTGAAACTGACCAATGAACCTGCCATAACAACGTCCACTGGAAGACAGTTCTCACAGTGAAAAACCCTTTCCGAGCTTGAAGCCTAAACCTTTTTTCTTCAAGTCTTAAGGGATGTCCTTGTGTCCTTTGACATGTTCTATTGGTGAACAATGCCCCAGATAGTTTATTGTATGGCCCGTTAATGTATTTAAACACAGTAATCATATCCCCACGCAAGCGCCTTTTCTCCAGCGTACATAATTGTAACTTTTCCAGTCTCTCTTCATATTCAAGCTCCCCCAATCCCCTTATTAATTTAGTTGCCCTTCTCTGAACCCTTTCCATTTCAAAGATGTCCTTTTTGTACACAGGATTCCAAAATTGCACTGCATATTCCAAATGAGGCCTTACCAATGCTTTGTAAAGAGGGAGAATTACATTTTCCTCCCTTGAATCCATACCTCTCTTTATACAAGACAATACCATGCTGGCTCTGGCTGTTGCCGCCTGGCACTGCTTGCTACCTTTAAGTTTGTTATCCACCAAAACTCCAAGATCCCTTTCCAACAGGGATTCACTTAGCACAGAGCCATTTATAGTATAAGTAGCACAAGTATTTTTAAGCTATCTATCTATCCATCTATCTATCATCTCTCTATCTATTTATCTATCTATCTATTCATCCATCCATCCATCCATCTATCCATCTATCCATATATCATCTATCTATCTAACTATCTATCTATCTATCTATCTATCTATTTATCATCTATCTATCTATCATCTATATATCTATGCATCTATCTATCATCTCTCTCGATATATCTATCTATCTATCTATCTATCATCTATCTATCTATCTATCTATCTATATATATCTCTATTCATCCATCCATCCATCCATTCATCTATCCATCTATCATCTACCTATCTATCTATCTATCTATTTATCATCTATCTATTCATCCATCCATCTATCTATCTATCTATCTATCTATCTGTCTGTCTGTCTGTCTGTCTGTCTGTCTGTCTATCTATCTATCATCTATCTGTCTGTCTCTCTATCTATCTATCATCTATCTATCTATCATCTATCATCTATCTATCTATCTATCTATCTATCTATCTATCTGTCTGTCTGTCTGTCTGTCTGTCGGTCTGTCTGTCTGTATGTCTGTCTGTCTGTCTAACTGTCTGACTGCCTGTCTGTATCTATCTATCATCTATCTATCTATCTGGCTGTCTATCCATCTATCATCTATCTATCTATCTATCTATCTATCTATCTATCATCTTTCTATCTATCTATCTATCTATCTATCTATCTATCTATCTATCATCTATCTATCTATCATCTATCATCTATCTATCTGTCTGTCTGTCTGTCTGTCTGTCTGTCTGTCTGTCTGTCTGTCTGTATGTCTGTCTGTCTGTCTAACTGTCTGACTGCCTGTCTGTCTGTCTGTCTATGTGTCTGTCTGTCTGTCTGTCTATCTATCACCTATCTGTCTGTCTGTCTGTCTGTCTATCTATCTATCTATCTATCATCTATCTATCTATCTGTCTATCTATCTATCTGTCTATCTATCTATCTATCTATCTATCTATCTATCTATCTATCTATCTATCTATCTATCATCTATCTATCTATCTATTTACTGTGGCTTCATCTTCTCCCAGCAGGATATAGAGTTTTCTCTCTCCATCTAAGCAGTTGGGATAGAAGTCTGGGATAAAGTCCGACAGCATCTTGAAATGGGGGTCCCATATTGGTTTGTATTTGGGGCAGTGTAGAAGTGTATCTATCTATCTATCTATCTATCTATCTATCATCTATCTATCTATCTATCTATCTATCTATCTATCTATCTATTTATCCATCCATCCATCTATCCATCTATCCATCTATCATCTATCTATCTGTCTATCTATCTATCTATCTATCTATCTATCTATCTATCTATCTATCATCTCTCTCTCTCTCTCTCTCTCTCTCTCTCTCTCTTTCTCTTTCTATCTATCTATCTATCTATCTATCTATCTATCTATCTATCTATCTATCTATCATCTTTCTATCGATCTATTCATCCATCCATCCATCCATCCATCCATCCATCTATCCATCTATCATCTATCTATCTATCTATCTATCTATCTATCTATCTATCTATCTATCTATTTATCATCTATCTATCTATTCATCCATCCATCTATCTATCTATCTATCTATCTAAAGCAAATAGTGTGCACTCTACCTTACAGACTTTTTCCAGTCATGCCTGGGTGCTTCTAATCATGATCCCATCATGCATAGCAGTACAAAATGTATTAGAGCACTCACAGGTCTTGTGAAAATTCAAGTGTTTATTCCATACACACAGCAAAAGTTAACGCTATAGACCATTAACACTCCATAGGAGGGGTGGCAATAGATCCAAGACCCTCTTGGATTAGAACTTTAAACAGGATAAAACCACATGGCTTAAATGATCAGTGTTTATTTAAATGTTTTTTAGATGAACGTTAAACGGTACAGCATTAGGGTATCTATACTATACTATATTATACCATAGGTCTAAGAAATTGAATTTATTTAATGCGCTCTAAGTGTTAAAATTGAGAATTGGTTTTAATTACACTGAGTTGGGATGACTGTTTTATTGTTACCCCTATTTTAGTTATCTAGATTTAAACATGTAGCACTTTTATATTATGACACAGCACTTTATATGGATATATTTATATTTAAAGAATGAAAACTTTATATGAGAGGATTGGGCACTTTATTATATGAATATAGCACTTTATAATGGAAACAGCACTGATCACTTTATATAACACCCTGAAGGGTTAATGGAAGCTAATCATGTGATGGAATACCAAATGGTGGAGTTGATGTTATTTATGGATCACCACAAGTGTTTTTTTATATGGCTTGATAAAGATCCTAAGCACCAGACCAAAACGTTGCCACTTGCTGTGTGTATTGAATAAACACTTGAATTTTCACAAGACCTGTGAGTGCTCTAATACATTTTGTGTACTGCGCAGCGCCGCTCCTACCATGACGCAACCTGAAAAAGTTACTCATGGCGGCACTCCAGACCCAAAAGAAATAAATAAATAATAGGCGGCATTTCCCCCCTTGTAAAATTACCTTAGGAGCGCATCCTAATAGTTACCAATGAGTTCCGGTGGAAGCTCGGGACCCAGAACCCATCACTGCAGCTGTCAATGTTGAAGAGCGGGGAACCCGGAAGTTCGGATCCAATCGGAGTGCTGGAAATAGTTTTTTTTTTTTAATTTCGCCCTGCTACCTTTCTGATTGGCCAGAAAGGTCTTCCGCGCCATTTGCGTAAGTGACGTACGTTACGTACGTGACGTCACCTGACTTGCGCCGCGCGCCCAGGAGGTAACCCCTACCTATTTGCTGAGGGAATGGCGCGGGCGCGGCGGTTAGTCACAGAGCGGCCTGGTGAGAGGAGCAGTATTGGTTTTGGGCAGCGAGCTTGAGCTGAGCCTGTGCTTTTTGCTTGGGAGCCTGGGAGGGGTATCTAGGAGCAGGTGGGTGAGAGTCTAGAGTGTGCTGCCTGCTGGCTGGGCTTTCTGGTTGTACAGTGTGCTGGGCCTGCCACCTGTGTGTGAGGAGGTGTGTGTGTGTGTGTTGTTGAGTGTGTGTGTGTGTGTGGTTGTGGAGTGGGTTGTGTGTGTGTGTGTGAGCGGTGTGTGTGTGAAGAGTGTGTGTGTTGTGAGAGACGTGTGGTGTGAGAGAGTGTGTGAGCGCCGCAGTGTGCGGCGCGTGTGTGCGCGCGCGTGTGTGCGAGCGCGTGTGTGCGCGCGTGTGTGTCGCGCGCGTGTGTGCGCGCGCGTGTTTGCTCGCGCGTGTGTGTGCGCGCGCGTGGTGTGCGCGCGCGTGGTGTGGCGCGCGTGTGGTGTGTGTGCGCGTGTGTGTGTGCGCGTGTGTGTGCGCGCGTGTGGTGTGAGCGCGTGTGGTGTGAGCGCGGTTGTGTGCGCGCGGTGTGTGCGCGCGTGTGCTGCGCGCGCAGTGTGTGCGTGTGTGTGTGCTGTTTGTGTGTGTGCGCGAGTGTGTGTGTGCGCGCGTGTGTGTGTGCCCGTGTGTGTGTTGCGCGCGTGTGTGTGGTCTGCGCGTGTGTGGCGCGTGTGTGTGTGCGCGCGTGTGGTGTGTGCGCGCGTGTGTGTGTGCGCGCGTGTGTTTGTGCGCGCGTGTGTGTCGCGCGAGTGTGTGTGGCGTGGTGTGCCGCGCGTGTGTGTGTGCGCGCCGTGTGTGGTTTGTGGCGCGCTGTGTGTGTGTGTGTGCGCGTGTGTGTGTGTGTGTGTGGAGCGTGTGGTGTGTTGTGTGTGTGTGTTTGTGTGGTGGTGTCGTGTGGTGTGTGGTGTGTGTGTGTGCGTCGCGCGTGTGTGTGTGTGTGTGTGTGCGCGTGTGTGTCGTGTGTGTGTGTGCTGTTTGCGTGCGCGCGTGTGTGTGTCGTGCGCGCGTGTGTGGTGCGCGCGTGTGTGTGTGTGCGCTGTGTGTTGTGTGCGCGCGTGTGTGTGTGCGCGCGTGTTGTGCGGTCGCGTGTGTGTGCGCGCGCGTGTGGTGTGTTCGCGCGCGTGTGTGTGCGCGCGTTGTGTGTGGCGCGCGTGTTGTGTGCGCTGGTGTTTGGTGCGCGCGCGTTGTGTGGCGCGCGTGTGTTGCGCGCGCGGTGTTAGTGCGCGCGCTTGTGTGTGTGTGCGCGCGTGTGTGGTGTGTGTGTAGCGGTGTGTTGTGTGTGGGCGTGTGTGTGTGTGTGCGCGCGCGTTGTGTGTTCGTGTGCTGGTGTGTGTGTTTGGCGCGTGTGTGTGCGAGCGGTGTGTGGTGCGCGCGCGTGTGTGTGCAGCGCGTGTGTGTGCGCGCGCTTGTGTTGCGCGCGCGTGTGTGTTGCGCGCGCGCGCGTGTGTGTGCGCGCGCGTGTGGTGCGCGCGGCGACGTGTGTGGTGCGCGCGCGTGTGTGTGCGCGCGCGTGGTGTGCGCGCGCGTGTGTGTGTCGCGGTTGTGGTGCGCGCGCGTGTGGTGCGCGCGCGCGTTGTTGTGCCGCCGCGTCGTGTGTGCGCGCGGCCTGTGTGGCGCCGCGTTGTGTGTGTGTGCGCTTGTGTGTGTGTGCCGCGCGCGTGGTTTGTGCGCGCGTGTGTTGTGCGCGTGTGTTTGCGCGCGTGTGTGAGGGGCGCGTGTGTGCTCGCGCGTGTGTGTGTGCGCGCGCGTGTGTGTGTGCGCTGCTCGTGTGGTGGGTGCGCGCGTGTGTGCGTGTGTTGTGTGTGCGCGTGTGTGTTTGGCGCAGCTGATGTGGTGTGTGCGCGCGTGTGTGTGTGCGCGCGTTGTGTGTGTGCTCGCGTGTGTGTGTTTCGCCGTGTGTGTCGTTGCGCGGTGTGTGTGTGCGCGCGTGTGTGTGTGTGCGCGCGTTGTGTGTGTTGTTGGCGTGCTGTGTGTCGCGTGCTGTGGTGTGTGTTTGCGACTGGTGTGTGTGGGCTGCGTAGTTTGTGTGTGCTGTCGCGTGTAGTGTGCGCGCGCGTGTTGTGCTGTGCGCGCCGTGTGGGTGCGGCGTGTGTGGGTGGTTGTTTGTGCCCTTGGTGGGGTAGTGCTGTGCGCCGCGTGTCGTCGTTGTGTGTGTGCCGCGTGTTGTGTGCACTCGTGTGTGTCTCGTGTGCGAGTCGCTGTGTTGTGTGTGTCGGCGTGTGTGTTGTGGTCGTGGTTTGTGGTGTCGCGGGTGTGTGTGCCTGTGTGTGGTGTGCGCTTGTGTGTGTGTGCGCGCGCGCTGTGTGTGTGTGCGCTATGTTTGGTGCGCGCGTGTGATGGGTGACGCGCGTGGGTGTGTGCCGTGGGTCCGCGCTGTGTGTGTGGCGCGCGTTAGTGTGTCTCGGCTGTGGCGCGCGGTGTTGCCGTGTGTTGTGCGCCTTGTGTGTGTCGGTTGGCGCGCGTGTGTGCCGCGTTGTGGTGCGCGGCTGTGTGTGTGGGTGGCGACGCCGTGTTGTTGCGCGCGCGGTGTGTGTGCGGCGCGCTTGTTAGTGTGGCGCGCGCGTGTGGTGGTGCGCGCGGCGTGTGTGTGGCGCCGTGTTCGTGGTGCGCGCCGTGTGTGATGTGTGTGCGCGTGTGTGTGTGTGACGTCGTGTGTGTGTGCGTGTGTGCGTGCGTGTGTGTTGTGAAGCGCGTGGGTGTGCGCGCGAGTGTGGTGTGCGCGCAGCGCTGGTGTCGCGCGCGTGTGTGTGTCCGCGCGCGTGTGTGCTGCGCGCACGTTGGTGGTGTGCCCCGTGGTTCGCCGGGCCCGGTGTGTGTGCTGTGTTAGTGTGTGCGCGCGTGTGTGTGTCGCGCGTGGGTTGCGCTCAGCGCGTGTGTGTGTGCTCGTGTGGGGTTGTGCGCGCGGGTGTGGTTGCGCGCGCTTGCTGTGTGCGCGCCGGCGTGTGATGTCGCGACGCGTGTGTGTGCTGCGCGCGTTGGTGCTGCCGCGATTGTGTGTGTGCTCGCGTCTGTTGTGTGGTCGTCGTGTGCCGTGTGGTGCGTCGCGGCGTGGTGATGTGCTGTGGCTTTTTGTGGGCCGCATGTGTGTGTGCGCGCGATGTGGTGTGCGCGTGCGCTGTTTGTGCCGGCGACGTGTGTGGCCGGCGCGTGGTGTGCGCGCTGGTGTTGTGCTCGTGTGTGTGTGCCGAGTGATGTGTGCTGGTGTGCTTGTTTGCGTCGCGTGTGTGTGGCGCGTGGGTGTGCGCGTGTGTTGTGTGCGGTCGTGCGCGTGTGGGTGTGCGCGGGTGTGTGTGCGCCGCGTGCGTGTGTGTGGCCCCGCCCGCCCCGTTGTGGTGTGCGCGCGCGCGTGTTGCGCGCGCGTGTGGTCGCGCGCGTCGTGTGTGCGCGCGCGTTGGTGCGCGCGCGTGTGTGTGTGCGCGCGCGGTGCCTGTGTGTGTGGCCGCGTGTGTGGCTGTGTGTGTGCGCGTGTGTGTGTTCGCGTGTGGTGTGTGGTGTGGTGTGTGGTAGCCGGTGTGATGGTGTGGGTGGAGCCTGTGTGCTGTGGCGTGTGTGTGGCGCGTGTGTGTGTGGCGAGTGTGGTGTGTGCGCGAGTGTGTGGCCGTGCTTCGGCGACGTCGCGTGTGTGTGCGCGGCTGTGTGTGCGCGCCGTGTGTGGGTCGCGCGCGTGTGTGCGCGCCGTGTGTGGCGCGCCACCTGTAGGGCCCATCTGAAGTAGCAGCGTAACATGCGACGTCCTAGTTGCTGGACATTGTGACTGGAACGCGCTGCAGTCGACGAGTGATCCAGCAATTACTCTGCTGATTGCCGTCCGTACGCGGGCCTGGCCCTGAAAGGTGTTTGAGGAGGTGGGATGTAGCGTAATGTGTGTGATAGTGGGTGGTGTGGAAGATGTGTGGTGGACTGTGTGTGTGCGCAAGGTTCGTGTGTGAGTGTGTGGCGTGTGTGTGTGGTGTGTTGTGGATGTGTTTGTTTGGAGGTGCGCCTGGTGGTGTGGGGGAGTCCCGTGTGTGTGTGGGGCTGGTGTGTGGGGACGTGTGTGGTGGGGGGTGTGTGTGTGGATCGTGTGTGGTGTGCGAGGTGTGTGTGTGCGGCGGTGTGTGTGTGCGGTTTGTGCGGACTGCTGTGTCCGTGAAGTGTGTGTGTGTAGAGAGGCCCCTCGTATAAGTGTGTACGGGCCCATCTTAGTCGTAAGCCCTCGTCCGACATACCACGAAATTGCCGCCAGACACTCCTACCATGGCCCCTTGCCCTGGAAACAAGCTGTGGACTGGGACCAATCAGTGACATCCTGATTCCTGATGGTAATAGAGTCCAGACACTGACACTCCTGCTTGAAATTGCCACGATCAACAAGTAAGGCAGCGCAGCGCCGCTAGAACAGGTTTTGGGAGGGAGGGGGGTGGGACATACTGTAGCGTAATTATTGGTGATTGTGGGTGAGCGTGTGTGTGTGAGAGAGTGGTGTGGAGGTTGTGTGTGGAGAGATGTGTGTGTCGCGAGAGAGTGTGTTGTGTGTGAGAGAGTGTTGTGTGTGTGTGTGAGAGTGTGTGTGTGTGAGAGTGTGTGTTGTGTGACGCAGTGGTGTTGGTGAGGAGAGTGGTGTGGTGTGGGAGACTGTGTGTGTGGGTAGGGTTGTGTGTGGGTAGGGTGTGTGTGTGGGAGGTGTGTGTGGGAGAGTCGTTGTAGTGGGAGAGTGTGTGTGTTGAGTGTATTGTGTTGTGAGAGTGTGTGTTGTGTGTGTGAGAGAGGTGTATGAAACGTGTGTGTAGGGGCCCATCTTGTCTGTAGGCCCATCCTGACACTACCATCGATAACAATGCCGACAGCTCCTACCATGCCCCTTGCACTGGAACACTCTGTGGACTGGGCCATCAGTGACATCCTGATTCCTGATGTAATAAGTCCGACACGACAACTCTTTGAAATGGCCACGATCAACAAAAGTAAGGCAGCGCAGCGCCGCTAGAAACAGTTTTGGAGGGAGGGGGGTGGGACCATACTGTAAGCGTAATAGTTTGATTTGTGGTGAGAGTGTGTGTGGGGGGAGTGTGTGTGTGTGAGAGAGTGTGGTGTGTGAGAGAGAGTCGTGTGTGTGGGAGCTGGTGCGTGTTGTGCGCGAGACAGGTGTGTGTGTGTGCGCGAGAGTGTTGTGTGTGCGCGCGCGTTGTGTGTGGCGCGTGTGTGTGTGTGCGCGTGTGTGTGTGTGCGCGCGCTCGTGTGTGTGTGTGTGTGAGAGGTGTGTGTGTGTGTGCGAGTGTGTGTGTGTGTGCGCGCGTGTGTGTGTGCGCGCAGCAGTGGTGTGCGCAGCGCCGTGTGTGTCGCGCGACGTGTGTGTCGCGCGAGAGTGGTGTGCGCGAGCGCGTGTGGGGGGTGTGTGCGCGCTCGCGTGTGTCGTGTGTGGTGTGGTGCGTGTGTGTGTGTGGCGTGTGTGTGTGTGCGCGTCGTGTGTGTGGCGTGTGTGTGTGCGCGTGTGTGTGTGCCCGTGCGATGTGGCTCGCGCGTGTGTGTGTGCGCGCGCGTGTGTGTGCGCGACGCGTGTTTGTGCGCGCGTGTGTTGTGTGTGCGCGCGCGTGTGTGTGTGTGTGTGTGCGAGCGTGTGTGTGTGTGCGCGCGTGGTGTGTGTGCTGTGTGCGTTGTGTGTGTGCGGCCATGTGTGATGTGTGCTCGCCAGCGTGGGTGTGCGCGCGCAGCGTGGTGTGTGCGCCGCCGTGTGTGTGGCGCTCGCAGTCGTTGTGTGTTCGGTGCGCGTGTGTGGGTGCTGCGCGTGTGTGTGCGCCTCGTGTGTGTGCGCGTGTGGTGTGTGTGCGCGCGTGCGCTGTGTGTGCTCGCGTTCGTGTGCCGCGGAGTGTGTGTGCGCCGAGCGTGTGTGTTGCGAGCGCGTGTGTGTTGAGCGCGGTGATGTGTGCGCGCGGTGGTGTGGTGCGCGCGACGTGTGTGTGACGCGTGTGGTGCGCGCGGCGTTGTGTCGCGCGCGTGTGGCTGTGTGGCCGTGCGTGTGTGCTGCGGTGTAGTGGCGTGTGTGGTGTGTGTGTGCGCGTGTGTGTGTGTGTGTGTGTCGTGCCGTGTGTGTGTGGTGTGGTGTGTGCGCGGTGTGTGTGTGCGCGTGTGTGTGCGCGTGTGTGTGCGCGTTGGTTGTGGTGCGCGTGTGTGTGTGGGCCGTGTGTTTGCGCGTGCGTGTTGCGGCGCTGTGTGGTGTGCGCGCGGTGTGTGCGCGCGCGCGTGTGTGCGCGCGCGCGTGTGTGCGCGCCGTGTGTGTGCGCGCGCGTGTGTGCTGGCGCGCGGGTGTGGTGTGATCGTGCTGGGGGCGCGTGTGTTGCGAGTGGTGGCGTGTGTGTGTGTGTGTGTGCGCCGTGTGTGTGTGTGTGTTGTGACGGTGTGTGTGTGGTGTGGAGTGTGTGTGTGGGGTGAGAGTGTGTGTGGGGTCGAGAGTGTGTGTGGGAGCTGTGTGTGTGTTGGGATGTGTGTGTGGGGCGTGTGTGTGTGGGAGGTGTGTGTGTGTGGGGGTGTGGGAGAGGTGTGTGTGTGGGTGTGTGGTGTGTGTGAGGTGTGTGTGTTGTGTAGGGGTGTCGGTGGTGGGGGCCCATCTTGTCTGTAAGGCCCATCCTGACAGTAGCCCAGCGATAACACTTGCCGACAGCTCTACCATGCCCCTTGCACTGGAACATCTGTGGACTGGGATCAATCAGTGACATCCTGATTCCTGATGTAATGAGTCCAGCGACACTGACACCTGCTGTGAAATTGCCACGATCAACAAAAGTAAGGCAGCGCAGCGCCGCTAGAACAGGTTTTGGGAGGGAGGGGTGGGACATCTGTAAGCGTAATTATTGTGATTTGTGAGAGTGCATTTTCAGGGGGCTACCTTTTGTGGGCTGGGGTTCACCTACCTACTTTGGGGCTGGCTACCTACTTGTGTGCTGGGGCTTACCTACCTACTTGGGGGCTGGGATCTACCTACTTGGGGCTGGCTACTACCACTTGTCTGCTTGGTCTACCTCCTACTATGTGTGCTTGGGCCTACTACATACTTGGGGGCTGGGACTACCTATCTAATTTTTGCTGCACCTACCTACCTACTTCACCCTCTTGCTGAATAAAAGAGAAGACGGCACCAGATATTTCCGTGTTTCAAGTATTGAAAGGTTTTTGACCAAAAAATAACTAATATACTTGTTGTCTTTGCCTAAATAACAGATACGATGGATGGGGACACAGTATTTAACAGATTGCTCTTCCAAACATATATTTTGCTGCAGATATTTTTTAAATATTTCTCTTTAGTCTCTTTGACTAAAGTATGTTGGATATTGTTAAAGGAATTTCATATGGCTAGGCTAGTTTTTAGCTGGTTTTGTTTGGTCAGCGCCGCCCTACCATGACGCAACTTGAAAAAGTTGCTCATGCGGCATTGTACTGTCGTTTTTTTGAAAAAGGCGGCATTTTCCCCCGGCCGCGAGACACAGCAGCGCTGGAAGTAAGTGGAACTGTCTGTGTTTTTTGAAAAAGAAAGGCAGCATTTTCCCCCGGCCACGAGACTCACCAGCGCCGAGTTCGTTAAGGTAAGCGGGACTCGACTCGGACTCAGCAGCACCGTGTGTGTGTGTGTGTTTTCTACACAGCTTTGCTGACTCCTTGCCATGCTGGTGTTCCTCATCTGTCTCATCCACGGTCGGTTACAGTAAGGGAATTTTTAAAAAAATTAAGTTGCCAGCTAAATTGTTTTAGGAGTGCTGAAACTCCTTCCTGACAGCAGGGTCAGACTGGCCTGCTTTTGTACATTGGGGTGGTAGGTAGGAAGATAGATAGACACAGAGATAGATAGATGATAGAAAGGTAGGTCGGTTGATAGACAGACATATCCGTAGGTGGTAGATGATAATAGATAGCACAGATACATAATTAGCACAGATACATAATATCAGAGATAGATAGATAGTAGCGATAGCAGAGAGAGGAATAGCAAGAGGATGGATAGATAGATATATGTAAGTAAGAATAGATAGCATAGATAATGGAATCAGGGATAGATAGATAGATAGCAGAGTTAGATAGATAGCAGAGTTAGATAGATACAGAGTAGATAGACAGATTTAGATAGAAGCAGATTAGATAGATGATAAATAGCAAGATAGATAGATAATATAGATAGACAGATAGCAGAGATAGACAGTAGCAGAGATAGCAGATAGCAGAGATAGACAGATAGCAAATAGACAGATAGCAGAGATAGATATATGACAATAGAAAGATAGATAAATATCTATTAATTATATATAATCTATATTAAATATATAATCTGATAATAGTTGGGCCCTGCTGAAAGAGTCTACCTTGACGTGGTAGCAGGGCTTACAAATCTTTTGGCCAATCTTTTTATTCTACAGAGTATGGTAGGGCTTCTATCTGTAGTACCAGTTGCCCACCAAGTTTTTAGTGTTTTCTAAAAATAGAGCGATAAAATAACCATTTTCAAAAACAAAATTATGAAATTTGCCACGCCCACGCCCAAGCCACCACACCAAGCCACGCCCACACACTAAGCCGCGCCGCTCAGTCTAGGGGCGCCATTAAGTTGTTTCAGGGCCAAAAACCCTAGGGACACCCCTGGTACTGCGATCTATCTATCTATCTATCTATCTATCTCTATCTCTCTCTCTCTCTCTATATATATATATATATATATTTATATATATATATATCCATCTATCATCTCTCTATCTATCTATCTACCTATTCATCCATTTATCTATCTATCTATCTATCTATCTATCTATCTATCTATCTATCTATCTATCTCTCCTCCATCCCATCCATCCATCCATCCCATCCATCCATCCATCCATTCCATCCATCCATCCATCCATCCATCCATCCATCCATCCATCCTCCCTCCGATCCATCCTCCTCCTCCATCCATCCATCCATCCTCATCATCCATCCATCCATCCATCCATCCATCCATCCATCTATCTATCTATCTATCTATCTATCTATCTATCTATCCATCTATCTATCCATCTATCCATCTATCTATCCATCTATCTATCCATCTATCTATCCATCTATCTATCTATCTATATACCAACAAAGAGAGTACTGTGCGCTCTACCTTCAGATACTTTGTAGGCCTGGGTGCTGCTGTGATTCTTAAATATCCAACTATAAAGTAAATTGCAGAGCACTCACAGGGCTTGTGCAGAAGTTCCAACTTTATTTCATGTGCAACAAAACAGATAGCCATCAAAACAGATAGCTTTATGGTTGGATATGCATGTATGTATGTATGTATGTATGTATCTATCTATCTATCTATTCATCCATCCATCCATCTATCCATCTATCCATTAATCATCAATCTTTCTATCTATCTATCTATCTAAATATATATCATTTATCTATCTATTTATCATCTATCTATCTATCTATCTATCTATCTGTCTATCTATTCATCCATCCATCCATCCATCCATCCATCCATCCATCCATCCATCTATCTATCTATCTATCTATCTATCTATCTATCTATCTATCTATCCATCTATTTATCATCTCTCTATCTATCTATCTATCTATCTATCTATCTATCTATCTATCTATCTATCTATCATCTATCTATTCATCCATCCATCCATCCATCCATCCATCTATCCATCTATCATCTATCTATCTATCTATCTATCATCTATCTATCTATCTATCTATCTATCTAATCTATCTATCTATCTAATCTATCACCTATCATTTATCTATCTATCTATCCATCTGTCATCCATCCATCCATCCATCCATCTATCTATCATCTATCTATCATCTATCTATCTATCTATCTATCTATCTATCTATCTATCCCTTTGTTACCCCATATTTTGTTTGGACTAATATTTATATTATTGTTTCTCACTGCCAGATTATATTGTATATTTTGTTTATATTTAAATCAAACATGATAAAATCATACATGGCCCATTACCTAAAAGGTTTGAATAGCACTTCCATAAAGACAACCACTAAAAAAAAGAAAAGTTGGGTGCGATCCTACTTAAGAGCAGTAAGTCAGAGGCACCAGTTAACAATTAGCTTTGATCAGCTGGAGTAGTAAAAGTAAATGTTTGATACGTTTCTATGGGTTACAGCAATTGAGCTTGTTTTTATCATCTACTCAGGACCTACAGCATGTTTGAAGACCAACAAAATGGGATTAATATGTTTCATTAAATGCATTACTTCAAAGACAGAATCCTCTGTTTACACCAACATAACAAGTATCTCACACCACAGAGTACCAAAGCAACATGAAAAACTTTCAATTTGCAAACAAAACTATAAACAATCATATCCGCCGTGTTGATGCAATTTAGAACAGAGATGTATAACTACGTTGAAAATTAGATTTCTTAAAGAATTACAAATGGCTGTGAACCTTTAGTCATGCACAGTAGCAATCCAGACGAATCGAAAAAAAGAATTAAATAAACGAGCCCTCAATGAGTAGCTGGTGCATTTATGTATAATAAATGTAATCAAACCTTAATCTTTATTAATTAGTTTAAAATATCCCCAGGAGGGAGAATTTACCAACACACGAGAAATGCAACAGAGTAAAGATTAAAAAATACTTTGAAATATTATTACCTTCCCCACCCCCGTTTTCTAGCTGGTAACTTGACAGAGACCTTCCCAGCAGGATGCCAACCATCACTGGCAAATCTGTACATGCTATTTAATTACTGCCAATGTTTACAAATACAATTCACAGTTACACATAGCTACAAAATATTCATAATGATTTAATAGAGGTTGGTAACATCACTTGTAGAACATGGCTTTTATATTTTATTACTGGCACTGGTTACAAATCCCTCTCTTTTTATGAAACCTTTAGATTGTATGAAGACCCCTAGATTCATAGGAATTGATTTATTATAATTTTTTATTATTATTATTTCATTTATTATTGGTAGAATTAGTTACTGTATGTATGTATCTCTACAACTTTTTATAAATTGATTACAAGCACTTTTAAAGACAATTGCAGATTCCAAGCATTTTAAATGATAAACCCTCCCTTCTTCTCCCCCATTAAAGTGCCCAGGGTGACCTGAACTTCTAGGTCTTCAACCATGAGTTTGCAATGGTTTGGCAGCTATACCAGCAAGTGTAAATTTAGGTAAGTATTGCTTGTAAACCATTTTGAACCCAGGTTTGAGCACCTAGCATTTAAGGTCCTTACGCTGAGTACACTAACAGAGAAGAGAGATTGTTACACTGGAGTTGCCCTAAACAGCTCAGATAAACATAATAAAGGGGATAAATCTATAACCTCAATTTAGAAAGAAGACCTGCATCACCTTTGGGAGGAACATATACAACCATAAGGAGATCACAATCTTAATAGGTGCATGGGACAGCAATCAAAAACAGTGGATACCATTAGTGTCATTAATTTCAGGAATTACACCACCAGCCAATAAATAGCCACAATGAGATACCTGAGACTGGACAAAGGGTAAAAGGTCAAGTGTGAAGAGGCAGAGTAGGGTGTCATCTGCATAAAGAGGATATTGTAAAGCAAATAAACTAATGAGTTTACTTAGGGAAAGTGTGTAATTATAGAGGTCCAAATACATTGCCTCAGGGTACACCAACAGTGAGGTCAACACTGATTGAATAGATATTAAAGACAAATATCTGTTATATTCAGTTAGAACAACTGGACTGGAATTTAGTTCTTGAAGATGTTTCGCTAGTCATCTAACTGACTTTTGCAATTTAGAATGTACAAGAATCTGTTGGCAATTAAGCACCCTGGAATGTCCCAATTAGCATATAACAGCCAGGTGTTAGGGACCTTCTTATGCAAGGTGTGGTTGCATTGAAGAGGTTGGAAACTGCCCAGGCTAAAGTGTCAAAACAGCACACAGTTGTCGAACCTCCCTACCTCTATTCAGGATTGGTTTCTTTATTTTCACATAAATGGCCCCCATGACACCTCTCTTGAACCAGTTCCTTTGCCAATATGTTAACATTACAATCTTCAAAGGTATGTCCTTTTTCCTTAAGAAGCAGGTACATGGGTGAGTCCTCACCTGAGGAATTGTCTCTTCTGTGCTGGGCCATACGTTGGTGCAGTTACTGTTTGGTCTCCCCCACATACAAATCAAAGCATTCTTCACTGCACTGCCCTGCATATATGATGTTGATCTTTTTTTGTTTCAGTATTGGGTGTTTCCGATGTACCAATTGCTGCCTCAGTGTGTTATTCATTACACGGAGCTGGGAGGTATTCCTAAATAAGTATGCACATTGTGGAAGGTAGCTAGTTTTCGGAGTGCTGCCACATTTGTATCCAACTTCTCTGACATTATATGTAGAGATGTCCGAACTTCGCAAAATCGAGGATCCGCGAATTTTTGAAAAAATTTGAAAATTCGAAAATCCGCAAGCGGACCCATGAAAACGAAAAATCCTCGAAAATTTTCGAAAATACGTATTTCCCGCATTTTCGAAAATACGGAATATCCACGTAATTTCGAACATTTACAAAAATACGTATTTTCATGCATTTTCAAAAATACGTGAAATCCTCATAATTTCGAAAATTTTCGAAAATACGTTTTTCCATGAATTTTCGAAAATGCAGTTCAGAAACGTTCGGAAGGCGGAAAACCGGAAAATCCGCGAACTGGGCCATCACTAATTATATGCCTCTGTATGTTGTTTGGGTTAAAGAAGAAAATTCTTCTTAATTTCTCAGAGACCCCTGCAACATATGGGATGACCATGTTCTTTCTCCTGTCTTGCTTTTCCCCTTCACTGTTGGTATTTGTATTATTTCCTTTCCTTCTTCCTCATTTGACAAAGGCCCAGTCCGGATATCCCCAAGTTTTAAGAGCTCCTCTTAGATGTTTAATTTCTTTAGCCTTCGCCTCTGTGCTAGTGGGGATGTTCTCAGCTCTGTGTTGCAGAGTTCTAATGGCACCCAGCTTGTAATCTAAGGGGGGTGGGAGTCCAACTGCTTGCCATGTACAATGCTGTAACACCTTACCCTGGGCAGTTTGATAACAACTCTTGGCCTAAATACAACTACACCTTGCATCAGAAGGTCCTAACTGGTTCACTATAAGTTAGCGCAACTTTAACTCCATATAAGTGACAAATATGCAGGTTACGCAAAAGACACCAGCGCATCTGGCACTCGCAATTTAATATCACGTTTGCGCAACTTTCATCGATTTAAAAATCATGCTGAAGGTAAATCCCTTTGGGAAGGGAGATTTGCCCGGAGCGATAGAGGCTCTGGGTAAATCTCCCCAAAATATTTTTAGTTAGTGGTGAAGGGTCATGGGGATTAGCATTGGCATGGTGCTTGGTAATTTAAAATATATCTTTGCCTTAAAAAAAAAATCAAAAAATGGCACCTTTAGATAAAGCAAGAATATAATATTTTGTACAGCGCTGTGTAGCCAAGTGTCACTTCATAAATAAAATCATACGTACAAACACTACTCAAACTTTTCAGATTTTAAATCTGAGCTTTAGGTCTCGAGAAATAATCATTTGTAATCACAGCATTTACAAAGAAACCTAGAACCTGTAATATGTGCTCCCCACCCCTGACCTCTTACTAGGATTTTTGGCTGCCTGCTAGGATACTTTCTGCAACAAGTAAAGATATAAACAGATGTGCATCACTTGAGCAACCCCAATGGGGGACTGGGCAGTAGAGATGGTCGAACTATTGAAAGTTCGGTCCGTTTTCGAACTTTCGAACTATTGGGAAAGTTCGAAAGTTCGAAAGTTCGAAAACGGACCCATTAAAGTCTATAGGAGGCAAATAGTTCGAAAAGTTCGAGTCAAATACAACTAAAATATTAATGGTAACTTAATGTAAATGGCTGTGGGACCTGGGAAATGGTCTGGGGAGCATGTTCCAATATCCAGGACTTTCGTAAAATCGATTTTACTCTCACGCAAGCTACTTTCGAGCTTTTGCGTTCGAACTTTCGAGGTAACATGGACATTTTACTCGCAGATTCGATGCTCACGTATAGGCTGTAATGGAGACTTTACTCGCAGATTTGATGTTCGCGCCTAGATACCATGTACATTTTACTCGCGGATTCGAACGTTCGAACGTTCGAACATTCGATAAATCGTCGAAAGTCCGGGAAATATCGAAAGTCCGCGTCCGAGATAGTTCGAGAAGTCCGGGTCCGTTCGAACTCGAACAGTTCGGCTCGAACTCGGGTTCGAGTTCGAGTTCTATGCCATCCCTACTGGGCAGCGAAAGATCGCTTTAACAGAGAACAGTCTTGTGTATGGATGGATCGGTTGGGTGTCATTGAGTTATAAGTGTTACAGATAACACTTATAACTGAAGGAAATGGTAGTGAGTAATGGAGTGGGGGCACTTTGAAGCACTCACAAACATTAATCATTTATCAACAAAGCAGATGCTCATAATATGTGAGTAAATATGTTAGTGCTATTATTTTACTTCTCAGAAATTGCAGTTTCAAATAATGTAAAGTTTTTGAGTGAGCATAGCGACCCTTTTTAAGTTTATCATTATTTTCTTTATGTAAAGAAGTTTCAGTGTTGTGTGGGACATTCATGTGAGCTTCTTTCTTACTGGATACTCCCTGTGAAGGCAAGTGATATTGAGATAGCTGGATGAATATTCTAAAACAAGATTAAATACTCCTTTAATGATTCATATGCAGGCCCAGATTTACCACTAGGCACACTAGGCACGTGCATAGGAGCGCCTGTGGTTGGAGGGGTGGCTGAAAATCTCCCCCACCCCTCTACCCCCTATATAGTCTATTATCTTCCCATAAAAAGAGAAAATGGGTGTGGTTTCTGTTTAGGGGCAGGTCTAAGGGCACCAGGCTTTTTGCGCCTACAGGCTACTGAGGTGTAAATCCGTCCCTGCTCATATGTTAAATGTTGGTCAGACTATAACTGCAACAAAAGAAATAAAGTTTTTTTTCCCTTGTATGAAATTACTATTTATAAAATCATCACCAATGTTTCTCGCTCTATGGGCTGCCATACTCATATTTAAACCAGGTCAATCAGACAGGTGTGGATCTTCTTTCCTAAAAAGTAAAGACACTTGCTACACATCCTTTTTTATTTTCACATTGCTGGTTGTAAGTGGAAATAAAACTTCCTGTTTTTGTGGATGAGAATAAATCTCTGAACCACACCCCTTTTCTATTTTGTTTTTTAGCTCTATCTAATCTAAGCCCCTTTTCATCAAGGAAATTTAATCTTTTAGCTAGATCCTGAAATTCACTGGAAAAGTCAAGGTGGGGGTTGCAAAATATGGAGGAATAACCCAAAAGGTATCCATTTAATTAGGGAGGGTGGATGGGTGGATGGTCTCTATGGGTCTCATAACAAATGAACAGCAATGTCTTTATGGTAAGTCATTGTAATTCCTTCCAACCTAAACAAAACATTACTAAAATCTATGAAGATGTCCAAAAACACTTAAGCAAGGATTTATGTATTTACTAGCCCCCTCTCAGTGAGGCCATTAATCCCAACTACAATAGGGGGATTTGAGGGATGGGAATTATTGTATGTTCTCTAATAATATGAATAATATTATCCTGTTTTGCCTTCCAAAGATCCATTTCAACCTATCTTGAACTTTCATAACCTTTCATATTGACCTCCTTTGTTCAGTAATCTGAGAACTTATTTAACTTAGTTCCCTTCATTAAGAAGGACAATATTTCCCCCCTTTGTCTGCAGCCTTGAGAAAGTACCTTTTGCTTGTTTAAGCTCTTTCAGAACTTCTCTCTCATTTACAGGTTATCATGTTTAATTGGCGATGCCACAATGCTCCTAATTTCTTTCTCCATTAAGTCCAAAAATAATTTAATGTTGGGGAATTCATTAAGTGTGGGGGGAGCTTAGATTTCCTTTTTAACTTGATATGATCAAACTCGATAAATTAGCTCATCCTCTCTCTCTTGGTTTACATCTAGGAGAGTTCTTAGCAACGCCATGTCATTTTTTAGCAAACAGGCACCAATACAACGTTCTTTGAGGTTTCTCTTAAAGACTCATGCAATTCATATTATCTATTTGATTTATATTGACTCCTTCAGGAAAACAATTGATATAATGGTGACAATGCATCTGAAATTACTTTCATTTAACAAAACTAGAGATCATTTTAAAAAGCTTATAACCTGTGATTATTGCTTCCAAATGGAAGACATGTGCATTTTTGGGTGACAGTTACAGGCCATGGCCTGCTTTGTATAGTTCCTTCAACAATTAATGGGAATTGATTACTAGTGTTTAGTTGTCACAACGTTTCCAGTGAATGAACATTCAGATGAAAATTCTAATGGAAATGTCCCATAGGACTATATTTTAATGTGTTATTTTAAATTTTCTTGAGTGGGATAGCAAAAATAATTTTTAGGAAACACATAAAGCTTCAGCTTAGAGAAAAATGAGCAACATCAATAGAAAAGGAACAGCAATACATATAATACCATAAACATGTTTCTACCAACATGTCTGGATGGATCCTAATGTAGTTTATACTGTATGTCTGTGTGAATTCTAATGCAGTTAATACTGTATATCTGGGTGGATCCTAATGTAGTACATACTGTATATCTGGGTGGATCCTAATGTAGTACATACTGTATGTCTGGGTGGATCCTAATGTAGTACATACTGTATGTCTGGATGGATCCTAATGTAGTACATACTGTATGTCTGGATGGATCCTAAATAAATGAACCTGAAACTGTTACAAATGTTTACCATCACTGAATCATTTTTAAAACGTACTTAATTCTTTAATTTTCTACAACAACAACTAAAAAAGGCTGATGGACTTCTTTCAAGTTTTGACAGTACTTCTTTGTTATTAGGACAAATAGCTGCAAAGGTATTCCATTACAGCTAATAGTCATCAGCTTGCTGCTGGTTACCACCATTTAGCATAGCAAGCAGGCTGTATTCTTTGTGTCTGTTGAGTTCATAGAAAGTTAAACCCACTTTTGACAACAGACTCAAGCTTAGCTACCATTAAACCCTCTTCAGTTACTAGATGATGTGTTTGAACGGTATGAAAAATTAATGTCGGCTAAACCGTTCTGTTTCTGTCTTAAAACTGCACCTTTTGTTTTGACAAAATGCAGGAAGACTGGGAGGTGAGTATCAACTAAACTATCTTGGCTGTGTTTAATACCTACTAATGAAATGCTGTTCTCTGGGCTAATTTCAAGGCCAAATGTAACTAAAACAATAAGATTATAAAGATAACGACCTTTACAAAGAACTGTGATCACCAAAGAGAATCTAATAATTTAGTTTAGTTTATTGAAAGGTTTTAATTATTAAAAACTGATTTGTAGTATGTTGGTTTTATAGTTTTTCCCTTTTTTATATTAAATTTTTTTAACGCAAAAAACCTTACACTGTTTTCACACGTCACACTGCAACAAACAATCAGGCCCTGGATTGTAATATACATTATTGACTATGAAATAGTTGTTTTGCATGTTACATCCACCTCCAATGCTCTACAGTACTTTGGGGGTTTTCCATGAGGGCCAGTCCAAACCCATCTGAAAACAAACATTAACCTTTTATTAAATATAATACGGATAAGATTTACCTAAAATACAGAACCAAACCTTTGCTAAGCTTGCTTTTTTGTTTATTCACTAATCACTTGGTTGTGTGAATCACTGGGATTACATTTGTGTATATATATTGTATAGCCTTTTGCACATGGGCCTAATGAAGGACCAGAAAGTGTACTGTATTTATCTGGATAGAATGTATGTGAATGTGATCAGTGGAACCTAGGCAATACACATATTGAAGAGTGTAGTGTACAGTGGGGTTTAATAATTCAGGGATCTATTACTATTGTCATTCATATACTGTTTCTTTCAACAGTAAGGAAGTAGACATTGTACAGTCTTAAGAGTGTTAACATATAAACTTACCTATTTCGATCCATTAACACAATAATATAACCAAATACAATTGTTTGTCAGCAACAAGTAACTAATTACTACAAGAGAAATGGTCAAATATTCTTTACAAATAAATTTGTCATCTTGATAGTTGTCTTGCACAGCACTCTGTTTTTAATGTCAAGAAATGGACCAACTTCATTTTACTTCATATCCAGCAGAAACAAAAAATATGTCTTCAGCATTTGCAGTTTGTAAATTACATGGGTTTCTGTGGAAATCCAGTGCCTCTATTCAACTGCACTCTATGCATATGGCTATCAGACTTGTGTCCCTATACACATGTAGAGTGTATTTTCCCCTTTGCCAGACCCTAGATAGGTCTTACGTGATTAGCGTAAATTTAAATAAGTATCTTTGCTAAACTGTGGCAAACTCAGCGTTGCTATAAAGAGACTTTCTGGGAGATACAATAAAAGTTCTTATCGTTTAAAATGGTGCTAATTTTGCCCCAACCAATCAGGTCTTATGTAACATTTGTAAGCTACCATCTGATTGGTTGGGGCAAGATTAGCACCATTTTAAACGATAAGAACTTTTATTGAATAACGCTGTTTTTATGTACAAAATGTGTGTAAATATGTAGTAAATATGTAGTAATTAATACAGCATTACAACTGAATGTATTGCACAGCACTGTGGCTCATTGGTCATTGGTAAGACTACTAACCACAAAGAATATGTTTGTGGTTTCTGCCACAACTATACACACATACATATTGTAAGCTCTCTTAAGCATGGCCCTTATGCGATTGGATTAAATATCTGTAAAGCCCTGTGTAATATGTTTAACACTATATAAGAAGATAGTATGGATATGCTGTGGTACTGGTATTTTATTTATTTTATTTGGTACAAGTTTATTTATTTTATTTGGTAAAAGTAAAAACAAAAATGGACAATTAAAGGTAAATTCATCTAAAATGCACTATTGTTTGTAGCTGATGCAAACAACCAGAAATCAAAATGATTTTCAGGATGTGTTTTTTTTTTCTTTTTAATTTGTGGTACTTTGCAGCCCTCCTCCTATTAATGTTACTGCTTACCATAATAACCTATACCAGGTTGCTTGTTGAACATGATAACCTAATGCCAGGTACAATTCCTATCTGAATAAAGGCTGGAATTATTCAGAAAAAAAGGAAAACAATTGTATTTTGACTACCACTGCTTGCATCATCTAAAGTTTATTATAACAGTATTGAATTTTTTTGCACTTTTAATAAAAATAAACATTTGTTGTTGAAACCAGGGTAGGAGTTGCCTACCATAAACTGATCTGTTGCCAATCAAAACCTGTTGTCATATTAAACACAATTCTGGAGACCACATCTTCACAAGCATTCCAAGATATTGGAGACACTAGATTCAGTTCAAAGAAATTGTCTGAAACATAAAACTAATAAGCAGTAGCAGAGTAACCTAATATATACAGCCTGAAGAAAGGTAGAAGAAGGGGTGAAAATGACAGAATTTTTCAATATATATAATATATATCAAAGAAAATATATATCAAAGAAGCAAAAAATAAGAGGCCTTATCCTGAAACTCTTGAGGTGAAGGCTCAAATGTAGTAACATATTATAAATTACATAGGCGCACTTCCCCCATCATCAAACAGGTTGGTAATACCTTATATAGGGCTATAGGGCGGTGCTTGGGATCCACCAACTATAATATCCAATAATAAAAGAAGAAGACAGGACTCCCAATACAGTATCCCTCTTAGCACTCACTTGCCCTAATTTGTAAAAATTTACCATTATTGACACATTATATTTACGTATATACTACCTTAAACTTTGTACAAAAACTACATATATCATAAAGATATCAAATAGAAAAATGTTAGAATCTTGATACACAATATACAGTGCTGTTAGAAAATCCCAAAGGTTGGCAGGGCATCCCTTTAAACATACCTATGGAAGTCACAATTGAAAATATTGAGCAAGGTGTATGTTCCCAGAGCATCAATTTGTACATGTGAAGGTTCTCATTCATCCAGGTCATGGTATATCTGTTGTATTCAATTAGATCAACTGGACTTGAAATGTAGTTCTTGAAGACGTTTCGCTAGTCATCCGACTGGCTTTCTCAATTCAGAATGACTTGTACAAGAATCTGTGGCAATTATGTACCCTGGAAAATCCCAATTAGCATATCACAGCCAGGTGTTAAGGGTGTGATTGGATAGTGGCTAAGAGGTGTTATAGGAACGCCCAGAGTAAGGTGTTAAAACAGCATTGTACATGGCAGACAGTTTTGGGTCAACCACCCCCCCACCTCTATTTAGGCTTGGTTTCTTTATTTTCACCAAGGACTTCCAGCCAGAAATGGAAGTCCTTGGTAAGGGCTTGAATTTTGCCATCACCCCTAAAGCCATCCCTGTGGTGGATATTATAGCAGCCACAGAAGCCTCTATCCACAGTAATAAGGTATCACAGAGTGAGGCAGAACAACTTCGCCTTAAGGTATCTGCAGCCTTAGCCAGTGCTAAAACTCCTTCATCTAACCTGACTACACAGGAAAGAAGAGCCTTAACATCCCTCAAGAAAGATTCCAGTATCACCATTCTACCGGCAGATAAAGGAAGATGCACAGTGGTACTCAACACCTCAGACTACCATGATAAGGTGACCATGCTCCTGGCCGATAACAACACATATGAGGCTTTAACAAGGGATCCCACCAGCCGTTACAAGAAAAGTCATAGACTTACTACAACAGCTTCAAAAGTATAAAGCCATTGACCGAGCAATGTATCATCGCCTCTACCCTGGTGAGGCACATCCATGCATATATGGACTCCCAAAGATACATAAGGAAGGGGCCCCACTAAGACCCATAGTCAGCAGCATCAACTCTGTAACATACAAGGTGGCAAAATATCTAGCTAACATCTTAGGACCTTTGGTGGGAAGTTCTAAGCATCACATCCAGAACTCTCAGGATTTCACCAACAAGATTGAAGATATAGTACTCGGTGTAGAAGAAACTATGGTGTCCTATGATGTGACATCTCTCTTCACTTGTATACCCACCAAGGAGGCTGTTGACATGGTGAGAAAACGGCTGGGCCAAGACAGCACTCTTACCAGCAGAACTGATCTCAACCCAGAACAGGTGTGTTCCTTGTTGGACTTGTGCCTGAATACAACCTATTTCAAATACAGGGATAAGTTCTATAAGCAAAAACATGGATGTTCTATGGGATCTCCAGTTTCACCTATTGTGGCCAACCTTTACATGGAGGAGGTAGAAACACAGGCGCTTAATACCTTTAAGGGCATAGCACCCAGCCACTGGTTCAGATATGTGGATGACACCTGGGTTACCAGAAGGAAGTACAAGCTTTCACAGAACACATTAATGTGGTAGACCAAAACATCAAATTCACAAGGGAAGAGGTACAAAACAACAAACTGGCTTTCTTGGACTGCTTGGTAGAAGTTAAGGAAAATGGTAAACTGGAAGTAGAGGTTTACAGAAAACCAACACACACAGATCAGTATTTGATGTTTGACTCCCACCACCCTTTAGATCACAAGCTGGGTGTCATCAGAACCCTGCAACACAGAGCCGAGAACATCCCCACTAGCACAGAGGCGAAGGCTAAAGAAATGAAACATCTCAGAGGAGCCCTTAAAACTTGTGGATATCCAGACTGGGCCTTTGTCAAAAGAAGTAGAAGGAAAGAAAAAGAACACGAATACCAACAGTGAAGGGGAAAAGCAAGACAGGAGGAAGAACATGGTCATCCCATATGTAGCAGGGGTCTCCGAGAAATTAAGAAGAATTTTCAAAAAACACCGTATCCCTGTCTGCTTTAAACCGAACAACACACTGAGGCAGCAATTGGTACATCCGAAAGACCCAATACCTAAACACAAGAAAAGCGACATCATATATGCAGTGCAGTGCAGTGAAGAATGCTCTGATTTGTATGTGGGGGAGACCAAACAGCAACTGCATCAACGTATGGCCCAGCACAGAAGAGCCAATTCCTCGGGTCAGGACTCAGCCGTGTATCTGCATCTTAAGGATAAAGGACATACCTTTGAAGATTGTAATGTTAACATACTGGCGAAGGAACGTGACTGGTTCAAGAGAGGTGTTAAGGAGGCCATTTATGTGAAAATAAAGAAACCAAGCCTAAATAGAGGTGGGGGATTTCGACACCAACTTCTGCCATGTACAATGCTGTTTTAACACCTTACTCTGGGCGTTCCTATAACACCTCTTAGCCACTATCCAATCACACCCTTAACACCTGGCTGTGATATGCTAATTGGGATTTTCCAGGGTACATAATTGCCACAGATTCTTGTACAAGTCATTCTGAATTGAGAAAGCCAGTCGGATGACTAGCGAAACGTCTTCAAGAACTACATTTCAAGTCCAGTTGATCTAATTGAATACAACAGATATATCAATTTGTACAGTTCCATCAAACGGGTAAATGACCATGTGTGTATCTTGAATTAATAGATTTACAGCCAAACCAGATGCAGGTAATGATCCCCAAATTTTGAGCAGCTTTTACCTCTTACCGGGACTTATTTGGCCAAATATAAATGTCAGCCGCTTATCACATGTCCACACTACTGTGTGTTTGTGGATAATTCCACTCACCTAACCAGTGGATTCCATGTCCTCTTCACCCAGAACTTCCAGTGGAGTGCTGACTTCGAATTCTGTCGGTTCTCAGTGACACACACCGGATAGTATTGCATCCCCACAGACAACTTGCTTACACTGACCTACGAGCGCTTTGCTTGTGCACCATAATTTTGTCCCACAGGGTCCCCGTTTAGTGGAACTGTAGTGGAACTGTACAAATTGATGTTCTGGGAACATACACCTTGCTCAGTATTTTAATTGTGACTTCCATAGTTATGTTTAAGCAGGGGGATTTTTTAAACAGCACTGTACATTGTGTATTAAGATTCTAACATTTTTCTATAAGACATGTGTTTGATATCTATATGATATGTCTAATTTTTGTCAAAATGTTAAGGTAGTATATATTTAATTATGTTATGTCAATAAAGGTTGATTTTTACAAATTAGGGTGTTGAAAGTACCGTATATACTTGAGTATAAACTGTCCCGTACTTATTTTTAACTGATAGATCAGGAAAACTGCTTGACTCGAGTATAACTGAGGGTTAACTTTCTCCCAAAGAAAGCCCCATAGATAGTTCCACAGACAGTCCCATACACAGCCCCATAGAAAGTCCAATACACAGCCCCTAGGAAGTCCCATACACAGATCCATAGAAAGTCCTAAACACAGCCCCATAGAAAATCCCATACATAGCCCCATAGAAAGTCCCATACACAGCCCCATAGAAAGTCCCATACACGGTGCCATAGAAAATCCCATACACAGCCCCATTGAAAGTCCAATACACAGCCCCATAGTAAGTCCCATACACAGCCCCATAGAAAGTCCCATAGAAAGTCCCATACACAGACCAATAGAAAGTCCCATACACGGTCCCATAGAAAGTCCAATACACAGCCCCATAGAAAGTCCAATACACAGCCCCACAGAAAGTCCAATACACAGCCCCATAGAAAGTCCAATACCCAGCCCATAGAAAGTCCCATAGACAGCCCCATAGAAAGTCCCATACCCAGCCCCATAGAAAGTCCAATACACAGTCCCATAGAAAGTTCTATGCACAGCCCCATAGAAAGTCCCACACAGCCTCATAGAAAGTCCCATACACATTCCCATAGAAAGTCCCTTACACAGCCCCATCAAAAGTCCCATACACAGTCCCATAAGTCCAACCACAGACCCATAGAAAGTCCCTTACACAGCCCCATAAAAATCCCATACACAGCCCCACACACAGCCTCATACACAGATGTGCCCTGCATACCTTTCTGTGCAGCCTGTTTGTTGAATCCTGTTACTTCTATCATTTTTTCCCCTTTTTCTCTGAGTGAGCAGGACAACAATTGCTTAACCCACCAAAATCAAGAGGATTCTGTGTGTTACAGGGTACAGCTTTTGTTTTCCCAGGGCTATGTGATTTTGTCCATTGCCTGACCATTTTACATGTGCCCCATTGACTTCTAATGGTCCATTTTCAGATTTATGTATTTTTTCAAAATTACTAAAATCCAAAAGCAAAACAGAACTTGCTGGTTACAAACATCTCTAGGAATGAACATTATTATGGGAGATTCAGCTCTGTTTAGGCTGACTACATGAGCTTGTAATACATCTGCATCTCCCATCTAGTTTTCTATTACAATGATGTTTGGTACAAACTTACTGTAAAAATGACCCCAGTAATGATTTTTTGTTATATAATTTATAATCTCTTCATAATACATTTCTATACATGTTATATACAATTATAACACTTCATTTACTTAAACCTGCCTTGGGTCACTTTTTATTTATAAACAAAAAAAACCCAGTTCCCACAAATGATACACATGGAATATTAGTCTTATGCCATGTTATTTCCAGCCTCCTAAATTCCTCATAATAAAAAATACTGTAGGATATTTTTTTTAGCATGGACTAAAACTCCCATTAGTTCGCTTCACAGACAGGTTTATGAAATTTACAAATATTCCATTTTATGTCAAATATTATGGAAGTCTATTATGGAAACAATCCTTACAATTAAAGGGGAACTGTGGTCTCCAAACAAGTTGAGTTTAAATGAAAGGAAAGTCTCCTAACTTTAAAATGAGCCATCAACCACCTCTCTACGTGCTCCACAGCCCAAGATATAAAGAAATGACTGACCAGAAAGTTAATGGGTGGGAGGCTGACATGTGACATTCCTAAGGGTTCTCCTGCACAGTGCCGCAGGTGAGCACAGCCTCAGACTCCCTCAGTGTGTGAGGGAGACAGGAAGTCCCACCTCCTCTCTGCTGTGTGAAGGACCTGCAGCTGCAGAGAAGGTAAGGGAATCTACAGCCCTCTCTCACTATGTGAAAACAGCCTTTTCATGTTTCCACAGAGTTTTCAGCCAAGGCACCCGCGAGTGGGCGGGGCCACATGGGGCTGTAAGGGAATGGGCCAAGGGGGGCCTGCAACTGGAGGGACCATGGGGTCCATGCGTGGGAGGGACCAGGGGGGCTGCAAAGGGGAGGAGACACAGGGCAGATTGACTGACAGGTTTCAGAGCAGGAAGCAGGAAGTGCAGGGGACCTGGTGATGCTGCTGCCATATCACACACAAAAATGTAAATATCTTCAAAACTATGCAAAATAAACAATGGAAATAATTTGCAAAAACTCTCAGGAGAGCAATTCCTAGCAATTTAATTAAGTCATTTTTGGACCACAGTTCCTCTTTAAACATGACTGCTAAGTACGCTCTCTGGCTGACTTGCCAGGTGGCAAAATACCCTTAAGCCTGAAAATAACCTTGTGACTAAAATGTGACTGGGACTGCAGTCCATCAGTGAGTGGCCCTTGTTTGTGGCCCCTAGAGGTCTATCTATCTTGGCCTAGCCCATGGGGGAAGGGAAATCAGATGTGGCTTTTTTATTACTTCATGAGATTGTGAATATCCATTGGAAGTTTACTCACTAAGTCAAGCAGTATATTTTGAAAGCTGCATTGTCTGTAAAAATTAACTTTCCATATTAAAAGTCTCCCTTTATTTTTCAGTACTCATCTTTTTATTATAATATTCTCCTATACAAATCCAGGTAGCATTTTCATGAAACTTGCAGGTCTGCCTTTTTGTGTGCAGTGGAAATAGTATTTGAGGCAAACATAAGACAAAATGATGACAGAAGCATAAGGTGGGTAACTTGGGTGGAAATATGTTGAATATTAGGCAGTTATCAAACATATCAGTAAACCAATTCTGCTGGGCCATAATACCGACAGCACCCCTTTAATTCTTGTCCAGCAGGCCACCAATCAATTTAGTATTGGCAGGAATTTCGAGTCCAGGTCCATCCATGTGTACAAGGCTTCAGTGAAATAGTTATAAAAACATTCTAATGGTTTGTGGAGTTTCCCTGTAATTCTGTCGATTAGAAAAATAAATTTACTGAGCCCAGGGAAGCATCTGGGGAGATAAAAGTTAACGCACCACAGGAGATGCTATTAATATTGAACAGCGAAGCATACATGAGAAAAGCTAAATAACACAGCAGTATTTTAAACACAGTCATAATTAGTGCAATAAAACAGACGATTGTACATATTTATTAAATAAAGATGTGTGTTACCACATAAAATGTTTTTTTTTTTTTTAAATCTATGGATTTTTGAATGTTGGCTTAATATTAGATTTAATATTATTTATATTAAAGTAAATTGCAGTAAATAAATAATTGCAATTCATTTCACTGGACTGCACTTATATATGGCAAACTTCATTATGTTTCAAATTAGCATTTCTACATGCAACTTGCTTTCATAAAGCCGGTCTAAGCCTGTGACCCTTTATACCTGTATAATCTTTAGATGCCTGGCCACTGAATAACTGTAATGCCTATAAAATAACTGCTTTGGTCAGAGTAGCAAATTATCAGCCAGACCTGTAAATATACGTTTCTAACAAACACCTGCCTGGAATGCTCCTCCTCTGTATATTTCTATTTACATTTGTCTCAGTTGCTATTAATTTATTTATATGTGATTGTATGAAATGATTCTAGAATCTGCGGACAGAAGACTCATTGTTCAAAGGTAATTAAAGGTAAACATAACTCAATACAAATAAAATACACTAATATTTTGGTTGAGAGAAAATACATTTGCAGATTTGTTTTCAGTGAAAACAGCCATAGAAATTTGTGAGCAAAATAAAAAGCTTTGTTCTAACAACTTAAAATATATTATGCTTCATTAGGGCAATGAATGTCTATCAATCATCCTTGTAATGCGTATAGATAATTAGCTATAGGCTTGCCTAATTACGTCCATGAAACTTGAGTTGTGACTCTAAGATTTCTGAAATATAGTCTGGGATGTATCTAGTAACAGTATGATTATCCCCTACCTGGGAAATAGTGCTACATGCAGGCAGCAGGACGGTTCAAAATGATTGAATCATATTGCTCAGCTGGAAGGTGCAGATCATGTCACTTAACCCTATCAGTACTGGACATTTAGGGATAGTTATTTGTATTGGATGTAGTAAGACAACACTACTAAAAATGTTGAATGGATATTTTTACAGGACTATGCAGAATTTTACTTAGCTAGTTACCACAATGCAGTAAATCCTTTTGCGAGAAATCCTTTTTCTGTAGTGTAGGGCTCCCTCCCCCAACCCCAAACGCCATAGTACTTTATCACAAAACTCCCCCAATCATTACTTACTTTGCCTCTCTCCTCCGACTTTCAGCCCCGGTCCTGTGCTTGCATGAAACTGCAAGCAGGGGACCGGCAGCCGCGTCCGTGATTGGCTCAGAGGTAGCCAATCATGGACGCGGCTTCCGGGTTTACTGAACGTCGGGGGAATCAGGCAATGTAAGTAGAGATCGGGGGTTTTGATTGAAATAACCATGGTGTTTGGGGTTGGGGGAGGGAGCCCTACACTACAGAAAAGGGGATTCACACTAGGGGGAGGGAGAGAGAAACGGGAGGGAGAGGAAAGGGATGAGGGCTGCACTGAGCATGTTGTTTTTCTCTCAGAGGAGAGATAGGAGGCAGAGTCCTATATGGTAAGGATTTTTATTCACTACACAGTAGGGCAAGTAGTTGGTTAAATTATAGTTTTGGGGTTGGACATGCCCTTTAATTCTGCCTATATTATTTTGGCTGCACTGCCCTATTTACAAAATGTTTCGAAAATAGCACAGCCACTGCAAAATTAGCACAAAACTCACGCAAACATGAAAATAAATTGGGTAGCTTGGGGTTTATGCTAATTTAGGCAGAGCGGGTGATATTGCCCTGTGAGTCTAATTTAAAAATTAATTTTAGTTCTGGCCACAGACTGGTTTAATATTGAAATTAAAATAATCTTTGAATTATGTTTTTTTTTAAATTATAACCCCATGATTAATCTAATTATAGAAAAGTTAATGTGTGTATGTGTGTAAAACTTCCGAACGGTTGGGAATATATATTTTTTTAGGACACTAGGTATTCATACATTTCAGGACCAGGAAAAAACTACTTTTTCAACTTTTACAAACCACCCACTTTGACTCTTTGTTAGTTAATTGGGGTTGAGATCTAGCTTGTGTGCTGCCATCTGGTGGTGAATTGAGTGATCACCTAATTTAAAGGGGAACTGTGGTCAAAAAATGACTTTAGGTAAATTGACAGGAATTGCTTTCCTGAGTATTTTTGCAGTTTTTAAAGATATTTACATTTTATGTGTGATATGGTAGTAGCATCACCAGATCCCCTGCACTTCCTGCTCTGAAACCATGTGACAATCACCCCTTGGCCCATCTACTTTCAGGCCCCCCACTTGAGGGTGTCATGGCCCACCCACACGTAGGTGCCTTGGCCCCTCCCCCACTCTGACCTCAAAAGATACAATTTCTGTGGGTACCTTTACACAGCAGGGATGGGGAGGGACTTCCTGTTTTCTTTACACACAATGAAGTCTGAGGCTGTGCTCTACCACCGGCAATGTGGAGAAGCAGCCTTTGGAATGTCACGTGTCATCCTCCTACCAATTACATTTCTCATCAGTAATTTCTTTACTTGGGCCTTTCATTTAAAATAAACTTGTCTGGAGATCACAGTTCCACTTTAATTAGAGATGAGATCTGACCTTTGTGCTGACATCTGTTTGGGACATGAGTGAGTATGAATGGGTTGTGGATCAGGTAGGTTCGGACAGGTAGTGGGTGTGGGTTGCTAGTCTGTTAAATTTTGGGGGCGGTTTGCTGTGGGTGCAGGTCTGATCATGTAGCAGGTCTGTTTGCAGGTCTGTTTAACTTCAGGTACTGGTTGGGTTGGGGTCTGACTACTTGTAGCTCAACTTCATGCTGCGGTTATGGAACCCACCAGCAAAGTGGTCGGGCGAGAGTAACGGTATTGCAGGTGCATGTCAGGTTGCAGGTCTGATTCATTTTTGGTGCAGTTAATGGTTTAATGGTTGTGGGTGAGATGCGGGTCTGAAAAATTACACCCATGTGGTTGGGTGCGGGTAACGGTTTTGCGGGTGAGTGTCAGGTTGATGGTCAGTTTCATTTTGGGTACAGGTAATGTTTTTACTTAATCTGACCTTTGTGATGCCATTTGTTGGTGAATTGAGTGATCTCCCTGCTGAGAAACAACTGAGCCCAATAAAGTTTTGATTGGTAAAAAACGGGGAACACCAAGTAAGCTGCAAGCAAAATGTGCAAGCAAAGTTGATTGATAAAGTTCAAAATAGATTAAGATATATTGCATTCAGGAAAAGAGGTTATTGAATCCTGGATCCTACCCAATAAAATCAAGCAACTATTAGTCGATTAAGTAGCATTTTTAAAGTGTCTCTAAATTCATGTGTTTGTTTGGACAAATCAGTAGAACAAGTGTTTTTACTTATCGTATAGGTAGCCAGACCACAATTGCTGCTTCTCTGTGATGGTTCCCTTTCATTTTAAAAGACAATTCACGCAGGAAAATTTCTGATCATGAACATAATTGTCTAGAAACAAAGGTTAAGTGATTGTAGTAAATCTTCCTTCATCCAGTACTGAACATACTAACTGTTTACCAAAACAGCACACATGCTGTTAATATGTACATATATGTATGTGGACCTATGCGGCTGCTCTAGATTTGATCAGATCTTGTTTGTTAACATTGCTTTGTTGACCCAAAGGCCCACAACTTGGTGTCACCCCTGTCGCCAGCACCCTGGCTATGAGTTCACTGCCCAGTCTACTTGTCTCCGCTTTTCTATACGCTTCATTTTCCTGAGCCACTCTGAGCTGGCGTCATCCATCTAGTCACAGCTCTCCAAGTTTGCCATGTGCAGTGACCCTGCTCTGACCCTGAACCATGATACAAACTATGGGATTGTAATTAATCTCTAATTACCCACAATACCCCAGCCTTCTGCTCAGAAAAATTCCCAAGCAGTTTACATAGCACTGGTCCATTCAAAAGATGTACAGATAAATACTTGGTATAAAAAATAGAAAAGTCTAGTGTAAAATTAATGTGGATAGGCAAAGTATTTTTTCCTATATATTAATTCATTGAGAAAGTTGTTGTCCCATATCATTTTTAATTTTTAGTGATGCTGTATGTTATAAGCCATTTTAATAATCTGCAAAGATGCGGGTCCAGACTTTGTTACTTATGGTTATTTTTTTAAATAATAAACATACAGTGCTAACTAGATATTTTCAGTGTTTCTCTGTTCTGTTGATGCAGAACTACAACACTCACAGTCAGATTTACAGAGAGCTGCAATCACTGGGCTTTGAGTGATTTAAATGTCACAGCAGCTCTGAGTAAATTGCAATCAGGTTTTACACGATCCGTGACTATTAACTGGCATTAAAAAGTAGCGCAGAAAAAGACACAGCCATGATTCTGATTTCAGCATGCAGCAACTAGAAATGGGATCCGAGTCCGACTTATACCCAAATCCGACACAGAACCCCTCGGTTCCAAAATCCCAACGTTTCTTCCGAAAGCCGACAGATCATTCGGATTTCGGGACTTTGGAACATATTTCCAAGGGTTACTGAATATACAAGTTTATTTTCGGTAACCCTTGAAAATAGCCTTGAACACTTCGAGGGTTACTGAAAATAACCTTGTATTTTCAGTAACCTTTGAAAATGCATTCCGAACCCTCGAAAATGTATTCCTTTTTTGGATTTTCGGATCTTTGGGTTTTCCCTAAGAACCGTAAATCCGAAAACGGAACAAAACCTACGAGCTTCAGCCATCTCTAGCAGCAACTGTGGAGGTAAGTTTTATGAAACCCACATTAAAGTCTCACTAAGGGCTGCATATTCTGAAGAACATAGCATTACATATTTCACATAGAAAACACATTAGTTTTCCTGCTAATGCAGTCTGTTTGCAGTGCAGTGCATTTGTGTTTTTATCATACTGCTGCACGCATTTTTATCCAGTACACATACATTTCCGCTGTAATGATTAGAGAAGAATAAAACTGCGTTTCTGCAGAACGCAGTTTTATTTAAATTAAAGCTCAGAAAATCTGTTTTAAACCCAAATGAATCGGAATTTTTCAATAGCTATTTTCAATATTTCAAATGGAAATTTAGAATTTTCATTTATTTTAAATTTACGTTTTTTCAATGAAAAAAAACTTTTGAAATTTATAAAAATAATTGGATTTGTGGATTTTTAGGACCAGCTGTTCTTCATCGAAACCAGGCTCTCTAGTATATAACATTAGTAATGATATGAATGAAAAATGCAAACACACACATTAAATTACCATTATTTTATTTCCTGTGCTTTGCCAGTGTGTGTTATAGTGTGAATGAAGCCTAACCTGTAGTAAATAGGCAAGCATGACTTTAAGACTGGAACCAGTGCAGTGTGGCTCTGGTAAATATGGGTGATAATTTCTTTGGTAGTTTTATGTTCCTAATAAAACCTTATTTAAAATCTACACAGGGCTAGACAGCTCTGTGGCATGCACTGTTACAAAAAAAAATTCTGAATCGATTAGCAGGGCTGGAAAGATGTCTCTGAAGCATATCAACTAAAACAGAGTTTATTTATGAAGGCAGAAGAGGAGGCCCATCAGTGCTTAGTGTTGTTTAAGTACCAGACATAGACCAGCTGATTCAAGAAGTCTCCAGAAAGCCAAGTCTCTTTGTAAACAGACACCTGCTTAGTTAAAAGAACCAGCTTACAACTCTTTCCTATCAAACTGCTGACATGTGCATCTGATAAATATCCTATTTGAGAATCTGGACTGTGGACACAAACTTTCGGAATACATAAACCATGCAAAGATTAATTCAATGTACTAAAAATCTCTTCATTCAGGATACTGATGGAAACAAAGCTTTAGAGGCATGAATCCTATGTTTATACTTCACAACATATAATGGTGTGGTCTGAAATCATTACTAGAAATATTTGAATTTCAATAAAAGATACTAAATGCATCCTACATGCTTTATTTTAGCAAGATGCTAAACCAATAAGATGAGAAGTCATTAGGCCTTTTGCATAAATATCTCACGTTTGTCTATTGTTGGAGAAGGGAAACCATCTGTGACAATTTGTCCTGTCATTATCTGCATCAAATTAAAACATACATGCCATAAATATGTAGACTGCACTCTTCCTGGGGACACACATAAATGCAAATGCATAACATAAGTAGGGGTGTTTTTAGCACCTGAAACAACTTTGGAATGCAGCCTTTAGGTAAAGTGGGTATGGATTCATCAGGGAAAGCAGGAGTGGTTTGTGGAAGTGGGTGTAGTTTATGAAGGTGGGTGTGGTGGGCTGCCTTTTGAACTGAAGGGCTGACTTAACACTGACTGGTGAACTGGAGGGCAGACATAAAACTGACTTGTGAACTGGAGAGCTGACTTAGCACTAACTGGTGGACTGAAGGGGTGATTTAACACTGTCTGGTTAACTGGAGGGTTAACTTAACACTGTCTGGTTGACTGGAGGACTGACTTAATACTGACTGGTGAACTGGAGGGCTGACTTATCACTGACTGGTAAAAAGGAGGGCTGACTTAACACTGGCTGGTGAACAAGAGGGCTGATGCAACACTGATAAGTGAAAAGGTGAAATAGAGGGTGGACTTTACACTGGCTGGTGAATGGAAGTGATAGCTTTACAGTGGCTGGTGAACTAGAGGGCTGATGTAACACTGACTGATGAACTGGAGGGCAGACTTTACAATGGCTGGTGAACTGGAGTGCTGGCTTTACACTGCCTGGTGAACTGAGGGGATGACTTTACACTGGCTGGTAAACTGGGGGGGCTGACAACAACACAAACTGGTAAATATAAGATGACCTCATGCCCAGTGCACACTGATTAATACATATAAGATGCCATCATCCCCAGTCCACACAGATTGGTACATGTAAGATGCCTTTATACCCAGTTCACACAGACTGGTAAATATAAGTTGCCCTTATGTCCAGCTAACACAGATAGGTACATATAAGGTGCCCTCATGCCCAGGGGGGTATGTTGGTGGTGCCAGGGATAGATGAGCTGGTGGTGCCAGAGGGAGATGTGCTGGTGGTGCCAGGGGGATATGCTGGTGTTGCCAGAAAATTCTACTTTTATTGCTAAACAGCAGGGGTGATGTGCCAAATAAGTTGTGCCATGGAAGGAGGTGCTGGTGGTGCCAGAGGGGGTTTATTGCTATTTATATTGTGGTCATGTTATTTTTGTTTTTTTTTTTTAATTATTATTTTTGTTTTGTTGTTAAATGATTTAATAAATATTACAAAATACTTGCAATCTTGCTTTTACCTTCTTTACTTTATGAATAACATGACAATAGTGATATTTGTGTAAAGGAACATTAGGGCCCCCCCAAAAAATCTGACTTGTGCCTTGTGACCCATTTGGTCTTAAAGGGGAACTGTGGTCTCCAAATAAGTTAAGCTTAAATGAAAGGGCAGTTACCTACCTTTAAATCGAGCCATCAACCACCTCTCTAAGTGCGCCACAACCCAAGATATACAGAAATGACTGACCAGAAAGTTAATGGGTGGGAGGCTGACTTGTGACATTCCTGAGGCTTCTCCTGCACAGTGCTGTCAGCGAGCACAGCCTCAGACTCCCTCAGTGTGGGAGGGAGACAGGAAGTCCCTCCTCCTCTCTGCTGTGTGTCCTTACAGAGAAGGTAAGGGAATCTACAGCCCTTCTCTTTCAATGTATGAAAACAGCATTTTCAGGCAGAGTTCTCATTCTGCCTGAAAGGGATGTTTCCACAGAGCTTTCTGTAGGGGGGGGGTCTGAGTGACCCACGGCACCCACCTAGATGGTGGGGCTTAGGCACCCGCGAGTGTGCAGGACCACAGCACCCGCGAGTGGGGCCATGGCACCCACGGGTGGGCGGGGCCACAGCACCCGTGTGTGGTCAGGGCCACATGGGGCTGTAAGATAATGGACCATGGGGGGCCTGCAACTGGAGGGACCATGCGGTCCATGAGTGGGAGGGACCAGGAGGGCTGCAAAGGGGAGGAGAAGACACAGGACAGATTGACTGACAGTTTCAGAGCAGGAAGCAGGAAGCGCAGGGGACCTGGTGATGCTGCTGCCATAACACACACAAAAATTTAAATATCTTCAAAACTATGCAAAATAAATAATGGAAATAAATTGCAAAAATTCTCAGGGGAGCAATTGCTATCAATTTACCCCAATTTACCTAAAGTCATTTTTGGACCAGAGTTCCCCTTTAATCCAGATCTGTATATATGGTGCCCTAATGCTCATCTCACAAAGATAGGTACATATAAAATGCCATCATGCCCAGCTTACAAAGATTAGTATATATAAGATGCCATCATGCCCAGCTCATACAGATAGGTACATGTAAGATGTCCTCATACCCAGCTCATACAGACTGATACATATAAGTTGCCCTTATGTCCAGCTAACACAGATAGATACATATAGGATGCCCTCATGCCCAGCTCATACAGATAGGTACAAGTAAGATGCCCTTATACCCAGCTAACACAGATTGATACATATAAGATGGCCTCACGTCCAGCTCACACAGACTGGTACATATATGATACCCTAATGCCCAGCTCACACAGACTGGTACATAAAAGATGCCCTCATGTCCAGCTTACACAAATTGGTACAAATAAGATGCCCTCATGCCCAGCTCACATAGATTGATACAAATAAGATGCCCTCATGCCTATCTCACACAGATTGATACATATAAGATGCCCTCATGCCCAGCTCACATAGGTACAAATAAAATGTCACCATGCCCACCTCAAGCAGATTGTTACATATATGATACCCTAATGCCCAGCTCACATAGATGGCTACATATAAAATGCCTTTATGCCCAGCTCACACAGATTGGTACATATTAAATGCCCTCATGCCCAGCTCACACAGATTGGTACATATAAGATGCCATCATGCCCAGCTCATACAGATTGGTACATATAAGATGCCCTCATGCCCAGCTCATTTAGATTGGTACACATAAGGTGCCCTCATGTCCAGCTCACATAGACTAAATTGTAAATAAGATGTGATCAGCACTGCCCATACTGACAGAACAGGGCCTGAGTGGCTGCACAAACTCACTACAAAAGCGGCCCTGTACCTGTGATTTAAAACAAAAACCTCCCTGTTCTACACTAACTTTGGCCTTTCTACTGGAAAACAGGGTCGAGCCTCGCACAAGACTCTGTTGTGTCTGACCCAATCTTTAACCTAATGAACCAACAGGGGTCTAAATGCTAAAATGTAATGTATATAAATATTTACATTAAGTATGTATAACGAAGTATAAAGAAATTAGGACTGATATGTAATTTTGTGAATCCCAGTTTGAGGTATAAGTTGCTGCATTTTTCATTTTTAATATAAATAGGTTGTGTGTTTGACTGCACCTAGGCATAGCAGAGTGCACAAGAGCCTTGTATATGCCACATATCTACTTTTGTAGGATAGGAAATAATGTTCCCCCTATTGTAAAATATTCCTTGGAATTCTATGACCTATACATGATGGGCATGTAAGCCTTGTGCTTTTATATTGCCATGGAATCTCTTGGTGACATACCATACATAGTAATATACATTGTAAACAGGTAGTCAAGGCTGAATCTCACACATTCATTAAGTTTAACTCTTTTACCCTACCCATGATTTCTGCCCACCAAACAGTGGTCAGGTAGATTCCCTAATTTACAGGCAATAGTTAATTCTCTTAAAATGTGATCCCCCCCCTTCTAATATTTATATTTATTTTATGCACTATTTATGTACTATTCCCCTTCATAGGTGCTCAGGTTCTCAGATTGTCATTGCATTATTATTATTGTGGATTTATATAGCGCCAACATCTTCCATAGCTCTTTACAATTACATGTATACATTCACATCAGGCCCTGCCCCGAAGAGCTTACAATCGAATCACTTTATGTACACATACAACCTATCAGTATGTCTTTATGATTGTGGGGGAAACCGGAGTGCCTGGAGGAAACCCACACAAGCACGGGGAGAACATACAAACTCCTTGCAGATGTGGAATCGAACTCAGGACTACAATACCACTGAGCCACCGTGCTGCCCATTAAAAAATGTATTGCATTTTTTAATAAATAAGTAATAATAAAGAACAAACATACCTGCATTTTTGCCAAAAATTTTTGTCAAGCACTTATTGGTTTTCATTATATTATACTGTATGTACTTTTACAAATCCAAGTGGCAGTGCTTTCAAGGGAATGTTGCACAGTTTACAGTGATACTGTTAAACAAGGCTAGTGGGTATATCAAATGAAACAGGAACTACTACACAACAGTGAAAAATGGGATATTCGTAAGCCAAGTGAGTCCTAGTGGTCTCCAGTGTGTAATTAGCATTTAGAAGGATTTTTATGAAAGGGTGCAACAAGTACAAAGGGTTGCCTTTTATTATTATTTCCAACTTTTGCTTCTACTATTCCTAAAGTCAGTTATGCAGTAATATCAAAATTATGTTTGATGAAATATAACAAAACTGCAGTATCCCAGTAAAAAGCTGACATTTGATTGGTAGCTGCAAATTAATAGCATATGCAAACTTTTATATATCTTATTGCATCAGCCCCAAATTTATTTTTTTAAATGTGACTTTAATGGAGTTAATTAAAAAACAAAACAACAACATAAATCTATCCACATCTATTAAAATTTTAAATTCAATTGTAATGCATATTCCCAGCTGTTTGTTGGGGAGATGCTCCACACTATGTCAAAGGAAAGAATGTTATAAAGGACTTTATTATAAAGGAAATGTTTTCTTATGACTTTTCTTGGAGAAAGACCACATATCTAAAAATATAATTATTCATGGCAATTAGATTATTAAAAAGTGTAAGCAAGAGATATTTTTTATCCTGTTGAGATAGTCCAAGGTTAGCATGTTGAGTGAGCCTTATTCAATTCACTTATCACCACTGATGAACAAAGATAATGCAAGTAACCCAGAGAAGCATAAAATTTTAAAAACAATAAAGAAATTGCAGCGTATTAAGACCCAACATATTTAATTACAATACGAAATGCAAACATTCTCTGAGCTCTCCAGGTTTAATAACTGGGTTTTGTTTGTTTATTTGTTTCTTGTCTTTATCCTTTGTTTTCTTTTGTTTCTTTCACTAATTAGCAGACTTGAGTAGGAAAGGAGATGAATGAACAATCTTTTAGGGCATTTAACCATAAAACGCATTATTTCTGAAGGAGCAGTAGAGTCCCACTTTGGCTATAAATGAGCACAACACAGAGTACACCACAGTGGTTTGTTTTTGTATTTATCACTGCAATCACAAAGGGATTGACTTGTTCAGTCTATTTTTCCTTTGTTAAATACTTTCTACCATTTCTGCAATTCTTTGTATCAAGATTCACATTTTTAGATATATTAGATATATTCTCACTTTCTAATGTATTTATCAATTTGGATCGTTATATATAGGATGGTAGAAGAAGTTAGCTTACAAATCTCTATAAACACAATACATCCAGCAGTGTGACATAACTTGAAGGGTATCTCCACCCCTAAATTGAAAAAAACATATGTTATAGGGGACCCCACCCCCAACCCTAAATGCTAGGGTTACAACTTTAAAATCTGCTCAGAAATTTACTCACTTACTTTCATTTTGGGGGTGATTTTAAACTTGTAAACCTAGCGTTTAGGGTTGGGTGGGGGTGCCCTATATTATGTTTTTTTTAAAGACCTTATGCAGCACTGAGGGATCCAGAGAGGAGGAGAGCCCCACAGCCCATGCCAGTGTCCTCTAAGAGGACAAGGAAGTAGCAGGCACCAGATTACACAAAGAGAGGCTCCTACTCTTTACTTTTCTGGACTTTCAGAAGGCACTGCAGGACAACCATATGGAGCAGAGGAGAAAGGTAAGGATTTTCAAACACTACACAGTGGGGCCAGCAATGGGTCATATTTTAGTTGAGGGATGGACATGCCCTTTAAAGGAAAATAAAATCCTTATAATAAAGGTTATATGGCAAATGAAAATTCTTCTTTTAACGATGAAGACCCAAACTACTAAATTTCCATCCTAAGAAATTTTATCAGGTGTCTAAAAATGCATGTGATGGCGTTGCTGCATTTCTTCCGCTTCTGATAGCATGTACTGTGCCTGAAGCCCAAAACATTATTTGGCACCATTCCAGTAGACTTGAATGTGGCTTATATCACCAGTATCAAAAGGACATGGGAATGTAAAAAGAGGTTGAATGGTTATAAGGTATTTGTTAGCTTTCAATTATAAACATATAGCCATTCTGTCTATATATCCTTTCTTATTACATAAGCAATCCCCTGAACTTAATTTATTATTAGACCCCCATGCTCCTTTAATCTGCATAAGTTAATAGATCTGGAAAAAAAAGTAAATCATAACTCTGAGGCAATAGCTGTCTATCCTGATAATATACATAGTTCAAATGGGTAGGGAAAGTGGGACAAATATTCCCTCTGCCACTCTTCAAAGTCTATGAGGTATAAAGAGGTCATGGACTTTCCACTTTATTAAAGGAAGAAGCACAAATCCCTTAAAGATGCTTTCTGCAGGAAAGCAGTGGGAAACAGTTTCAGAGGTATTGCTCAATACACAGGGCTGATATACTTTACCTATGGACTTGAATAGGGAGGCTTTTAAACAATGCACATACATATAATTATGTCCCATACAAAGTACCTACAGTAATCACAGACAACCCACAGTAGATGTTTTGCAATATATTTATTTTTCTTGGGTTGTCTCTAAGGAATCATTGATATGATTTGTCAATCTTATGCTGCAGTAAACACACCACTGTCACACAAATACATTTCATTGTTTTATGCTTACCATAATATAGGGTTTTATGAAGGGTAGGCTTTTTACAAAAGGCAATTTTTTCCAAGCGGTTCAAAATGTATGCCTCTAGGGAAAAGCTTCATGTAGCATTGTGTTTGTGGTGACCATCGGGGGGCGATCGGAAAATGTTCACAGATGGGCACATTTGTGGGAAAAAGCCTTATTAATAAACCACTGAAGTACTGGATTTTAAATGTGTAATTGAATACATATTAACATTATTTGAAATCTGTGGAAATCCATAGAAATGTGAATACTACACATTCTGGCTGTTCTCTGCTCCCACTATGGGGAATAACCTGTAAATAGGAACTTGCAATTTCTGGTTCACTGACTCTAATAATGTCATTTTTCTTAAACCTTCAACCTTGGATTCATTGATAAAGTAGAAATACTCTCATATGCAAAGAATTTGTGGTTTATTGTGTTCAATGTGGTTTATTGTGTTCAATGTGGTTTATTGTGTTGCTCAGCACTGAACACAATGAACCCCAAATTCCTTTGCACTTAATTGTCCAAAGTAGGGAATAGTAGGGAATAGTAGGGAATAGTAGGGAATAGTAGGGAATAGCAGGGAATAGTAAGGAATAGTAGTGAATAGTAGGGAATAGTAGGGAATAGTAGGGAATAGTAGGGAATAGCAGGGAATAGTAAGGAATAGTAGGGAATAGTAGGGAATAGTAAGGAATAGTAGGGAATAGTAGGGAATAGTAGGGAAATAGTAGGGAATAGAAGGGAATAGTAGGGAATGTAGGGAATAGTAGGGAATAGTAGGAATAGTAAGGAATAGTAGGGAATAGTAGGAATAGTAAGGAATAGTAGGGAATAGTAGGGAATAGTAAGGAATAGTAGGGAATAGTAAGGAATAGTAGGGAATAGTAGGGAATAGTAGGGAATAGTAGGGAATAGTAGGGAATAGTAGGGAATAGTAAGGAATAGTAGGGAATAGTAAGGAATAGTAGGGAATACACCTCCTGAGCATATTGGATAGCAAAAAAAAAATGGCTCTGTGTATTTGGAAATCATTTCGTTTATATAAATTAAAGGACACATACACCCTTCTTTTCACTTACCTTATGCCTTTCTCCTGACTTCAATTTCCCATGTTTGTATTTCTCCTGTCATTTGTAAATAGACTTTATCACTGGACATTTTTTTGTTGCTCTGCCCCCTATTTCTTCAAATATCCAGTCTGAAACATCTTAGCAGCAATGCAGTCAGCCGAATATCACTCCATGTATGGTGCCTGTAACTTCAAGTCCAGTTGATCTAGCCGTATACCACAGATATACCAATAATAAATACAATAAATTCTATATTAAGTTTCTTATACCAACAGATAACTGGGCGCAAAATGTTCTTTTCCCTCAAAACTGCCATACATACTGCCATCAAAAATGATATGAAGGATTCACTTTATTATTCTAGCAAACTAACAAGCATTTTACTCCTTGTGGCGACACTAAGGTTCTTTGGTTGCAGAGCTTACATTCATCCTTAGCACTCAATGGAGTATCAATAAGAAATACAGCAACGATGCAGGGCTGTGAGTTTCTGTAGCGTGGGCTTGCATTCTATATTATTTTCTTTTTTTTCACGTGACACTGTGCAATAGTCTGGCTCTTAAATAGGGCAAAACAAAAACTCACACTGTTTAATAGAGTGGGAGGAGAAGACATTCCCACAATTTCACTGTACCTGATGAGAAGATACAAACGTGTGACTCACACCACTCCTGTATTAAGCTCCGATCATGTGCTGTGCTAACAGTAAGAGAACTCTATGGTGTGATTCTTTTATTTAAGGAGCTGGTTTCACAAGGCTACATAATAGCAGCTTATACACTCTTCCCAACGCTCCTCAATTATTTTCACATCTTGGAGTCTTACTTTGCCACTTCAGTTTCTTTGGTATAGATTTCTTTTACAGTGTGCTCTTTTAATTATTATTGTTGAGGGCATGCGGTGATAGTATTTATTTTGTTCATAATTGCCCATTTTAAAGCCTTTTTTTGCATCCAGATATAAAGGTAGATGGTGTATTGCTGCTGAGAAAAAAGGGGCTTTCTCATTCCTCCCATGTGGGAGATATAAAGCAGAAGTCAACCTTGTTATTCACACGTTGTAATATGTTCATGACAGAACCTTTCTTTATGTTTTCCAGGTGTAATTATAAATATAAATGTGTTCAGAAACTACAGCATACATGTCCTTTACAGTGATGTTTTTTAATTATATGCTTTTCAAACCTAGAAATTTAGCTTTTACCCTAAGCTTGCAGACTGAGGAAAACATTTCATATTTCTGTAACATTTGGATTAACAGTTGTTGGTAGACTTCAAGAAAGGCCACCCTTTGACTCTCCAGCTCTTGCTGAACAAAGAATATTCAGATATGAAGAACACTAGCAGTTATGGGTAAATGGCATGGCAGGAACAAGTTAATTAACCCCGTAATTCACTGCTTTACAGAGCTCGGTAGGATTGCCACCCAAGTGCAGTCAGCTTTTGTGGAATGTTACAACAACACATATATTGTTTTACCTTCCTTTTTTAATACTCAAAATAGACTAATACATAGATTTAATTTTTTTCTGGATAAATGTTATTTTTCTTATCACATAGCACATTAATGTATCATTTATGTATTAATATATCTGTATCTATAGTATCTATGTAAGTCTGGATGATTGCCCACAGAATTACTAATGACGGTTGCATGATAGACCAGACACTGTCAATTTTGATAGCAAATAAGGCTTGACCTTTTGTGACCATACATACCATCACATAAGTAATGTAATATTTGCAATGTATGGTATTAATAATAATTTTAAAAAGGTTTTTGTTTTTTTTACAACATATCCCATATATATATATATATATATATATATATATAGGGTGGCAACAACAGGGTTTAAATGTGTATTTAACATTATTACATATGTATTCGTGATTATAGTTTCATGATTTTGCAGAACATTTTGTGCACATTTTTGCATTTTGGCAGTTCTACAAAATCATGAAACCAGGAGTTTTCAATATCATAATAGCCTCTGATCATCAGGGCCCTAAAAGCCAATTATGATTACATTTGTAGAAGTCATTCAGGTGCCACTCGGGCCATTCACAGCATTCTGGTAGTAAGTGAATCTGTTCTTGACTGTGTGGGAATTTTAGATTCACCAGTTTGTGTAGGTTGGTCATGAGGGGCATTTTATATTTACCATTCTGTGTGTGCTGGGCATGAGGGCATCTTTTATCAACCAGTCTGTTTGGACGGGATATAAGGGCATCTTATATTCACTATTCTGTATGCGCTGGGCATGAGGGCATCTTATATTTACTAGTCTGTGTGGGCTGGGCATGAAAGCATCTAATATTCACCAGTTTGTGTGTGCTGGGCATGGGGGCATCTTATATTCAATACTCTGCATGGGCTGGGCATGAGGGCATCTAAAATGCACCAGTCTGTGTGGGTTGGGTACAAGAGCATCTTATATTCACCAATCTGTGTGTGCTGGTCATAAGGGAATAATTTATTCACCAGTCTGTGTGGGCTGGGCATGAGGAAATCTTGTAATTACCAGCCTTTGTGGCCTGGGCATGGGAGGAACTTACATTCACCAGTCTGTGTGGGCTGTGCATGAGAGCATCTTATATTCATCAGTCTGTGTGTGGTAAGCATGAGGGCATCTTTAATTATATCTTTATTCACCAGTCTGTGTGGGCACATCTTATATTTGACAGTCTGTATGGGCTGGGTAACTTATGTTTACAAATCTGTGTGAGCATCTTATATTTACCAGTCTGTGTTGTGGGCAATTATATTAACAAGTTCACCAGTCAGTGTTAGGTCAGCCAGAGTAAAGTCAACCCTCCAATTCACCAGCCAGTGTAATGTCAGCTCTCCAGTTCACCAGCCAGTGTAAAGGCAGCTCTCCAGTTCACCAGCCAGTGTAATGTTAGCCCCCCAGTTTACCATTTAGTGTTATGTCAGCCAGTGCAAAGTTATCCCTCCAGTTCACCAGCTAGTGTACTTTTAGCCTCCAGTTCACCAGTTAGTGTAAATTCAGCCCTCCAGACCACCAGGTAGTGTAAAGTCAGCCCTTCAGTCCACCAGCTAGTGTAAAGTCGGCCCTCCAGTCCAATAGCCAGTGTTAGTCAGCCTAAAACACCCACCTCCACAAGCCACGCCCACCTTCTCAAGCAAAGGCCACTTTTTGTGCTGCAGAAAGATACTTCAATATTTGTTTCAGGTGACAAAAGGTCTAGGAAGGCCCCTCCTTCTGCCTCTCTTTCATCCTCTCTGACGAAGGGTAAAGATGCCTCCAAAATGTTGATCACATTCCGTTTCTTTTTGCAATAAATGCAATAAATAAATCCTAAATTGAAGTAATGTGTCCTATTTTCTATTGTATATAATAAGTGACATCCCAGAAGCTATTATTCAATGTGCTGGAGTGTGTTTGGGAAAAGACTAACAGGGTTGCAATCTTTTTCTGGTGAAATCAGGTTATATAGCGATAGCAGCATTTTAGTTCATTGTGATCCTGTCACAATGAACAATTTGCGGCACTTTTTACACCAACCATTAAAAAAAGTTCTTGCAATTGCTTTATAGCAATTTGTTAACTGATAAAACAAAGCTTTGCTTGTAGTTCCCAGCACATTGTATGGCTAGCACCCATTGATGGATCACCCTGTAAGTGCTGTATACTGAACCTGAATTTAAATTCCAATTGCCAGTCTGTTAGTTCCCTAGCCAGACTGACAAATATCTTGCCAACTATTCCACTAGCCAACATTACTTCTCAGTTTTGTTCCTTTTTCAGATTTTCAGAATTCCCCCAATATTTGAAAATCTGAAAACGGACCCATAGAAGTCAATCGGGGGAAAAAATCCAAAAGTTCAAAATAAAATAAGGATATAAAAAGCATGGGGCCCTATTTATAAAAGATCGGTATCGTTATCGTAAAATACCGATCGTTATCGTAAAATAACGACCGGGTTTTTACCGATAACGACCGTTATTTACCGATAACGACCGTTATTGGTCGATAACGACCGTTATCGGTAAATAACGACCGTTATCGGTAAAACCCTGGTCGTTATTTTACGATAACGATCGGTATTTTACGATAACGATAACGATTTTTTATAAATAGGGCCCATGGTTACTTACAATAGATGGCTCAGGAAAATGGAAAAAGGTGAGTAGAACACATACATATCACCAAAATGTAAATAAAATCTAATTTCCTGCACACACGCTATTGTTGAGCTTCTGCATGGATTTATGGTAACCCTGGAAAATAGACTCAGTAACCCTCAAAAGTAGATAACCCTCGAATCTAGATAAGCAATGAAAGTAGCTTCATTAACACTTAAAAGTAGGGGCCATATTCATAAAGGCGTGGTATCACTTTTTAGCGATGCCACACCTTTAATGATCGGTTTAAATATGGCCTTAGATTTGGTAACCCTCCAACATAGCTCCTTATTTTCAAAGTTTACCAAAAATATGAGATGTTTCAAAAAGTTCTGATGGAACTTCAGAACTGGGAGTTCCAAGAGGGAACTGGGTTTGAATCAGACCCGGATCCCATTCCTATTTTGTGTGTTTACATATACAGTATAAGTGTGAAAAAAGGTTTTGGTCATTGGCATGTTAAATATTGCTATTAGCTTTTAAAATAAAGCATGTTATATATATTTCACCTTCATTGACAACAAATCTAATTAATTTGGCTTGAAAAAAACAAATTCCTGTTCTTTCTATTTCTTCTTCTTCTTCTTCCGTTTTATACTTCAACTGTATCTCCTCCCACAATTTTTGAGCTAGAGACATGAAATTCTGTACAGACGTGCTGGGCATATATGAGAAGTGTGATATCTTCTAGCTAAGGAATCTGCGGACGTTAGGGCTTTATGGGTGAATTTCGGGACATTTTTTCCCATAGACTATAATGGTAACAATACTCAAACGGATATTTCAAAACAGTTTGTTTCATGGTCATAAATACAAACAGTGATACCCCCAACCCCCCACACAGACACAGGTACACACACCTACTGACCTACCCTTCCATTCCTGTGGCAGCCATACTTAAAGGGTAAATAAAGTCTAATTTAAAATAAAAATAAAAAACTAATTTAGATTTATCCTCAATAAAAGATAGTTTTATGGTTGTAAACACAAAAAAACATATACTCCGTCAACCAGACCCAGGTACACACACCTACTGATCTACTTATCCATTACTGTGGCAGCCATACTTAAAGGGAAGCTAAAGTCAAAAAACTAATTTAGATTTATCCTCAATAAGGGCTAGGCCACACTGCTGCACTTTTTTTGCGTTTGCGCTTGCGTTTTTTTCATATCGTCGAAAACGCGGCAACGCACGGAAAATGCGTGTTTTCGGGTGTGTTGCGATTGCGATTTGCGTTCCGCATTTTTAATCACAATTGCATGCGTTTTCAAAAAACGCATGCGCAAACGCAACGAAATCGCACATGAAATCGCATGTTATTCTGTGTGTAATTGCGCTTTCGTTGTAGTGTGGCTGTGCCCTAAAAGATAGTGTTATGGTTGTAAACACAAAAAGACATACCCCTCAACCAGACCCATGTACACACACCTACTGATTTACCTATCCATTACTGTGGCAGCCATACTTAAGAGTTAACTAAAGTCCAAAAAACTAATTTAGATTTATCCTCAATAAAAGATAGTTTTATGGTTGTAAACACAAAAAAGACATATCCCCTCAACCAGACCCACGTACACACACCTACTGATTTACTTATCCATTACTGTGGCAGCCATACTTAAAGGGTAACTAAAGTAAAAAAAAATAATAATCTTGATCAATAATCAAAAAGGTTGGTTTTTAACCCCCACGTGGCACAGGTACATACACCTACTGACCTACCCCTCCATTACTGTTGCAGCCATACTTAAAGGGTAACTAACATAAAAAAAAATTTTTTGACCAATCATCAAAAAAAGTTTGTTTTTTAACTTTCAAGCTGATACAGGTACACACAACTACTCACCTACCCTTCCATTTTCATGGCAGCCATATTTAAAGGTTAACTAAAGTAAAAAAAAAAATTTGGACCAATCATCAAAAAGTTTGTTTTTTTTAACCCCCAACCTGAGACAGGTACACACACCTACTGACCTACTTTTCCATTTCTTTGGCAGACATAGTTAAAGGGTAACTATAGTCAAAAATACATTTTGATCAATAATCAAAAAAGTTTGTTTTTTTAACTTCCAACCTGATACAGATACATACACCAACTGAGATACCCATTCATTCATGTGGCAATCATATTTTAAGGGTAAGTACAGTAAAAAAAAAACACATTTTGACCAATCATCAAAGAAGTTTTATCCCCCAAAAAAGTCTTTTATCCCCCAACCTGACACGAGTACACACACCAACTGACCTACCTTTAATGCATGTTGCATATTTAAAGGGTAAGTAAAAAACAACAGTGTCCTCATCATTGGCATTATTGAGTTTTAAATTCTGCAGCACAAATTCCCTTCCAAAATGCAGCCTTTCAAGCCAAATTCAAAGTTTATACTTAAACTTTCCCTTTCCAGTTGGATTTTGCAAATCACCTGCTTATACACGTAACACTATTTTAAATGGTTTTAAATCCCCATTTTACCTGTGCAAACAGTGAATATACAGTAATTTAAGTGCACCAGAGAGAAAAAAACAACACTGTCTTCAATTACTTTTCCTTTTGTAAAATATACAGAAGACAGACAGTCAGTCAAGATAAAACTGTCACATCACAATTTCAATCATTTCCATCTTGCATAATCCACAAGGTAAAATGTGTACAAACAAACTTAGAAGAGAAGCTTTCAAAAAGATCTGAGAACAAATAATTTGTGAAAACATCTCTAAAGATATATATATCCATTTAGAAGCTGCAATGTAACAATAACTATTGTGCTTTGTTTAGTTTGGCTATTTAAGGGAGATTCTTCACAGTCTTTTATTGCTATTATTATTTAGGTTGTATCAGCCATCACTAATACATTAAATAAGGTAGGGAGAGAATTCAGGCTTTGATACTCCATTTTCAGCAGTATGCAAATAAGGAACAAAGACTTCTGGGAATTTACCATGTTTACACATGGAAGCTCTTAGGAACACTAACAGGGTTATTCAAAAACAGTTCTTATCGTTTAAAATGGTGCTAATTTTGCCCCAACCAATCAGATGTAAGCTTTCAAATGTTAAATAAGATCTGATTGGTTGGGGCAAAATTAGCACCATTTTAAACGATAAGAACTTTTATTGAATAACCCTGTATGTCCTTAAAAAGACTTTTACAGCTTTCCACAAGCTAAATGCAAAACCAGAGTGCTAACTACGGACAGGTTTCAGCTTTATTCAGCCATCATCAGTGTAGTGTGAATCAGCCTACATAGTCATGTCTCTTATTTCTGCAAAGTTTGGGCTGCCATTATTTCATCATTAGGTGCCCTGAATCCTCATTAAAATCAATTTATTAATAATTATGACATGTAGGGTTAAACCAAGCCAGCCCAAACAGTTTACATCATAATGGTTCCCCTGTATCTTTCTTGTTCATACCCATCTTTCCACAACTTATTAATTACCATTTTTTTAATTCCCCTACCAACTTAACATTGCAGTTTATCTTCTTTTTACTTTTTAATTCATTTGTTAATGTCTAAAATTATACAGTGTGTCCTATATTTCATGATATCTTATTCTTCATCAAAGGGAAATATATTGAAGGTTTTAAGGGGTCTAACCTAAGAATGAATCTAGATTTATTCAAGAACATAGCATTCTTTAATCATATGAGGTCTTAGTTCTGTTCCTTACAGACACTTGTAGTCATAGCTATGTTCACAAATCATTGAAAGTCGGAGCCCTATTCACTGCAAGCATTCAAGGTCTTATCAGTATTCACTAGTCATCATTGGCATAGCTGCATTCAAATTTTAAATTCAATGCCACTACTCTGTTTGCTGGAGCCATTCATAAACATCTTTGCTTTGTTTGCTACATTTGCAACATTATGCTTTTTGAGTCATATATCCACCAAGTTTGCGTAAACCTTGTTAGCTGCTAGTTGATGCAGAGAGAGACAAAAAAATGTTTATGTGTGTATGAAGGGGCAAACATTGATTCAGTCCTTACTTAGAAGTTAACAATGCATTGCATTCTTCCTGACTCCAAACTTTCCACAATCAAAACACTATTAGATAATGTAGTATTAGTATCCGTTTTATTCAATTGTCAATGAACACTAGCCTTTAATGCTACAATAGTTGTGTTTTATATAATGTTTTTTAATTTCACATCATGGGTTCCAAGTGTTTGAAAAGGTTGAAAATGTAAATATTGTACAGAAGATATTTGGTTTACCAGATTAGGTCCAGACTAAAAGTAAATTATATTTAATTTTACACAAACTCTGGTTGTTTTTACATTCCACTTTTTATGGTACTAGTTTTTTTTAGTCTAGTAGTGTATTTGTATGTTTGCATTAATTTTTTTTTTATATAAAACCAAATATATTATTTTTTATTTAAGCCATGTATTGTATGTTGGAAACTGCCTTAAACAGCTTACAGTGTAAGTTCTTTATCTCACATTCAGAACCTATCAGTACATCTTTATGATTGTGGGGGAAATCCACACAAGCACAAGACGAATGTACAAACTCAGATGTGGCTGTGATAGGATTTGAACCCAGGACATCAAGGCAGACATCAAGGAAGCAAGGCATGTGTGCTAGCCATTGAGCCATATTGAAAGGCAAATACTGTGAATTTTATTACAACCTGTATATGGAGGGAATTCAACAAGGATATGCTTCTTAGCATGAAATGAAATGGATGCGTCAACCAATTGCAGGACATGCTCTGCAAGAAGAGTGTCCTACCATTGGCAGCACATTTAATGAATCGGTGGCTTCAAAGAGGGGGCAGGACAAGAGAGGTGTGGTCACCAAGGTCACCAAGAAGGTAAGTTCCCAAACTACCAGCTGTACCCCCAGGTGTGAGGGCCTACCATTTAAAACAACTAAAGGGAGGGCCCAATAGTTTTCTTTAGCATTAAAGCATTATACCCTTCATTAATACTTCAAATCTAGTCTGTCCTCCTACCTTTCTGAGCATCAGCATAACTAATGATTGTAAGCCCTTTTAAGCACTTTGTACCCATCCCCCTCACTTGCACTTGTATGTTGTCCCCCCCACTTAGCTCTTCTGGCAGGGATCTCATTCCTCAGGGCCGCCTCGCTAATGATGCAGGGTGCAGCACACCGCAGAGCGGCACCCTGTAGGGAAGCGGCACTGCCGCACTGTCACACGCTGTATTTTTAAAAAAATTTTTGTAATGGAGGCCGGCTGCCCAACTCCCTCCTTAATCTGTTGGGGTGGGGGGGGGGGTGCGCGCCGGACCTGTGTAACTGTTACATTACCGGCACAGTGAGAGCACTAGTAGCAAGTTCAACTTACTGGGAAGAAAGTGACAGCACAAGGAAAGCGCTGCGAGTCAAATAAACCCCACCCACAAACCTCCCCCTACTAGACAAACTCCGCCTCTCCATCCACCCACCAATAGCCTCAAGTTGGGTCAGTAAGTCCATAGACCCGCCTAATACCACCTGCGATCCTGCTTACACCCGCCCACAAACATAATCCTAGCTGTCACAGCCCACAATGCCTGTTGACAAGTCTGCTTCGGTCCTGCCGCATTCACCTACTGCATACAGCCTACACACTGAACCTACATACACTGAGCCTACACACTAACCATCCTCAACGTCGTGACTCGTTGCGTGCACTGCCATGACATAGTGACGTCAGCGCTGCAAGTTCAGCCCGTGCAGACCAGGACAGGCTGCTGGAGCTGCGCTTGTTGTGTCCGAGACCGAGTGAATGAATCTGATTCGGAGACGATGATTCAGTGACAGTGACAGTGAGTGTGAGAATCAATATAAAAATAAATTGAATTGAAATCCTATCCTAATAATAAAGGCAACAAACAACTTTTAGGGATGGCTGGGTATGGCTGGGGCCTGGCCCTGGGACTGGGGGTTTGTTCTGTAATTCTGTTCTCTGAGGGCCCAGTGACTTGCAGGCAGCAACCATTAATATCATGTGCCCAGGCAGCAGGCCTAGCATAAATAATTATAACCAGATGATGATAGATAGATACATAGACAGATGATAGATAGATAGATAGATAGATAGATAGATAGATAGATAGATGATAGATAGATAGATAGACAGATGATAGATAGATAGATAGATAGATAGATAGATAGATAGATAGATAGATAGATAGATAGATAGATAGATAGATAGAGAGACATATGATAGATAAATAGATAGATAGACAGATGATAGATAAATAGATAGACAGATGATAGATAAGACAACAGACAGTGATATATGATAGATAGATAGATCGATAGATAGATAGATAGATAGATATGATAGATAGACAGTATAGATAGATAGATAGATAGATAGATAGACAGATGATAGATATAGATAGATAGATAGATAGATAGATAGATAGATAGATAGACAGATGATATATAGATAGATAGACAGATGATAGATAGATAGATAGATAGATAGAGAGACATATGATAGATAAATAGATAGATAGACAGATGATAGATAAATAGATAGACAGATGATAGATAGACAGACAGACAGATGATATATAGATAGATAGATGATAGATAGATAGATAGATACATTGATAGACAGATGATAGATAGATAGATAGATAGATAGATATATAGATAGATAGATAGATAGATAGATAGATAGACAGATGATATATAGAGTAGACAGATGATGATAGATAGATAGATAGATAGATAGAGAGACTATATATTAATAGATATAGAACAGATAATAGATAAATAGATAGACAGATGATAGATAGACAGACAGACAGTGATATATAGATAGATAGACAGATGATAGATAAGATATGAAACATGATGTAGACTGATCCACGATGTCGACTGTAGTACGGCATACGCAAGATGTCTACGTACGTAGACTAGTGTGATAGTGACTCTAGTGACGATGTACGTCGCTAGCAGTCGACTCTACTACTAGACATGCTAGACTACGATCGCGACTACGACTCGTCTAGCTCGAGAGACAATGATCTATACTCGATTACGACCAGATGATAGACTCAATAGATAGACAGATGATGCAGACAGCTATGATTAGACTAGTACAAGAGGTTAGACTAGAATAGACAGATGATAAAGCCTGTGAACATTGCGACTCGTCGATCTACGACTACGCTCCCAGACTACGATAGCTAGACTCGATACGACTAGCTCGCTAGATACGATGCGCTAGCTAGATGTAGATGAAGAACAGACTGCTAGTGTGTAGATGATTAGACTGATCGACTGCGATACGCATAACGATGACTGCTGCTCGACTCTTAGATACGCCTGACCTATCGATCTGCCCGACTGTTCGCTGCGCCGACTCGATATATAGATAATATAGGACGACTCGATAGATAGAGAGACATATATAGATAAGCTAGATAGATAGACAGATGATAGATAAATAGATAGACAGGATGATAGATAGACAGACGACAGATGATATATAGATAGATAGACGATGATAGATTGATGATACATTGATAGATAGATGATAGATATGATATGATAGAACGAAAGATAGGACAGATGATAGATAGATAGATAGATAGATAGATAGATAGATAGATAGATAGATGATAGATAGAAAGATAGACGATGATAGATAGATAGACAGATGTATATATAGATAGATAGACGTATGATAGATAGATAGTAGATAGATAGAGAGACATATGATAGATAGATAAATAGTAGATAGACAGATGATAGATAAATAGATAGACAGATGATAGATAGACAGACAGAGTGATATATAGTAAGATAGACAGATGATAGATGATAGATGATACATCGATAGACAGATGATAGATAGATAGATGATAGACAGATAGATAGATGATAGATAGACAAATGATGATGATAATAGACAGATGTAGATAGATAGATAGATAGATAGATAGATGATGATAGATAGATAGATCGTATCTTTTGAGGATACATTCTAGAGGGAGGTCCTTCAATTATTGAAAAAAATGGAGGTATGATATGTAAATACAATGATAATGACAAGTTAAATCAATGTGTATAAAGCCCCTCCACATCTGAACAAGCACATCCACTTCCGGACAAAGCACCACCCACTTTCAATATAAAACCAACCCCTTCCGGTGGCGATGGGTGGCAGCATAGAATTTTGTGTCAGGTGGCAAAAAGTCTAGAGACGGCCCTGTCATTCCTAATGTGTTGAGGCTTGTTGCACTTATATCCATTTATACATAATTTATATATATGCTTTCTTAACCAATGTATGATATTGTATTTAACTTAATTTAATTTTTATCTATCTGTATAATGGCTTGCACTTATCCCCTTATTTGTATACTCTGTATTTTATAATGTACAGCACTGTGTACCCAAGTGGCACTTTATAAATAAAATTATACATGCATACATACATGAAAAACCCAGCCTCCCTGACACAACAAAAGATATAGTTTACTTTATCCAATTAGTGCATGAACCCCAGTACACTAAACAAGTACACATCTATACCAGTTAATAGTGAATACAGTTTACATAACTGGCTGTTGACTTATACTTATAATATAATATTATCCCTATTGGCTCCTTAAAAAAAAACAAGAGCCCAATAATTTCCAACCACAATTTTCTATTTGAATTGGCAGATTCTGTAGTCAATGGCAGTGGCTCATTGCCATTGGGATTGGCTGTTTAATTTGGACTATTAAAAATGCCCAGTTATTAACAGAATTTTTTCACAAATAACCTTAATTCCTTGCTAAAATAGCTCTGGGGCATGACAATAATGAGCTTTCTAAGTAAAAAATGACAACATTTTGTTTAAATGGGGTTAGAAAATGCTTTTTTTAAATCGTGTTCCCTCCTAGAATAAACAATTTAGAATATTCAATGCCAACCTCTTCTCTTTGAAATAGGCAACCATGAATCATCCAAAAGTCGTAGGGGTATATTTCTAAACATTCGTTAACTTTTTCGCTGTCATTACCACCCCCATTATCAACTCCATTATTGGGAGATTTAGACTTAACGCAATTTATTAAATGACTATAACCGGCAGTAAAAAGTCAGTTTGCTTATCAACATACATCAAATTTATTATGTTAAGTTCAGCCTTTCAAAATCGCCACATCTCAGGTGGTAAAAATGTATACAGAATGTGACAGCAAACAAAATTTAGAAATGTACAGCTATCCAATGTGATTATCAAGGTAAAAGTGCTGAGGACAGTGCAAAATGCAAATGCAAAAAAAAAGAAAGAGAGAAAAATATCCCCCTATACAAAGCAATCACTCACTGCACTGCTGGATGGCTGCTGGAGTAACATTAAAATTCAACCTTTAATAAATATACGTGAAAAAAAAGGCACACATTTAAAAGTGCAAAACTATGATCTGCCACAGAGAGAGAAAGTGTAAGGGATAAAGATACAGACCTATATTCACCCTCAAATTAACTGGAAGACCCAAATGTGCCCCAAGGATATCCATCCTTAAATATCTTTATGAAAGCCCTAAGTACTCAGTGCTCTCCTTGTTTGTAAACGTAGTGGCTATGCTAGTTCCTTATAATAGACCAGGATGCGGGTAGTTAAAATATCTAATCTGTGCACAAAGTCATCACCATCTTATCAAAAGTGTAATTTTCTGCAGAAGGAGAGAGATCCTAGCACAATGTCCATACAAAATACCATACATAATAGATCACTGGCCCTTACAAGTTTCGCTCCCCACCAAAAGCTTACGCATAGGTGCTGGCCGGACGTCGTGTTTGCATTGAATAGCAATGGCCACTATTAATAATAGAGGCCAATCATAATACATGGAATGGGACACTTCCCCAGCACACCTCCACGAGGCAGGCGATAATTGGTGGATTGCCAGGAAAGTCTTATTAGCTCAATGATAGGCTGTTCATTCTGTTAGCAATGTAAAAAAGATTCTCAATGGACTGTATAAGTTTAATAAAAATTTGCCCAAGTGCTGGCCCCTATGTACAGTTTTAAAAAATCCTTACCTTACAATCTTGCTCCTTATGGTTCTCCTGTAGTCCATATACAAAGTCCAGAAAACGAAAGAGTAGTGGCTGTCTTCCTGTCTAATGGTCTCTGCCTTCAGTGATGCCTCCTGGAGGGATGCTGACATGCACAGGAGATCCCCTTCCCCCCCTACCTCCCTCCCTCCGGATCCCATCTGCCACCCCCCCACTAGCATAAAATGCTTTAAATATAATGATGCTTATGGTTGCCCACCCCCAACCTCCATAATAACACTAAAAAAAAACCTTTCAGATATTTACTTACAGCCCCTCGCTCCGGCGCCTATCTTCTTGACTGGCAGCCAATCACAGATGCGGCTGCCAGTCCGGCCCCTCTCTGCTGTTTCCTGTTAGCAAAGAGGGAAGAAGAGAGTTGCAGGAGCGAAGGGGCTGTAAGTAGATATTGGAAAGTTTTTTTAGTGTTATTACAGCGGTTGGGGGTGGACAACACAAAAGATCATTATGTTGACAGTTACTATTTCAAGTGGACATGCCCTTTACAAATCCCTGTCAATTATTTAGAAAAAAGTGGCAATATATCTAGCTGGCCATTGGAAGGTGTCAGTACATTATGGAGTGCTTCCCAATACAAAAAAATAATGATTTTCTATCATTAAATGTAATATGATTACTATTTCAGAATTTCAGATATTTGCTATTCGATGTTTGATGATCGCATTTTGAGGTTTTGGTTTTTCCCAATAAATATCTCCTCATATAAATGAGCTTTTTTTTCTGCTTTAGTCCCCGCTTTAAAGCACATTTCCACCCCCAAAACTTAAATTTAATCCACTGTTGTCCCTACTGTTTAGTGTTAAAAATTCCTTACCTTACACCTCAGCTCCTTATGGTAGTACTGCAATGCCTGTCCAAAGTTCAGAAAAGTGAAGAGTAGGAGCCTTCCTGTGACTCTGGCATGCACTGAGGAGTACTTCCCCCCTCCCTCCCACTCATACTTAGAAATAAACCTTTTGTGTGCTGTAGTATAGGTACCCCTATCCAAACCCTTACCTCCATGTTAAAATGTTAAGAAAGTCCCCAGAAACATACTTACCATGCTTCGTTTCCTAAGCTAAACCAATAGCCGGCAGCTGCATCTTTGATTGGCTGACTCACAGCCAATTATAGACATGGCTGCTGTTCAGGCCCCTAATGATAATTTTTTAGAGTGGACCTTTTTTAAACTAATAGGGAGAATGTAAGCTAGAGGAGCACGCTACTTCTTGGTGAAATTTCACAATTTATTGGTGCATAAACAATGATACAATGTTTCCGGGAGCTGCCTGCCCCCTTCCTCAGGTAGATATCTGAGGAAGGGGGCAGGCAGCTCCCCGGAAGTATTGTTGTTTATGCACCAATAAATTGTGAAATTTCATCAAGAAGTAGTGTGCTCCTCTTGCTTACATTCTCTGAATTGCCTTGAACCTCTGGGTAGGGGGTACTGGAGGATTGCACCTACCAAACACTAGGCCAAAGCCAACCACAGTGTGCTAGAGTGGCTTCTAATTAGTTTAAACTAATAGGAAATGGGTGTAACAATAAAACAATATATTTATGGAAAGAGTATTTAAATAAAAGATCTATACCTAAAATACATTCTTTCTCTCTGGATTGTATCATTTATACAGTGCCAAGGCTGTTACCTCTCGGTTTAGCAAAATCTTTAATTATCTCTTTCCCAACCTACTGGGTCCTGATGTAAAAAACTCAATATGTGCTTCATAAGCAGGGCTGGATTTATACTTTCCCCTAGGCCAGCTATCTTGCTACCACCCCCTATACTGTACCTCTAAAAAACCTCTAATAAATGATAAATAAAATATTAACATTTATAAAAAAATCAAATTAATAATAACTTACTCGTATGAAAATGTTAAGATGTGCCAAATGCAGGTACAATGGCTACATACATACAGGAATGGCAAAATCAGGTTTTTGCTGGCAATAAGCCACACATCTGGTAATCCCATCATACAGACAGACAACCAATACTTGAAATAATGAAGAAGAAATGAAGATCCTGATGGATTAAATGACACCAATATAGTATGCCAAAAACTTGCTTTTATTGTACTATCAGCAAAACATGTTTCAGATTTTACCAATCCTTTATCAAGTGATATAGGTGATACTCTTGTAGTTGTTTATAGAAAAACAACCAATCGCTTTCTCAATTAATAGTCTGTCTGAAGGGAAATTTGGGTCAGGGCTGGCCTGTGTGTGAAAAGGGGAAAGGAGAAATTAAGGGAAAGCAAAATGGATAAAACAAGATAAAAAGGAAAGGAGATTGGACAAACTGCAAAATATGATTTGGGACTGGGGAAGGAAGGGATGGAAATAAAACAATAGAGCTAACAGGGTCAGGAAGAGGAGTATAAATACTAAGGAGATGGGAGGACATTAGAAAAAAGCACATCACTAGCAAACTAGCATCCTATATAATAAAAGCCCTAATGTGCGTCCGTGAATCCGTGCGTGGCTTTTTGTGTGTGCGCATGCATGAGAGGAGTCTCACAAGTATGAGAGAGAGAGAGAGAGAGAGCTAAAAGACTCTGTCTACCACCCGTTTATATAACAGGCTTAACTGTCTAGTTTAGCAATATTATCCCAATATGATGTATTTGTGCCTAGAGGATGAGGAGAGCTTGCTTGCCTTTTAGTGGTAACTTAGCGGTGGTTCGTAAAACGTGACATTCCACATTCACGAATCTCATGTAAACTCATCACAGAACAAGGCAGCCGGCTCTGCAGTGTATGGAGACCATGGGCCAGCAACAAATAAGGTAATGCTTACAGTAGCTGTAAGAAGGAGGGAGCCCTTCCTTATAGTTTATACTTACTGCACTGTAACTGAAAAATTATATAATCTGTGCAAACACTCCAAAAACAAAAACACAAAAGTAAATAATACTTTAAACTAGCTGTAACCAAAATAAATATTTGCCTCAATATAAAAATATTATATAACAAGATATGCAAAAATCTAATGCAATAAAGGTGCGGAAATTTGCCTGTGCTATTAATTGTCAGCAACCAATCACGTTAGCTATTTGCTGGGTTACTGCAGTTAAATAAAGCAAAACACACTGGATAAACTTAACCGTAAAAAAGGGGGGCAAACAGCATCCCTGTAGAAAGTAGCTAATTTTCTCATACCTCAAAGTCTTGTCTTCACTCTTCAGATGGGGAGGTATTTTCTTGAATTATCATAGCTTTATCCATTTGGAATGGCACAATCTTGATGGTTCTATCAAAAAAAGGGACTAAAGAGAAGATATTGCCCTATTCATAAAAAAAGCATTAGAGCTTTGCATTAGCTGGCATTGTTAACATACCAGAGCTGATCTTTTTGCTTTAATGTTGCGCTGATGAATCGGTGAAACATATCCTGCAAATCCTATGTTTTAATTTCTCCATGCTGCACATCTTCTAATGGAAATAGCTATTTTCCCTGTACTGCATTGTTTGCAAATTCACCACATTCTGAAGAGGGCACTCAGATTGCAAGAGCCTTTTGAAACTTTAAGACATATCAGGAAGTTATAATTCCAAGGTATTAAGACAATATGTTAAACATATAACATAACTTTTGTGAGTGTATAGGTTTTTTTTTATCCACATGTCATGAAAATACACACAGGACATGCCGATGGGGTAGAAAAACCCCTCAAAATATTTTACAGGTCCATTCATAAAATGATACTATAGTTACTGAAGTGAACATAGCACTTTAAAGGTTCAAAGAAAATTTAAAGGTAAAATATAAATGACTCTGAAAGGATTCTAAAAAGCAGAACTGATCTGGTTTAGTCACTCACAAAAGGAGGGAATCAGAACAATTTGTTCATTTGCAGTGATGGAATTTGTGCTTTAGATTTACTTCTCCTTGAAAGTATATTCTACATAAATAAATAACAAACCCTTTTGATTTTTATTCTCAATAGTCCTTAAGTAAAGTGGCCTCCATAATTAAAACTAATTTGTCTGATAAACAACGCTGTTTGTAATCTATATTCCACCAACCCAAACATTCAGAACACAGAGAAATACAGAAAAGTTATTTTCTTTTTTTAACATGACCCAAGACTGCATTATTTTGGGATATACTTTCCATTTACAAAATTCTTTCTGCTACTGACACCAATTGATTTGTAATGGTTCAGTAAATCTACAAAGTCCTTGCAAATGGATTAATAAATGATGACATTTAAAGGACAACTATAATCACCTTACCCACTGTCCACCAATGTTTAGGCTGAGGACCTCAACTGCCAGGTCCTCATCACTGGGTTGGCCTTCTATGTTCTGCCACACTTACTTAAAGGTTCCTTCATTGCTCCATCCTATATTCAGTTGGCAATGAGTAGACACACTTTGTAGAAGTCTGTCTTCTCATTGGCTGGGGTCGCGAATGCGGAAGTGGAGTCAGAGCTGCAAAGGAAACTTTAAGTAAATATTGCAGAAGAAAGAAGGCAAACCAGGCGGTACTACTGACTGCTGGGTCTGGTGGAACAGGGTGGAAGTGAGTATAGTTATCCTCTAATTTAGGAAAGTCTGGGGGTTGGACAAAGTGGTGTAACATTGATATAGGTCCCATCAGGGTGTTGTCCTTTTTAAGTATGTGGCAAATATTAATTGCATGTGTTCTTAAATTGGTTAGGGGGCATAAGTCTTTATTGGTAGAGAGGAGTAGCATAGTGAGTAAATGAGCCAGTTGAATCTGTGCCCTCTCAATTTTGACCCATCTTGTTAATGGTGTTACTAATTCCCAATGTGTTAGATGTAGTAGTAATAAGCTATATCTGGAAAGCCTGCCCCCCTTGAGTTTGTCTGGTCATAGCTACTTTCCTAGAAACACAATGAGCTTTACCAACCCAAATAATGTTAGTAAAATTTCACTGTAGAATTCCCAAAGGAACAAATAAGGATATTATATAGGATACAAGGGGAGACTTAACCACTTTGATCATCTGATGAATTTCCTGATGGTAGACATTTCTGTGTATGTTGACATTCCTGCAACAAAATATATTTGCTTATCCTGTTAATAAACTTCATATACTATTGATCTATTTCCTAGAAACGTTTTATTGTACAATTATCAAAATATATCTGGAAGGTGCACTCTCGATTGCTGAAACTTCAGGAAGAACCTTATTAATGAACATTGTAAGAATAATTTGAAAAGCCTAACAGTAAGTAAGGCTGAGTGAGCTAACTTTCTGATCAGTGCCCCTGGGAGAAAAAACATACCAATCAGCTCTATCAGAAAAACCATATTCTGGCTCTAAGATTGAGTATATAATCCCAAGATCTTTATAAGTTTTATATGGCACTGGGCTGTGATCATCCCTTATGTTAGAAATCTCGGGGGGGGAGTATAAATGTGGACATTTATTGTCAGCCCTAAGAGATCTGTTTAGATGATACCAAGGACCACCAGTTACCGCTCAATGGAGAAAGTATAGGCAATGATTTCCATCCTGTTAATCAGATTTTGGGGAGTTTGTGTGATGTTCAGAATGTTAAGAGTTATTTTGTGAAACTCAAGGTTTATGTGTTCCCCTCATTGCATTCTATTAGTTAAAAAGGGAATCTTCAGTGGTAGAGGATGTGTCCTGCAACAAGGGGTGAAGCTGTCGTCTCTGGACCTATTTTGAGTCTGCGAAGTCCGGATATAGTTGAAAAGAGCCTCCCTTGTATGTTATGTCCTGCATATGTAAGTATTGTGTCATAATCTGCTCTTTTAGTGCCATTTAGTAAAAATGTGCTCCATGGGTTACTTTCCCGGGATACTGTGAAGCAGATTTAAGTCATAAAGAATGGTGAACCCTGTAAAATTCTGTTGCTTGAGGGGCATTGTTTCCCAAGACATCATTAAATATACTGTAGATGGGACTACCTCTTGTAGAGAAGCATTCTTTTATGTCTCTGGTAGTCCCTGGATGCAAATGTTTCCTCTGCCTCGATTTTCAAAATCTTCAATATAGCAATATAAATCATGGAGTGCCTTGGTGTGGTCATTGACCACTTTTGTGTGGGTGATAGTTTGGTGGCTGCCTGCTGCCTTGAAGGCCCTCCCTCCACTCTGTTCAGTACTGCCTTCAGATCCTCCTGGCAGGTGGATTGTATTTGTGAGGTTAAGTAAGACCTCTTCATTCGTTAAATGAGACACAAGTTTCCTAAGGGGTAGATTTCCTCTTGCAACAAGTCCCTTTGCAGTAGGCTTAGGCAGTTAGAGAGTGTGCCAGAGTGTTTACCTTGGTTTGTGTCCACCAGGTTGGGAGTTTTCCAGATTGGGGGCATGGGGAACTTAAACATAAAGCAGAGAAGCTAACTGAAGGAGAGGGGGAGCTTCGGGTGTGTTTGGCTGCAAGCCTTTCACAGCATGATCCACTGTTGTACACTTACAATATGTCCCTACTGTTACATATGGGTGCAGGCTGATGGGTACCGGCTAACCTCTAATCCCCAAGTGTTGTCATAACATCAGGTAAGAGAGGGTTCTGTTGCATCTGATGGTGTCATCTCCCCACACTCATTGCTTAGAGGTATATGCTGGGGTCTTAGGGTCTTTATCTGTGCCTTCTCAGTGTCATTTTCCCATTTTAGCAATGTTGTGGGTAACAGAGTCTTCAATTTTAAAGGGTGCAGCAAGAATTCAAAATTGATGCTTCTGCTCAGCTCTCCATCCAGCCCCATCACCTTTCAAATTACTTCTTAATCAACTGAAATTATTATAAGAGAGTTTTTTATATTTTACTGAAATGAAGGGAAATTAAAAACTCAAAATGTATATGGCCATATAAATAGGTAAAAAAAACAATGTAGTAAAATACGGCAGACAACAAGCCTACTATTTAGATAAAATGGATCCAACTTCCACCATTCCCCTAAAGCTCTTTAATTACTGGACAAATGTATGACCGTAACGTATTGTTAACTTGCTAGTCTAGACAGCAGCATAGACTTATTCTTTCAAAACATGTCTTCATATGTAGCTATTTTAGTCTCATTTAATGATGACAACATGACTGAAGTCAACTATTAGTCTGTCAGAATACTGATGGCAGAGCTGGTAGCTCTGACACAACCAATTAATGATGCTATTTATTGGGGCAATGAACATTTACTTGTATTTACTTGCCTTTAGATACTGATGGAGAGTTTATATTACCTATATCTGTTGTATTCAATTAGATCAACTGGACTTGAAGTTTAGTTCTTGAAGACGTTTCGCTAGTCATCCGACTGGCTTTTCAATCAGATCATTCTGAATTGAGAAAGCCGTCGGATGACTAGCGAAACGTCTTTAAGAACTAAACTTCAAGTCCAGTTGATCTAATTGAATACAACAGATATACCATGACCTGGATGAATGAGAACCTTCATAAGCACAGTTTATATTACCATTAGCAGTGACTAAGTTTTATAGCTACTCAGACTTACCCTAGAATATAACCCTAGAAATGATCAGCTAGTAAATGTACATTGACATCACACTGCAATTTATTCCATGCATTTATCAGGTTCAATAAAATATTATTAATAATAATGTAAAATTTAATGCAAATGTAATTGCACTTTGTGCGCTGCTCTGTTTTCAATTTTTTAAGAATATAGTACATGTCCAGTAAAAAACAGTCTAACCAAGTATCACAAGTGGTTGCGTGGGATTTACGTAGATAGAGCCCTTTATTACCGATCCCTGCAAGTTCTTATAAGTATAACATCTTATTTGTATGTCTATGATTGTAAGGTAACAAAAGTACTAAGAAAAACCCACACAAGCACAGGGAAAAAAGGCATGGGGGAGTTCAAATCTGCCCATAGGGCTGCAGGAACATGTTAAAGGGCAAGTCCAGCCCCAAAAATGAAAACTTACATACAGGTAAATCACCCCCAAAACCCAAACGGTAATAGTTTGAAATCTGAAATATATAAGTCTAACCTGAAATCCTGCACAATGTCCTGTTGCCCCTGTTTCTGCTTCCTGGTTCTTCCAGTTAGTAACTGTCAGTTATGGATTTGACAGTTGACATCACAGCCAATGACTGAATTTTAATCCCCTGTCTGCCTCTTTGGAGCATGCCCAGGCTCAGTAAAGGCTCAGTACAGGTTTGTAAATTGCTCAGTTTCCCTGAGGCATCCAGAAGCATAGCAGGCATACCGTAAGAATTTATAGGACAAACTGTGATATATCAACATATTTTAAAGAGGCCATTCTGTCTAAAAGATGTTCTTATGAGGTCTGATGTAGTGTAACATCCCCACCAACAGGGGCTTGGAGAACCACAAACCCACAGAATCTGTACCCAGGGAGAGTTTCTAAACCCCACATGTAGAATTAAGTAAAATGCATCCCTAAAACCTTCAATTTCCTCCTGGATTTCTGCAGTGATGTGTCCAGGTGAAATCAATAAATAAAAAAGGTTAGTGAAGGCAGTTCCAGGGAAAGGAGACTCCTAGGATATCTCAAACACATGATTTATTTGTGATGATTTTACTCGTGGTCCTTTATCATTTGATAAAGGACCACAGTCCAAAACATGTAATGTGTGAATAAAGCATGTGTCTTTGAACCCCAGTACCTTGTACTGTCTTGTACAATCCTAATAGGAGCACTGCAGGTTAGGCTGCCACAAAGCCTCAAGTACATTTGGGGAGATTCAATAAAAGTTCTTCAGGGTTACTCAATAAAAGTTTTTATCGTTACAAATGGTGCTAATTTTGCCCCAACCAATCAGATCATATTTAACATTTGAAAGCTAACATCTGATTGGTTGGGGCAAAATTAGCACCATTTTAAATGATAAGAACTTTTATTGAATAACCCTGTTTATTGTTTAAAATGGTGCTACTTGCCCCAACCAATAAGATATTATTTGAAAGCTAACTTCTGATTGGTTGGGGCAAAATTAGCACCATTTGTAACGATAAGAACTTTTATTGAATAACCCTGAAAGTGTTTCCCAAAATAAGAAAATTTGCAAAATTATTTGCCATGTTTATGTTATGAGGACCCAAGCTGTAATATTTGTTGTGTAAAAATGCTTATATGTGCCTTGAAAACTATACAATCATCGATGTTGTCTTCATTCTGGTTTTCCATGATTCTCTACCCTGGTGATGTCAGCTTCATACATACCGTATATACTCGAGGACAAGTCGAGATACCTATTTTTACCTGAAAAATCTGTAAAAACTGATTGACTCGAGTATAAGCCGAGGGTAGAAATTATGACCATTACTGCCTTCTGATTCTGTATTGTTTTGAGGCTTTAGTTGCACTTTAAATGGACAGCAGAATTTCCATACATTAATAGCCAAATCCAGTACCAGTAACCCCCAATTGCTTGGCACTCCAGATGTTTGGAAGCTACAACTCCCAGCATGCTTCAGTTGCTGGGAGTTGTAGTTTCTAAACAAGTAGAGTGGCAAGGTTCAATAAACTTTTAATTAAGCTTACCATCATTTACAATTATCCTGACCCCCATATAGTAAAGGGCACTCTGACCCCCATATAGTAAAGGGAACTCTGACCCCCATATAGTAAAGGGCACTCTGACCTCAATAGTTAAACATGTCACCTGAAAGTTGTAGTTTAAAGCTGTGATTTGCATTGAACTAGCAGCTGTTTTTTGCCCCAAACTTAAAAGACCCATCAGATTTACAGCATCCAGATAAGCAGTGACAGTGCTGAGTCCAGCAGCCTGACTATAGGAAGCAGGAAGGAGTGTAATGGCAGATCAGCTCCTATAACTTTCTATGCAGGTGAAGGATTTTTTTTAACACAGCGCCACCTACTGGTTACTAACCCCAATTGCAGCATTTGGATCTAAATTAGGAATTGACCCAAGTATAAGCCGAGGTTAGGTTTTCAGGCTAATTTTAAAGCCTGAAAATCTTGAATATAAAATCGAGTATATAGGGTACATGTTGGACTGCTCATTTGAGACAGTGCCTGTAATCACACACATATTTCTTAATTCATTAACTTAATTCAGAATGTGTCACCTCTTTTTCCATGGATCCTGTGTATTCAAGAAAGGCCTTGAATGTATGCCCAATATTCCTGCTGACAGACCAGTCAATACGCTGAATTATAGTCTGTTATCTGGAAATGAAAAAGCCCACACTAACATTATAGCCCACTCAATCTTGCATATTCCGCCATGATTTACAGACAAGAATTTAAAATGACCAATATTTTGACCCAATTGAACAAAACATTGGCTGCAATTGAGATGTGTCGGCCCTAAGAAGCACATCTTGGTACAAAGGTGTTCTGCAAATATGTGAAATCATTTCGTTTACATCCACATATCCACAGTTTTAGTATTGTTTAATTGACTACTCATCTGTAATCACAATGGTTTTAAAGGGCATGTTCATCCTGAAATTTTTTTTAACCTTGGGACTTAACATTCCCAAAACCCATTTGCATAATACTTACATTTCTCCCCGGCGCTCCTACCATCAGATATCTTACCTTAAAGGCTGCTGGTCCCTTAACGCAATTCCTTTTTCCTTTACGGCTCAGTGTGAGCATTTGGCTTTTGGAACCATTGAAAGTCATTGTCCATGACATAATCGTTAAACTCTTAACTGATGGCTGCTACCGAGAAGAGCAGTAATGTGCAACAAAGGACAATCGAACTTTAAATATCCGATGTTAGGAGCTGTATTACCTGTAATAGTGTGAGCAATACATTTCCAGCGGCATCTGATCAGGCAGTTTTTATACCGTATCTGTATATGTGCAGTAAAAGAAACCTTTCTATTGATGCACTGCACTGTGGCAGACATTTGTTTGCATTATTAGCTTCGCTAAATGTACTTAGATGTTAATCTATTAATATTTTAAGAAAATAGGCTCCACGCTCCATGTTTGCACAAGATCAGAGAAAAAAGACAATATACAGGGACAACAGTTTACTAGCCTGGAAATGTTTTATTTAAGTACATTTAATGCACCTTGACGTTTAGTGTTAAACCTTTAGGTGTACTCAGGGAAAAAGCAAGTGTGTGCTTATTGTGTGTTTTGGAAACCAATTCTTATACCCTTTGGCAAAATGTCGCCTTCTGCTACTCTCGTAATACAAAAATAAGAGGTGGGTAGTTGTAACTATAGAAACTAGGTCTCAATTTACCCCATAGCCCATTTCCAACCTGTTACTAAATTACTAAGCACTGGAGCGATGCATCAAAGAGCTCATAGAGATGCTGTTAATGTAATGAAATTGAACACTCATCTGCTTAAAACATGTTGTGTCAGCTTGGAAATAAGAAGGTCGATTTTTCTCCATGTTGGCACCTTGTCAACTGCTTAAAGTTTCAAAGTTAGAACAACAAGATTTAACCCACTCAATGCCAAATAGATTTAATTTCTAGTTCACACTGCATGTTTTTATTATGCAAACACATTTGGCAAAAATGCAAATGTGTGCTTCAGTGTACTGCATATTGTAAACATATTTTATTTAGGGAATAGCCTATACTTTTTACACTACACTACTTCAATATACCATGGCATGAAAAGTGTGCATGGGCACTTTTGCCATTTGTCAAGCTGAGATGTTCACCTCCATGAAAACAAATTATACATAATATCATTTTTTTTTTTTAAGTTTTTACACTAACCTGGTTTTGGGTTAAAACTCCCTGTTTTGCTATTAATCTACTTTTTAAGGTGGCCATAGACATAATGATATTAATGTCCTATACCCAGTATCCGTGTATGGTGCCCACCAACAAAATCCGCCCAGTGGTTGGGCTAAAATTTAGAGTGGTTCTTTGGTCTTTCTGGACAAAGTTCTGAGCTGACACTGATCTACAGAACAGGTGGATTTATTTATGCTTAGTGTTTACTATTGTATTTTACATATTGTCAATACATACATGGAATGTGCTTAATTTAAAGATGTATTTATCTTTTGTATATTAAAGAGCAATAAAATATAAGGTTTTAGGACTTTCTCTTATCGTCCCCTGCATTAAAGAGCCTGTCCAGTTTATAGATTAATGGACACAAGACATAAAAACAGTGTTGGAGTAGCACACATTGTAAAATATAAGACAGCAATTGCCACTTCATACCTTTTTATTGTACCCATGTTACTATATTTGGCAATGCAGAAATTTACTTAAACTTAACTTGTTACAAACAATTTAAAAAATGAAAGGAGAAATTAAAAAATTAAGCAAATTTTTATTCCTATTTTTAAATTAAAAATAGTCACAAAACTTATTTCCTCCATTAATTGTGAAAATGTATCCATTTTTGCTTTAGTGATTTTTGCCACATCATATATAAATTCCTCACTTAAATGGGCGACATGATGGTAATACATATATACTTATTTAATTATTTTTTTCATTCTAAAAAATAATCAAGGCTTCTTGGGCCTTTATCCACTAAACCTGCCAGTACACATTTATTTTCACAGTTTTAGGGTTCTTATTTTAAAGGGGACATGTGGTCTCCAAACAAGTTGATTTTAAATGAAAGGAAAGTCTCCTAACTTTAAAATGAGCCATCAACCACCTCTTTATGTGCTGCACAGCCCAAGATATGAAGAAATCACTGATCAGAAAGTTAGGGCATTGGAGGTTCTGAATCTGCGGTCACAAATACTACTTCCTCCTTCTAATCTGTGGTTGGCACATGCTTAGTACAGGAGAAAGCAGAAGAAACCAGGAAGAGATCGAGTTACAGTGACTGAAGGAGGAGTGACCACAGGGAGTTTCAAGGGGGCTGCAAGGGGAGGGGTCATGGGGGCCCATGAGGAGGAGGAGACACAGGGAAGATGGACTGTCACATGGTTTCAGAGCTGGAAATACAGGGGATATGGTGATGCTGCTACTATATCACACTTAAAATTGTAAATATCTTCAAAAAAGTATTTTTAGATCACAGTTACCCTTTAAAGAACTCTTTCTGCGTCTAGAGATGAATTCTCCTTTCATTTACTCTTGATGTATAAGTAACTTTCAAGAAATTTACCCTTTAGTCCATGGGAGAATTTCCTTGTCCATTTGTTAGGACACTTGTCTGGAGAAAGGACAGAGCAGCTATAAATCTATTGCTGTTCGGTAACCCTCAAATTCGGCAATATCCCTCAAATGCAGCAATAATCTTTGAATGTACCATTTGCTAACACTCCTATAGGCTACTATATGCCTGTACTCACATTAGCAAAATCAGAACACATACCACAATCCAAAACGCACTAAAAACAACATATACTGTACTTTATAACTGTATGTTTCTTTCCAAAATAGTGTTTAGCTAATAAAACTTATATTTATCCTTACCCGTTAATGATTTATCTTGTTTTACTTTTTTCTTTCTCTGGTTCATAGGTCTTCACCTATACTTACCTTAACTGGTCTACTTGTCTGACTGACTTTTTGATGATTCAAGCTGTGGTAAATTCAGTGGCCTCCCATAGTGTAGCTATGTTGATCGTACATTCCAAAGGCATGCACTATATATGTGGCAGGGTTAGTTCTAAATCAAAAAAGAAAGAGAGAAAACTGTCCTTAAAATTCTGCACACTCTTGCCTAAACTTAGCAGGAGCACGTTGAAGTGGCTGTGGCTTTGTGGATGGATGTGGCAAAAGTTTTACGATTTCGAATTTATCATATAGGTATTTAAAGAGTTCTTCAGACAGTCAATTAGCAATAATGTAAATTACTAGAAACAGATATTACATCTCTTTCTCAAACAGCTTGTGTTGCTACTACCGTATTGCTCCTTTCAGGTTTCTGATGCTCAAATCAAAATAACTTATTTTATAGCCTGTGCTATACATATGCTACAGCTGTTACAGTAAATTAGAAATGCCATACTTTCTTTAGTATAAAAGGTTTTGGCCAAAAGATTTGTAAGCCTGCCACCACATCAAAGTAGACTCTTTCAGCAGGGCCCCAACTAACCTAACTAGTCTAACATAGCCTCACAAACTAACTAAAGCTAACCTAACCATATAATAGGATTTTAAAAACATACAGGGTTATTTAATAAAAGTTCTTATAGTTTAAAATGGTGCTAAATTTGCTCCTGCCAATCCAGCCAAAACTTATTTAACATTTGGAAGATAACATCTAATTGGTTGGGGCAAAATAACACCATTTTAAGCGATAAGAACTTTTATTGAATAACCCTGCTTATATCTATTACTAGGGAATATTGACCGGTCAAGGAAAAACAATATTTTTTTCCACTGCTGTCTGTCTGCTACCTTTCTTGTCCAGTGCAGGGGTGCCGCCTGAGGCAAGTGTCTCACTCTGCCTAATGGTAGATGTGGCCCTGAAACTTAGCTGTCCAGGAGTCAGAAACCAATCAACATCATGAACATGTTTTTGTAAAAAGTCAGAATTTTTTAGGACAGCATTCTCTCTTTTTATATATGTATTTTTGCCCTCCTGCCACAGTTTACTGATGTAGAAAACAAAATGTTTTTACCCTTAAAGAAAATTAATCAAACGCTGGCCATATACTTGCACATTTGACAGATTTTACATTTGATTGTCAAATCTATCAAATCTTCATAAAAACCCCACAACGTTCTCTTTCCAGGCCCATTCACTTTGAGATTGTATGTCTACCGCAAAATGTTTGGGCAAGGTGCATGTCCAAATGTCACATTGTGTCAATTTTTGAATTAATCATTTGTATGTCTGTCTAGAATTAAACCAATATTTGTACAACCAATCCTGCAGCCCAATGAAGACTGTTCTAACTAGCTGATTTTGTCTAAAAATTTGTCTAGCAATTTGCTGTCTTTGTTAATTACGCCCAAAAGATAGTGATGGGCAAATGACTGGGACAAAATATTATGTGTGTCAGCCCTATGGGACTCCCACAAAGCAATAAATACTTAGGTACCACTGACATCTATTGAGAGCATTTTTAACTGGCATTATACCAAATTTTCTGATTTCAAAAAGCTTTTCACAAGCAGTAGCAGCGACATGTGTTATATTTAAAAGGATTATTTAACAGAGGATTAAATGTTATTTAGAGAAAAAAAAATTGGGAAAGAATTTGAAATGGAAGGCTATTATTGGCTATTGTTTGGAATTTTAATGGCTCCTAAAACATAGGGAACTCTAAAAAATCAGTGGCAGACATACCTGACAAAATGCATATTAATACAGCAGCAATAGGAGGCTGTATACACCAACAGTAGGCTAGTCAGAATAATGAATGGAAAAGGATAAAATGCTTTCTAAATCCAATGTTTTTGTTACCAAATCTTAAATTTACATTTTCAAACCTCCCCTGTTTTAATGTCATATTATTTCTTTGAATTTCATTTGAATGTGTAATGTTTTTACCAGAAAATCTTGTTTTTAGTCATTTCAGACCATAAAATGTGCATATGTCATTTACAAAGTGCAGTGCATGCTAAATACACATTTCATAGCGGCTGTGTGAGGGTAATAGTTAAGCATAACTACAATCCAGATGTAGGTTTCAAACACAGGTATGTTTTGTAGCATGTTTTACAAATGTGGGGATATAATAAAAAGGCTGAACTTCTAAATGGCTTTGACAGTTTACTGAAAGAACATGGTGCATATGTTATGGCTGGTCTTAAATCATCTGAGCCAAAGATTAGCATAAGAATTTCTTCAGCTGGGTAGAGTACATAACAGGCACCAGAAGGTCCACTTATGACCATATACCTGAGCTAGGTTTATGCTTCTGGAGTGTGGGGTATATACTGAGGCTGAACTGATGCACATGCTTTATAGAAGATGACTTCTAAAAAATAATGAGAGTCCTTGAAAAAAAATCAGGTTTCAAGGACATTTTGCTAAAGAGCAATAATTACTCTCACACTAGGCTTTTACATTATATTTTGTTGTCTTTCCATCCTGCTTTTTATTCATATGTTAATGTATCCTTATAGGAAATATAGAAAAAAAACTAAAAATACTAATACTAAAGACAGTAGGTGGTTCATTGACGATAAAGAAAAGCAAATGGTCGTTACACAAAGTCAAGAAGTTCATGGTGTACGAAGCTAAATTTTCCGATTTAATAGGGAGCTGACATAATAATACCATAGTTGCATAGTAGCTGTATTTGCATAGAATGGCCTTACTCTTGGTGTCGTGCTGTGAACAAATGCTAATTTTTTTGAAATGCAGATGTAGATCCTTTTCATTCAAAAGAAAGCAAATGAGATGAGAAGCTGAAAGGGATATATTTTAATGTTATTTTATCATTTCATTTGACAGCTGCAAACCTTATTGGTCAGTTTTACAGTTTCAGGTATAGCTACAGATCCCCTTCTAGGACATTTTTGCACTTAATCCGACCCCTAGATATTATACATATTACAATGTTTGTTCCTTCACCAGACACTTCTATAATTATTGCACGATAATGAGTATCATACATTTAAATAATTAAACCTACCCTTCCATTTCCATGGCAGTCATACTTAAATGGTAACTGAAATAAAAAAAACTAATTTTAACTAATCATCAAAAAGTTTGTTGTTTTAACCCCCAACATGCCACAGGTGCACACACCTACTGACCTATCCCTCCATTACTGTTGCATACTTAAAGGGTAACTAAAGTAAAAATTTAGACCAATAATAAAAAAAAGTTTATTTTTTTAACTTCCAACCTGACCCAGGTACACCCACCCACTGACCTAGCCTTCCATTTCTTATGGCAGCCATATTTAAATGGTAACAATAGTCAAAACATTTTTTGACTAATAATCAAAAAAGTTCATTTTTTTAACCCCATAACCTGACTCAGACACACACACCTACTGACCTACACCTCCATTACTGTGGCAGCCATACTTAAAGGTTAACTTAAGTCAAAAAAACTAATTTTGACCAATCATCAAAAAGGATTTTTTTAACCCCTAAACTGGCACAGGTATACACACCTATTGACCTACCCTTCCATTTCCATGATAGCCATACTTAAAGGGTAACTATATTCAAAAAACAAATTTTGATCAATAATCAAATTTTTTTTTTAACTTCCAACCTGACACAGGTACACTCACCGACTGAGCTACCCATTCATTCATGCGTCAACCATATTTAAGGGATAAGTATAGTCAAAAATCACATTTTAAACAAAAAAGTTAGTATTTTATCCCCCAACCTGACATGAGTACACACACCAACTGACCTACCCATTGATTCATGTAACAGACATATTTAAAGGATAAGTAAAAAACAATAATATCCTCCTCATTGCCATTATTGAGTTTTAAAATCTGCATTCTCTTTCCAGTTAATATTAGAAACTTATCCAGCCCTTTCTTGAAGCTTTTCAATGAACTTGCTGTTACCACATCTCACTAAAAAAACTATTTCCTAACCTGAATATTTACATTTTTTTCTTTTAATTTTAAAGGATGTCCACATGTCTCCTGAAATGTCTATTGGATAAGAATGTAGAGAGTTTATTATAAGGCCCTTTAATATATTTGTATAAAAACACTTGCTGTGCTCATTTTTTTTTTATATTTTAGATGGAAGTCTTGCTTAGAAAGGGTTAACCTCCCAAAGCTGCAGTTTAAACCTACTAGTCTGGTTCACTTAGTATAATATTTTCTTGGCTTGTTGACACTTCATTCCTAATTGCAATGAATATGTCCAAGGCCTCTTATAATTAATTCATTTTGCCCATTTAACCCATTTCATTTTCTGTGCAAAATTATTTTGGGTTATTTCTTAAAGTAGTTTTATATAGAAACCTTAAAGAAAGCTTCCCATGGAAGCTTCTTGTAATGACTTGTAGAAATGAACAAACTAAATTGATTTTATTATTGTCGGACTGCTCTGCTTTCCCCTTGTAACCTATTTCTTATTGCTGTCTTGGTTAAAATGCTCTCCACTACTGCTTTATTCTTTCTATATTGATCTGCTCACTTTGCTTTTGTTTTGCTTACATAGAATTTTACAGTTCTCTATCTTTTTCCCCTACTGCCTTTTATGTTCTTGAAATAATGGATTAAAGACTGCTCCCTTCTGCAATTACATCCTCTGCCTTCTTTTTTTTTGCCTTTACTTTTTTTTTAATTTCCAGAGATTTAAATTGCAAGTTTGAATCAGCCAGCGTGCTGAACCCGTAGCCAATTTACCTTTAAATAACTGAGAATACATGTGAATGGGTTCGATTTGGTATAAGAAATGTCACGTTTTACATCATTACATGAATGCAGAATTACATAAATTGCAGAATTAAATACATTTCCAAAACTGGAAATATGTTATCGGAGGATCCAATCCAATATTCAACATAGGTAAGCATAGTGCATGGAAGGTAAGCGTGGAGTATATTAGGTAAGCATGGAACATGAAAGGTAAGAGTGGAGCATGTAAGCATGGAGCATGAAAGGCAAGCATTGAACATGGAAGATAAGATTTGAGCAAGGAAGTTAATCATGGAACATAGACGGTACAATATGTATAGATCATGAAAGGAAAGCATGGAGTATTGTAGGTAAGCATGGAACATTGAAGGCAAGAGTGGAACATAAAAGGTAAGAATGGATCATGAAAGGTATATACAGAGCATGGAAGTTAAGTTATCTCCTGCACCTCCTTATTTTGAATGTTAAATCTTGCACTTAAAGGGACTGTCCACCCCTCTTTTCAAAAACGATATTATGTAGATAACCCCCCAAAACCTTAACTTCGGTTTAGTTAAAATTTAGAGATCCGTTCCAACACAGAGATATTATACTCACTTGCTCCTCTTCGCGGCTCTGCACTTCTGGGTAAGGCAGTCAGTGTCGGCCATGACTGTGACATCACGGCCAATCACTGACTGCCATTCCCAGAGCAGTCTCCACTGCGGCTGCTCAAGAACACGAAAAGAACAGAGCAGCCACAGTGGAGACTGGGAGAAGAACCCGGAAGTGGCGGGGGGGCGAGGAGCTTGTGAGTATAATAACTCTGGCTAGGAGCGGATTTCTAAATTTGTACTAAAATGAAGTTAAGGTTTTGGGGGGTTATCTACATTATATCAGTTTTTGGGAAAAGAGGGGTGGACAGTCCCTTTAATTAAAGCACAAAGGGGAGATGCAAAAAAGTGTAATATTATCCAAACCATAGCAAAATCCATGCTACACAAAGCTATATCAAGCTACATGGCTTTGCGTGTGTTGTTTCTAAGACTTTGAAAGTGTGGCCATCTTGATTCAATATCTTTAATCTTTTGTGTTGAATTTTATAATAGTATTTAGAACAGATTATTTCATAATAAAACATTATCAGGGAGATTCAATAAAAGTTCTTGGAGGAGATGTAATATTGAGCTTGCTGGAGTTAAATGGAGTTAACCTCATGATTCCCGATGTTATATTGGGTTTGCGTGGGGTTAACTCCATTTTTCCAGGGCCTGTGCTGTTTCCTCTTAACGGCACAGGCACCCGATGCAAAGTAAAAACTTTCTTTTTGCGTGAAAATGAACGTGATTTTAATGGTGCCGTTACACGTTGTTCCCACAATGCAGTAACTCATGCGTGAGAACTCGGCAGGAAGAGGAGCGTGGATGCATCGTGAGAACTCGGCAGGAAGAGGAGCATGGATGTACGTATTGCATCTCCCCCTTTTCATTTGGTGCTAATTTTGCCCCAACCAATCAGATCTTATTTAACATTGGAAACCTAACATCTGAATGGTTATGGAAAAAATTAGCACCATATTTAACAATAAGAACTCCCTGATTATATATATCAATACATTGATATGGAGCTGCATTTATTGCGAATCTCTTCTTAACGTCATTCTAAGCCATTATTACTTTTTTAAGCATTGCTGAAAGTGCTCTCACTAAGCATAGGTTGTTTTTTTACTGAAATACAAAATTTCTTTCTAACAGAAGGTATTTTGAAAGCTAAAGGTTTTCAAAAGTAATAACAGAAGTATTAATATAAAGACAGAGAAACAACACAGTAAGTTATTTTGTGTAATAAAACTATATATTGCATTGCAATGTAATAAATGAATAGACAAATAATCTTAAAAAACAGGGAAAGTGATGACAGTAACTATTTAAACCTTTCTTTTGCGTGAATGGATCTGGCCCATTGTAACATACCTACAGAGGGAATCCTGTATGTTTACCACATATTTAATGTAGTACTGCCATTAGAACATTTTTGTGTGACTTCCATTTTATCTTTAAGGTGCTAGTTTACAGAGCTTTTCTAAATGTGTATATTTATTCCAAAATAAGTTCCTAAACATATTACAATTGTGCATAATCAATTGAACTGAACTCTTTTCTATCCTTTGTTAGGCAAATGAAACTTTCAGAAAAAAAAATCAAGCAATTACTGATGCATGACAAATTTGTATTTGAATACACTGCTAATTATTATGCTGCTCAGCATTTAACTTTACATAAGAAATTGTTAAATGCCAATTAAATATAATTAAAGCATACATAAAAGGTGCCACAGTAGTTAGGCGTTCTAACCTGTGGGTTGTTTAAACTATGTAATAGTTCTACTACACTTAATACTCCACATTTATAAATCACCAACATATTTTATAAAGCTGTACAATGTCACATTTTATTTATGGTATAGTCAAACAAACATTTTCCTTTTCTCCTATTTGTCCATCTTAGCTAAAACAAAACTTTAGGGATATATAATCATTCATAGATACCAAGATATTATAGTAAAAAAAAGAGGCTTCCATTTATTACTTCAAACTATGTGTCAGTATATATGTGTATATATATGTACCGTATATACTCGAATTTAAGTCGATCTGAGTATAAGTCAAGGTACCTATTTTACCTAGAAAATGAGTAAAACAGGACTGACTCGAGTATAAGTCGAGGGTAGAAAATGTGACCACTACTGCCTTCTGATTTTGTATTGTTTTGAGGCTTTAGTTGCCCTTTAAATGGACAGCAGAATTCCCATACATTAATCCCATACAGTAATAGGCAAATCCAGTATAGCTATTACTGTGTGGGACTACTGTATGGGAATTCTGCTGTCCATTTAAAGGGCAACTAAAGCCTCAAAACAATACAGAATCAGAAGGCATATTTTTAAAAATAGCTAAAATGGTCCTGGTTATGTATTGTTTTAAGCCATTAGTTGCCCTTTAATCTCATACAGTAACCCCCATTCCTTGGCACTCCAGATGTTTGAAAAACTATAACTCCCAGCATGCTTTATTTACTGGGAGTTGTAGTTTCAGAAAATCTTCAATGGCAAGAATTGGGCTTTCTGTGTAGGACTACTGTCCCTCCCCCACCCCCAGAGCAAAGGTACATGTGCAGAGAAGGCCAGTAGATTAGTGTAGTATGGTGAGTACACTAACCTCTTATGCTGAAGCCGGCATCCGCTCACTCTGCTCACTCCATTGCTCTGGCACCTGGCGTCACTACTCGGCGCCGGGAAATGAGACCGGCGCCAGGTATTGACGCCACCCATAGAACAGTGGAGCGGAGCGTTGCGGATGCCGGCTTACTGGATAACAAGTTAGTGACTCGAGTATAAGTCGAAGCTGGATAGATAGATAGAGAGATAGATCGATAGATAGATAGATAGATTGATAGAGAGATAGATAGATAGATAGATAGATAGATAGACAGACAAATGATAGATAGATAGATAGATAGATGATAGATAGATAGATAAACAGACAGATAGATAGATAGATAGATAGATAGATAGATAGATAGATAGATAGATAGATAGATAGATAGATAGATAGATAGATAGATAGATAGATTATACATTATACATATATTCACACATACATACATATTTACGCAATGTTGTACTCCATTAAAATCATGGTAATTGCTTTCCATGCAAAGAACATATACAAGTTTTTTTTCAATATCTGTACAAATGAGGGTATATTACTGATTACATATTTATAGAAGCGATGATTATTGCTAAGTTTGGTCATTTTAGATAAACTGCTTGATATCATCACCTATGATGCAATGTTTACATTACAGCTAATTGCTGTGTGCTAATTAGTTTCCTTTTGCAGTATGTAGTTTCAGATCAAGTGTGTTGCAATGATGAGAGAATTCACTAGTTCTAATTTACACCATTTTTGTTAATTATCTGGGAAATCCCTTAAACCTGCGCAATTAAACGTGGATGTTTCAGTTTATAATATGACTTTAATGCTTTATACTGTATCCTTCTCTTACTCCTTAGTTTGGAAAATGTTTCACAAATCAAATCTTTAAAAATGCATTTGAAGTGGATTGTAACATTTTAATATGATTAATAACTCTTTTAAAGCGGATAAGCATTAAAGGGAAATACCCCACTGTTCAGCATCTGAGACATGATTAACAGCCAGCTTTAAACATTCCCAGAGCATATCATCATTCAGTAATTCCCTAGCATATTTTTAAGGCCTGTGCACGCAGAGACCTGTTGGATTCCAAATTCTCCGTTAAACACCTGTTGCTGTTTTGGTCTGTTCCTCTAATTTCTTACTTAAGGTGCAAACCATAGCTAAAGGGGGTACTTTCAGGCATTTTCCTTGTCATTGAAGATATCTTATTTGGAAAGTCTCATCTTGTGAGTGAATCATCATTTCTGTTCTCACAGCCTCGTGTTTACATGTTTAAGTTTAGTAGGAGCTCCACCCTGTAATAAGAGACATTTCCTTTTCGCTTTTACATTGCCATTGTGTGAGAATTCCCCAGGTAACTGACACATTTCTTACAGCACTTTTCGTATTTCCACTATCTTCTGTCAGCCTCCTAATTTAATACTTCCTATCAGACAGATACGTTTTTCCTTGTGATTCCTGGCTTTGAATTGCACTACAAATAACTGATCCACAATAAAGTCATTTTTGAAAGTTGAGAAATGTTCACACGCCGGAGGTACACATAATAGAGAATAGATACTGAACCCTATCACCTGACCAGACACGATATGTGTATTACAGTAATTATACTTTACCTGTGCATTTTGATGTGATCCTCTATGGTAGTTCAACTAAATAAACTATGATTTTATTTAAGAATTCATGTACCATCTTGAAACAGGTATTTATAGAATATGGTAGTTTGACGTCTATTGCTATTTGTAATTAGCATCCTGGAAATGTGGGGATCTTCTGTAATGAAATATGTTACCAAATTCATTTTGTTACCCTATGATTATCTGTAGATACACTATAATGCAGTGTTCCTCAACTACAGTTCCCTGAGAGGTTGCTAGGGGTTCCTCAAGAGATAATGACAGGAAACTGTATGGATCCACCCTTGTGAGAATTAAATACAAATACATAGCAGATGTTTTATGTGGGGGTTCCCCAATACACAAAAAATGTTTCAAGGATTTTGCAAGAATGAAAAGGTTGAAAAATGATACTATAAGGTCTGCAAAATTCTATTAAAGAAGAATGGTCTGTGTTTTTATAGAGCATCAAAACTGCACTACATTTTGCATTTGCTCAACTCTGTTTGAGTTCATATCACCTTCTGTTGGATGAAAAGCTATTTAAATACATGAACTAGGACTTTATAATAGTGACCTGCCAAAAGAGATGGTTGCTAAACAGTGATACAACTATGATAATTGGTACACCACGAACATATTATGGGCTACAGGGTAGTTTCTCCAGATATCAAAAACCTTGAGTCAATTAACAAAATCTTTCTTTCTGGCCATTGCTTCTCCATTGGATTGATAAAGCAGTTATTCCTTCTATCAATATGTAGGACAGTGGCAAATATTTCAACTTGTTGTTTAGTTGATGTAAAAATGGAATGAACCAAATGCTTACAATTCTGCTTGATAACTACTTTAAGCTTAGAACTGCAAGATATGTTTAATGAACAAAAAATCTTTTATATAATTGTCTGCCACTTTCAAAATGCAACCATACAGCTGGAAGGACACTTTGTCATTTAGTGGCCAAAGTATGTTAACCATTATAAAAAGAATGTTACTAGTATTTAGTTACTGTAGCAGGGGTGTCAACTGGAACTAAACTCCATCAGCCTTAGTACACTCATCTAATTACCAGTTGCTTAGAGTGGGGTATATACTTTGATTTGGTACTCAGTGAAATAGACAGATGTTGTAATTTAGTAATATACATTAAACAAAGCAATTACAAGGTTTTTATGTATTACCCAGCTGCCCTAAATATGACCATGTGTTTGTGTTCTTTGGTAAGATTTGTCTCCTGTCATTAACTTTTCAGTTTCAATGCATTCCAGCCCAACATTCCTTCACCATCATGTTTCTAATGATGGCACATTAAACAGTTATAAAACTAAAAAAGATGATGTGCCAGAAATGGATCTTAATCCTCCTAGCTATAAAGCAAGGTGCTACAATTCTATGTCTAGGAGTTTTATGGAGGTTTGCAGAGTATTGCTTGCCTGGCCTGACACACAAAATCTTAATAACTGCATGGAAAACACCCAGCACCCTCCATATATTGGTCTAGCTGAAAATATAAACTCGGATGAATCATGCAAAAGATTCCCTTTGATCTTATTTTATTCAGTGTTATCATATCATAAATATTGTATTAGGAAAAGAGCCCTCAAGACTAAAGCGCTCTTTTTCAATTCTTTTTGTTTAATACAATATGAAAGTTTTCATTGAAATAACCTGACATTTCAGCATAGCCCTAGCAACATTGCTGCTCATTTATGACGCATTTGCAAAGATAAATGTGTCAATTTTTTTTTACACAACTTGGATGCAAATTAGAGTTAGATCCACTCAGCAAAATATATAGGGAAGCATAAACCAAGGCAAGGCCTCAACTTCTGCCCTCTAACCACCTACTCCATATGTGCATGCAGCTCAGCAAGCAACAACTATAGCCAGCAAGAACTTGTCTTTAACAAAGTGTCTGTATAATCTTCTCTTATTTTCAGCTGCACTCCATGTAATGCTACATCCCTTCAGCACAGATACCACAATCTAACCCTACTTGCTTCACCAATAGTCAAGCTCCCATTTGCCAGGAGGCTAGTAGCACCTCACCGGACATGGTTGCCCTCTGGTGCAAGGTATCTGTGATGATGCCGGGGATACTCGAGAAAACCTGGAGCACAACATACAAGAAAGGGCACTACTAGCTTCAAAGCTAGACAAGTGTAAAACAAAATCGGGAATTGGGAGTCAGGAATGGAGCCAGAGGTCGGTACACAAGAGTCAGTCAGCAGAGCGGAGTAAAGGAGAAGCAAGAGAAAGAATAGTCAAGGCAAGCAGAAGTCAAGACAGGCAGTAAAGGATAGAAATAACTAAACTGGCAGAGTTCAGGAATCAGGAAACCAGAAAATATGAGTCACACCACTAGTAAGGGAAAACTACAAACTATATCGGACAGCAAATGAAACAAGGGCAGTAACCTAAATAGGGATCAAGAACCAATAGAAGGCTAGACAGGACAGGATAGGACAGCTACAATTCAAATTTGCCACCAAAAGCAGCCTAACCAATAAGGAGAAGGGAAGTATTGGCAAATATGGCCTCTCCCTCCCAGCCGCTATCAAGCAGACTGAGGAGCAGAGGGAAGCAGAATGGTACTCGTTCCAGATCACACGCACGGGGCACTGCACGCAATCTTGAAGTTCAACAGACGCTTGAGGAATGAGCCTGTTGGAGGAACGGTAGCCAGGTAAGTGAATACTGACTTTACTACCCCCCCTTAAGGAGGGGCCTCTGGACCCTTAAAGAAAGGCTTCTGAGGATGTTCAAGATGGAGTTTTCTAAGCAATTCTTGAGCATGAATCCTGTTTGAGGGAACCCAACTTCCAATCAATTAAATATTGAAGAGATTTAGGAACCCAATTGGAATCCAAAATTCTTTCAACTTCAAATTCAGTTTCTCCAGAGACTACTATGACCCAGATGACAGTAAAGTTTTAAGACTTGGGTAAATACATGGACATTTTCAACCAGGGAGCTTCAGAAATAGGAAGATGTTGGAGGGTCCCAACAGGAGGCTTCTGGGGTGTTTTACTTTGGGCACAGGCAGGACAGGCTCTTACATAAGTCTGAACATCCACAGACAGGGAAGGCCACCAAACATGATGTGCGGTTAACGCCAGAGTTTTCCTCTCTCCTGGATGGCCAGTTAACTTGGAGTCATGGAATTGTTGAATGACCTGAATTTTTTTTTTAGAGGTACAAAGAGATGACCTTCTGGTTTCCCAGGAGGGGATTCAGACTGAAAAGAAAGAAGAGAAGATAAAAAATCAGAAACATTTTGGTTAGTAGTCAAGACACCAATAATACATTGAGGAACACTTGACTCTTAGACCCTGTCCTATATGTAATCTGAAAATGAAATCAAGAAAGGACAGGGCCCAGTGAGCTTGCCTGGGATTTAAACATTTAGCATTTTCAATATATTCTAAATTGTTATGGTCAGTAAATACTGTGATAGGATGTTCTGCCCCTTCTAGCCAGTGTCTCCACTCTTCAAAGGCTAATTTGATAGCTAATAGTTCCCTGTTGCCAATGCTATATAATTACATAGGAGAATTTTGGGGAGATAAAAGTGCAAGGGTGCAGGCGCTCCGGAGTACCAGCATGCCAATTTCTGAAGCATCCATTTCAAGAACAAAGAGCCAAGAAGGGTTGTGGTTGGGCCAAAATAGGAACAGAACATTTCTTTTTAAAGGCCAACAGGGCTTGCTCTGACCAGTGGGAAGGATCAGCTCCTTTGCGAGTTAGATCAGTCAGGCGGGCTACTATAGAGGAATTCTTAATGAACCTTCTATAGATGTTGGCAAACCTTAAGAATCTTTGTAATGCTTTCAAGTTAGTAGGAAGAGACCAATTAAGAACAGCAGATAATTTGGTTGGGTCCATTGCCAATCCTCTGTCAGAAATAATAAATTCTAGAAATGGAACCTGGTGAACTTCGAACATGCATTTTTCTAATTTGGCAAACAGGCAATTCTTTCTTAGTCTGTTTAGCACAGCTTGGACATGAAGACAATGCTGCTGTAAGGAAGAAAAAATTAAAATATAGTCTAGAAAATTTTTCGAAATTACGAGTTTCACGTATTTTCGAAAATTTTCGAAAAATACGAGAAACACGTAATTTCGAAAATTTTCGAAAATACAAGGATTTCTCTTATTTCCATAAATACGTATTTCCGAAAATTTTCAAAATTACGAGGATTACTCGTATTTTCGAAAATACATATTGTCGAAAATTTTCGAAAATACTAGTTTTCTCGTATTTTCGAAAATTTTAGAAAATATGCGAAAACCTTTAATTCCGAAAATTTTCGAAAATACTAAAAATCTCGTAATTTCGAGGGTATTTTTCATTTTGATGGGTCCGCTCGCGGATTTACGAATTATCGAATTTTCCCGAAAATTCGCAGGTCCTCGAGCAGACTAGATTTTGCGAAGTTCGGACATCTCTAATAGTAAATAACATCCCAATCTATAAACCCAGAGAAAGTTAAAAACTGTTAACACAGAAAGAGGGCAAGTCTGTAGATATACATTATATAGTGGATAATACACTCCCTACTTTAAATTTAAAGGATATTAGAAGTCACCAAAAAGTACCATATAAAACCATATAAAAGCACCAGGCTGCAGGCCAGTAGGGGGTGCATTATCCATTATAATTTACACCTTCCCCCATATTTAAATTTAAATGTAATGGCAATCACCACACTCCCTTCTCAGTGTGAAGATGAATATTACCTTTGTTTATCTCATATGGATATGGCAGGGGTAGTCCTATGAAAACTCCATTTACTCTTTAGCCTACTGCCCCCTTAAATAAAGCACGTACAGCTTTTGATTTTTTTCACAATTGTTTCCAAAACTTAATGTGCAACATTTTAACTTCTGGGTTAAGTGCTAGACAGTGCAAATTATTATTAACATAAACATTCCTTAAATTACATTGTAACAATATTCATTCCATATTTATGGTCTATAGAGGCCTGGCAAAAAAGTTCATGAGAGGGTCACTCTTACGTGAATTCAAATTTCTTTATTAGATCACATCAACACAACGTTTCAGGGACACACTGTCCCTTTCATCAGGTGTAACCCACATCCCACATGAACACCCTTTTCTATAGAGGCCTGTCCAACTCTGTTACCGACCATGTGCATGTCATCAGCCGTCCTAACACCGGCTCAATGTGTGCCTCCCTTTTCCTATGACCACCTCTTCCTATCCAAGAAGGACCTAACCAAACTGTAACTCTCCTAGAACAACAGATTTTGGTCCCCTATCCACTCACCCCTGCCTACTGCTGTGACTAACTGCCTCTTCTTGCGATCCACCCCTTTTAAACTTCTTCTCAAAAAGGGTGCGTGGGAGGTGATGCTCCACTACACCTGTTGAAACAAAAGTGTTCATGCCCACACGTGATCCTTTTATATCCCCTTTCCATCTACCCCGTGACCTCTCCTTACTGACCTCGCCAATCATCTCTCTCCATCACCTTTTAAATAACGCTTCCTAGAAAAATCCCTTCCTTATGTTTTCCTTGCCATACCTGCCATGTCCTTCACTCCCTATGGTCCCTGCGTCTCTGTCTTTACTAATATTACTATGCAATTTGGGAATTTGGGATATATCTGCCTCTGTGTCCCCTCTACAGTGTACCAGTCAACAAAGAACCTGAAACAGTTACACTTTCAAGGGAGGGGAGAGGAGATAGAAAAACAGTTCACTTTAGTGGAGAGGAATGCAAATAAGTTTGATATAGTAAAAATAAAATATCTTACCATTAAAGACTGTTCAGCCCATTTTAAATCCTCTCTGTCATTCAAACATCCTAAAGAATTTTCCCAAAATTTTGTGTAAAACTTGTGGAAAAATAAAAATTCAAAAATTGAAAAATGAGAGTTTGAAGGGGATTTTGGAAATGTCAATATCTTCTGCGAAGCTGCTGTCAGAGCAAAACTCACCAATTTCATTCATCTCTTAAAATATGTAAGATTAATGATGAAATAATTTAACAAACTTTAAGACATTTTTACATTTCCTCGGGAAGTATTCCACTATAAATACTTTATTTCCATTAAGTCATTGCCAAACTTACAGGGAGATTTAATAAAAGTTATTATCGTTAAAAATGGTGCTAATTTTGCCCCAACCAATCAGATCTTATTTAACATTTGAAAGCTAACATCTGATTGGTTGGGGCAAAATTAGCACTATTTTTAACAATAAGAACTTTTATTGAATAATAAAAAAAATAGACCTAATTCAGTTTTAAAAGGCATTTTAAACTGGATGGCACTAAGCTGACCAACTATTATTAAATGGAATCCACTTCTTAAAGCAATAGTTCGCTCAGAAAGTGAACTATTCTGTTTTTGGATTAATTGAAGAACGGGAGGTAAAGAAACTATATCTTACCTTTCTTCAATTAATCTAACAGAAGCCGGGAGCAAAGCATTTGAACTTACCAGCGAGCGTGATCCACTGCTGACAGGTCCCAACTGTTTCCTGCTTTCACTATTTAACTAACATATATATATATATATATATATATATATATATATATATATATATATATAAAGTATGCCAGTGTGCAGATAATATAATATTGTATGGGGCCTAGGAATGTGCATTGATTATCTTTTCTATGTTTGACCAGATCAATAGCACTTCCGCTTAATGTAGTTGTAAATTGGCCTAATTGGAGTGCTTCCACAATTCTTGTATTGTATATATTTATTGGGAGGCTTGGTCAAGCCTCCACATGGTAATAGCACCCCAAACATGCCCCTTTTATGGGAGGTCCTATGCCTTTAATATAAAGCACTGGATGGATGGCCTCTTCCCTCATTTTAAAAAGCCAAAGGGCTGGGGGGAAGGGAGGGAGCCTGTTATATGGATCCAGTGTGTAAGAATGAGAAATACAAAAGTTTGCTAATCGGAATTGAAGTAAAAGAAATTGAAAAGGTTAGAAGTTAGGACCTTCCAGACTGGGGTTACCTTGACGTGGTTGGAAGGCTTTTCATTCATGTGATCACAGTAATGTACACTAAAACCCCTTTGTTTATAAAGTATGCCAGTGTGCAGATAATATGATATTGTATGGGGCCTAGGAAAGTGCATTGATTATCTTTTCTATGTTTGTGTATATTTATATATATACTGTGTTACTATGTTATGCAGTTATAGCGTCAGAAAGGAAATGTGTCATCTAGGGATGATGTAGAGTAGGAAGTCCAGATGCTGAGAAGCATGGCTATAACAAGAATCCAAAAACATTAGAAGGTTGAGTTCCAAGTTTAGCTGTTCAAGTGCCTATTAAGTAAGGGATAGGCATTTGGCAGGATAAAGGATCTTTGCTATACTTCCACAAAAACAATTTATCGTAACATTGCTGGTTAAAAATGTAAACATTTTTATTAAATCTTTTTTTATGCCAGTTACTGATCCGTCTTTGCCTGTCTGTTTGCCAGTCAATTCTTCACGTCTGACTTCTTCCCCAGGTCCTGTCATTTTTATTTGTGCTGCAGAATATTATTGGCATCTAAAAGTACTTCATAGGGATTAAATTTAAAGTGCATTTTCATTGCTAAAATGCATACATTAAAGAAAACTGGCAAATGAACATATAATTACTGCTATTTCCATCGGGGCCTGACAAAATGGCTATCACTCATCTATCCATCACAGTATATATTTTCTATCCATTTGACAAAAGCTACACGTCTGCTGAGACGTTTCTGAATGACACATTGAAATGACATCAGTTTGAACCTTTAAAACTAGCTCTTATTAGGTCTATTTTGCTATTTATGTTGGAAATATGTATGTGCATGTCAAAACAATATCTCAAGTTTACTGATTGGTCAGAACAAGATTCTGTTGCTATGGGTAACAATTGCTTTAAATCCATGTGAATTGATTCTTGCTTATTTCCCCTCAACAAAATTTCTACCAAAAGTTAAAGAAATATTTCTATTTGACATTCTGAACCATTTAAGGACACCAGTACTGGAATGATTTTATTTCCAGTAGACAATTTCATAAATTAAAAGATAATCTTGTTAAATGGATTACATTGTGATGTTAAAAAGCTTCAAGATTACCTGCCTTTGCAATGGCAGTACTACACAGTTCATACATAACCCCAGACTACACTTAGCTGGGGAGAGGAATGCATGGCTGGGCAAAATTATTTAAAGAGGGTGGTGGGTTTAAAAAATTCAGATGAAAAACAGAGAAGCTAGTTCATTGCTAGCATTCCAGCTGCACAGGAGAAGCATAGTTATGAGAGATTATCACAAGGTCAAAGAGAGTAGAACCAAAGAAGCAGCTCACCATCACAGCTTATAACAACCCGAAAGAAGATGAATGTATAGTAACTATCCAAAGCCATTAGCCAGAGAAATGTTGTAAGAGTTATGGATTGTGTGACAGAAGAGGCAGATTTAAGTCATTTCAAATGACAGCAATGTAATTCCACCAGGTGCCATGTAGTTTAAACAGGGCTCCAATTTTTAAAAATATAAAGAATCAAAATAAACTACAGTATAGGCTTCACTGACATAACGTGACTTGAGCTGATATCACTATTTATTTTATCATGATCCTTTAGCGTTACACCTTTCCCTCTCCTATTCATAAGAAGTAACATGGTTACGTCACAAAAAGCATCAGGGATGTGATACTTCTCCCACGTACAATGCTTTTAAAGTTGCTTTTTAACCCAGTGGTCTATGGAGTATACAAGTATTGCTACTTGTATACATGTTGGAGCTTCCGTATTCTCTTTGGACAGATTCTTGCACGGGTGACACGGTAAAGGATTTGAGGTAGGATACACCTGCTGTTTCTTTGCATGCTTTTGATATACAGGAGTCACATATGCAGGTTATATATCAGCAAGACTGCCCATGCACATGTAACAATCACAGATGCACATTGAACTGGATTGTGACTTGGAAGGGGGCACATAAAATAGAGGTGGCATTTAAAGAAAAAAAAAAAGAAAGAAAATGTGGAAACTGGAATACTTAAGATATATACAAAGATAAATATGAATAAGGTAAACATAAGCACGGATAGCTGTTACAGTAGAGCCTTCAGAAGCAAGCATTTGTTACAAAAAATGAGCCACTGCTAGAATGCCACCCAGGAAGAATGTGGTCGGATAAATTGAGATGTGTTGCTGTAGTGTTGTTATCACAGCCGGGTGCACTATATCTGTGCACTGTTATCATTTAAGTCATTATTTGCATACTTGTAGAGTTGCATAGAAAATGTTACTTTCTTGGCCAAAAGTTTTAACTACATGACTCTCACTTATTAAACTATGTTTTATGGTTGTATTATGTTAGTAGGTTAGCTTTAGATAGATTTGATTGAATCTTTTGGCCAAAGTTTAGTGGAAAGCTAAGTTAGGGTGTCTGGGGGTGGTGGTGGTGGGGACCAACACAGGCCAACAACAATGACTTCAACTGAAGATTTGCTACTGATAAAGCTTATCACTATACTGAAAAAATGACTTTGCCTCATCTTAATCTATAATTTAATACATGTAAGTAGCACTTACTCTGATTTGCGTGTGTTGCTGCATGCCTTCAATCCAGCACACATTTTCTTTAGGAGCAGTATCCCCCTCCCTTTTTAACCACTCCCACTTCCATTTGACCTGACTTGGTTCCGACAAACCAACTGTCAAGCCTGCACACAGCATTCCCACTGTCAAAACTCTGTCACCATTCCAGCTACAGTAAAACTACTCACAGAAGAATAGTTTTTGAGAGCAAGGAACTTGATTAACAGCTGAAATATAACATGTTTTAGATTGGATATCTAAAGAAATAGGGGGCAGATCAACAAAAAAATGATACAGTGATGGTTAGGAAGAATTATAGTTTCCAGTTATGGTCAAATTAAAGTAATCTACTTTTCGGTATAGATGCCCTTTAACCCCAGGATGAGGACCTCACCCTCGATGGTCTTAATAGGAAGGGGGTAGACTAGAAACATATTGTTGTACTTTAGGTCCACCCTTTCTACTTACACCTGAAAAAAGGAATTTATATGTTTTTCCTATATTTGTGTGGGTTTCCTCTTGGTATTCTGGATTCCCCCACAATTTTAAGGACACACTGGAAAATGTTTGGTATCTTATGACTAAGGAAAACTAAAGTAAAAATAATTCTACAACATAAATACTATTTGAATGTTTTTATATTCCTGGTATGAACAAGCCAGTAATTGTTTTTCTACAAGGACATATAATATATGTGGATTTTCTTGAATTGCTATTACATCTGTTGCCAGCAATAGATCAAGAACATCTTACAGAATTTTCTGAAATGTGATTGTCTTGTACTTTACGTTTTACTTCATATGAATTTGGCAAGGCTGACTATTATTGTTTTGATATAGAAAAGGTACAGATGAGGTTTCTGTGATATATGGGACTTAGTTTAAAAGTTATTCTATTTTAAAAATTACACAATATGTAATTCTGGGTTGGCAAAGCTATAGTAGTATTCATTCTTTGGGACATCGGACAAATAGTCATTTTGTGAAGGAGTTTATTGCAGTTGTGGAGAAGTAAATGTTTAGGGGGGATACATTAATTAAAGTTTATGTTAAAAGCACCTAACGTATATACTTGAGTATAAACTGACCCGAATTTAAACAAAGGTGCTTATTTTTAACTGATAAACCAGGTAAACTGCTTGACTTAAGTATAAACCTAGGGTTGACTTTCTCTCATACACAGCCCCATAGAAAGTGCAATACACAGCCCCATAGAACGTACCATACATAGCCCCATAGAAAGTCCCATACACAGCCCCATTGAAAGTCCAATACACAGCCCCATAGAAATCCCATACAGTCCCATAGAAAAGACCCATACAACAGCCCCATAGAAAGTCCCATACACACCCCATATAAAGTCCCATACACAGCCCATAGAAAGTCCCATACACAGCCCCATAGAAAGTCCCATACACAGCCCTATAGAAAGTCATATACACAGCCCCATAGAAAGTCCCACACACAGCCCTATATAAAGTCCCATACACAAGCCCCATGGAAAGTCCAATACACAGCCCCATAGAAAGTCCCATACAGTCCCATAGAAAGTCCCATACAAAGCCCCATAGAAAATGCCATACACAGTCCCATAGAAAGTCCCATACACAGTCCCATACACAGTCCCATACACAGCCCCATAGAAAGTCCCATACACAGCCCCATAGAAAGTCCCATACACAGTCCCATAGAAAGTCCCATACACAGCCCCATTGAAAGTCCAATACACAGCCCCATAGAAAGTCCCATACACAGCACCATAGAAAGTCCCCTACACAGCCCCATAGAAAGTCCCACACACATAGCCTCATACACAGATGTGCCCTGTATACCTTTCTGTGCAACCTGTTTGTTGAATCCTGTTACTTGTATAATTTTTCCCCTTTCCCTTGCAGTCTGGGCTGATCTGAGTGAGCAGGATGACAATTGTCTAACCCACTGAAATCAAGAGGATACTGCGTGTTACAGGGTACAGCTTTCGTTTTCCCAGGGCTATGTGATTTTGTCCATCTGCTGCTTCAAGCTTCCAGATCAGGCCAGACCTGAGTATAAACCAAGGTGAGACTTTCAGGATGATTTTAAAAGTAACATTTCTCATTTTATACTCAAGTATATATGGTAGTGTGTTTTTTTTTTTTTAAATCTAGGACTTGTCTAAAATCTGTGAAGGGCCCTGGGGAAAACATTGTGTTGAATGCATCTACAAACATGCAATTATTAAAGGTCTATGGTTTGTGTGGCCCTGTAGAAGCTGAAGCCCTGGCCTATTGCCTTGTTTTCCATTATGATAAAATCAGCCCTGAGGGTTCCTATGCTGCTGCAAATCATTATATGGGCATTTGGTAAAGTGGCATTTTAGCGAATTTCTTTCACCCCTTTTCTTTGCTCCCCTTATTTTTACATGCTCTTTCGATTTGCCGCACAATGCTTGTTCTGTGTAATGAATTATTGATTGGTGGGGAGCAGGATTAGAGGTCAGAGAATATGCAGAAATATGGGTAGCTTATATGCACATCACTAACAATTTAGGTATTAATAAATTAGTGGGAGACTAAACACAAAAAAGGGATATAAGAGCATAGGAAAGAAACCAGTGCACACAATATAATACAAAATACATAATTTCAAATATTTATATTTAGATATATAATAATAATATAATAATAAGTAATTTATTCCCATTGAATGTAAATTATCACTCATTTCTGGCATATTAGTGCCACAGGAAGTATAATACATAGCTTTTTACATGAGCTTAATGAACACTGGCTTCCTACATAATGTAGATACAGCTATTTTTCTAAAATTCTCCATTAGAATTTTATCTCTGGCACAGTTTGATGGTGTTTTAAAGAAGGATGATAGCAATCAGTTTTGTAAATGTAGTAAAACTTTTCAAATTGCCCTTTCATCCATTATTTTCATCTGGTATCATATCCCCTCATACCCTTCAGTTAGAAGGAAGAATAATGAATATGTGTGTTTAAATGTTGTCTGTAGAAGACAACAGAAAAAACGTTCCATTACTGTATATTACCATGAATTACATTACCATGAATAATTAAGATAATAAAAAGTTGGAATTAGCAACTAACATTCTGTAACTTTATCTTTTTTAGTTGGGAATACAGATGTGAGGATTCCTTAATAACTTCTTTTCAGATATATCTTTGCTATTACTTCAGGGCAAAATTGACAATCTCAATTATTTTGTTACGAATGATATGACACAGACAATGAAGTTTTAAAATGAAACCATAAAATGTAAGTAGTAATATGCCACAGATTGCTTTGACTGAGTACATCATATTAAAAACATAATTTCTTTTAAAAAATGATATACACAGAATTGTAATAAAAACACAGATCAAAGTCGTGCTGATCTATACAGATCATTGGGGAGGGGGGCACCTATGTAAGTAATTAGCCAGCCAGCAACCTATCAGCTTGAAGCAAGTTCAAAAAAAAATGTGAACATAACATGTAGATACATTTCTGCTGCTAAAATAAATAAACTGATATCTGAGTATAGCAACAAATATGACCTTAATATAGTGAGAAATAGCAACAAAATGATCTATCCTCCCCCTCTCTTGACAATTATACTGCAATCATTAATATACAGTACACTATTCTTCTATGCCGTTCTACCTTAATATGATACAAAGACAAACTTAGCTTTTTTTTAATTGAAAGCTCAGTATAGGTGTTTTTACTCCCCAAATGTAGTGAAAGATCCTCCAATACTTTAAAGCATTCAGGTGCATGCACTCCTAGATCTCTATAAACACCATGCACCAACGTGGCTTGTTCCTTCAATACATCAAACACCACATCAAAAATAATACATATAAGGATAAAATAACTGAATAGCAGCCAAATTCAAATCCATCCCATACTAGCAGGGCAAAAAAATGTTCCTGCCATCCCATGGGAGTATGGAGTAAAACATGCGATGGCACCTTCAACACTCCTTGGTTATGGTTTTCACTAACTGCAGCTTGTAGACTTGCTACTTATCAGGCAGGGGTCTGGGGGCAATAAATATAAAAAAATATAGCTCCCCTCTACCAGCCCTGGTTGCTGAGTGGCTTTGCAGAATAACAGAGAATTGCAACAATAGATGGGATATGCTAAATTCTTATGCTAACCTTTTTGCAGGGATGCACAAGCAGTTAAGCTTGTTTATGACAGGTTTAGCTGTGTGTATATGGATGTCAGGAAATTTGCAAATCTTAAAGTAGCAAACAATGCAATCAATTTAAAATTGAAATAACAGGAGTTACATATAACACAGCAAGATACCACATCTTAATAAAACACGCATAAAAGATAAGACATTTGAAATGAAGTTGTACGGAAAGGCTTAGCTTGAACTGACAGAAGTAGATTCTTTAACAAAAAGGCTTCCATGTTGTTACCACTTGCCAGTGCAACTCAAAGACATTGTATTCTTCAAAGAGCCTTGTGAGCATGTGCATCCATTGACCATGTCCCCTGGCACCAGTATTCACTGTCCCTATGCCTACTATGAGTATTTGTTATATAAATGTCTCCACACCAATATAAATTTCCTGCAGTTTATTTTTTTGGCCAACATGAATGGCATAAATGGCAGCTGATTTTACTGCCTTCTTTGTGTTTCCATTATGTTTCCAGGAAAAGATACAGTTTCTGCATGTACAGATGTGCTAATAATTTATTTCTGTGTGATAATGCTTTACAGTGTGTGGGATAGTGCAAGGCAAAGTAGATGGGGTGGCAGATTCAATTCCCTATACTAACTTATTTTTTACTGAGGTTTTAATATTCTGTTTCTTACATTCATGCTAGCTAAGAAATAATTGTATGAAAAACAAAATAATACAGTATATTATTGTCAGGCACAAGACAGGAGTGCTAAAATGTGTTTTTTCATATACAGTAAGTCAATCCTGGAATATCACTCAGCCTGAAACACACAGGGACAGAGAGGCTTGCTCTTTTTCCTATTTAATAAAAAAGTTTTCCAAGTTATTTACCTGATGCTTCAGTAAAGTCTGCTCCATCTAGAGGACACTGGTGGAGTTGACTTACATTGATATACATTGATTGACATATTTAACATCATTTAACTTTGTTAGTTGCACAGGATATCACTTAAGATAATGACTGGTATTATTTATCTGTTTAACCCTCTAAAGTGTTTTCAGTTTTTACCTATGTGAATGACTGACCCCACCCTCAAATAAATTGTTTTTGAAAACATTTACCACAGGATCTGACAGTATTTGCCAGTTATTGAACATGTGTATGGACCAAATTTAGACTTGAATTCTAGTATTTACACTCTGTTTACATCTAATCATCAGCAACACTAACCAAAACATCAATATCAATAGATACAGTGCTTTTTCAGTTAATTCCAAATACACTACAGTTTTTTTCTCTTTAATGCTACTAGACATCCTAATTTACTGCTTCCCGCATACCCAATGAAAATGTCTGGGATAAAAAAAATTTCTTAAAGCAGATTCTTCCAGACACGTCTCTTTTTGGTGCAGAGAGGGCAAAGGACCAAGCAAGATTCCAAGAATGAAATCATTAATGTGAATGAAGAAATTCAGACAAAACAAACACGTTATAATTCCTTGGAAACAATAGGAAGCAAACTTCTGTAAAATAACACATAATAGTTCTGTAAAGGGAAGCTGTGTTGGCTGTTACTGTTTGGAAACTTGATATTGGGGAAGGAAAGCAATGTTTAAGTTTGGGTAACAAAATGCAAAGAGAAAGAAAAGCAGAAATTGTTTAGCATAAATGTCTCATACTTTATTATATTTAAACAAATAAGTTCCTTAAATAATATTGACTTTTTAATACTCCGATTGAACTTTAATTACATGAAATAATTTGTACATAAATGCTCTACATAAGTAATGTAGAGTTACGCTGATCAAATCAATAGAGGAAGTAAGATTCAAATTGTAATTTTCAGCTAGCCATGTATAAACCAACTGGTGTCCCATGAGATTTGAGTCATGTGATAAAAGTAAGCTTGGCTTGTGAGGGTTTTTTTCTCTAGAGCACAGTGCTTTGATCCCAGATCAGATAACAGTTGTATTACTTGACAAGAGTTTATGCTCACTATATTGTTCAGCTCAGGTAGACCTCAGGTAAGCCTCTAGGGAGGTGTCTGGTTGACCTTAAAGCTCAGCAAAGATATCTGATCCCTCAGGGAGGGTCTTTCAGTGGGCAAAGAAGCTTGGCATCATGTTTTATCATCCTGTCATTTCTATTCTTACATCACTTAGGCATAATAAGGGGATCTCTTGACAAGATTGTAGCCTCACCTGGAAAATGCTCATTTAAAAAGATGACAGGAAGTCTGAATAACATGACATATTATGTTCAAGTTCTTGTATTTTCTTACATCCTTGAAAAATCCTTTTGTGTGATATACTTATACAAAGTCATTGTTTCTCTAGTTTTAGAAAAAAAAGTTATAATATTTATTAATGTTGCATATGGAAACAAAATCTCTCCGTGCACATTTTGTATTGTGAATAGGATGTAAAATATTAATGAATCTTTATTTCAAATGATTTTAGAAATTATTCGCAAATATTAAGCAGATAATTATTTATCCTTTTAGCAATCACAAGACCATTCGTTATTACAAATAACATTTCAGTCTAGATTTATATTTAGGTGGCCATAAATGGATGGATATTATTGGCCGTTCATGGGCGCTAATATTTGTCAGTTCAATTTTTCCGATAACAAGCGATGGTTTCAACTATTTCAAAGGTAGATACCACACACGGCTCGATAATCAGACAATATCCCACTATGTCTATGGCCACCCTTAGGTGGCAGGGCCCACATTGTGCCTATTCAATGGATATTCCGCATCATTATTTAAATTTCCGTACATCTGTATAATTAGCTTCAACTGCAAAGTGTACACTATAAACAGACAACTCTTTACCTCTGATTTATGGGACCTTTATATGTGACCTTACACATTTTTGAAAGGAATATTCTAAAGATTAAAGCACACTGCAACATTTTAAAAAAAAAGTAACAATAATATGTTTAAAAAAAGAAACAATGTGTAAAAAAATAATATTGCCAATAAAAAAAGACTAATGCATAAATTTTTTGGCCCAGTACCGGTATTTAATTTTTTAAAAATTATACAAAACGGTAAAAAAAAAAAAAAACGTGTAAAGTGTTTTTTCTGGAACATGGCTCTTATACTGTGTGATTCTCTTAAAAGGTAGCAAACATTTTTCATATCTTAAATATTTTATATAACAAAATATATATAAATAAAAGTCACAATCTTCAAGAAAGCCCCGGTGCCTTCTCTTGTACCACATATTCCAGATCAGGACCACTCAGGAGGACTAACAGATAAGCATTTCAAACTTTAATTTCAACACGTTTCATATATATATATATAAAAGTAGGTATAAGCTAGCACTCACGGGTCTTGTCACCAATTAGAAACGTGTTAAGGACCGATTCCAATAAAAATGTTCTAATTGGTGACAAGACCCGTGAGTGCTATGCAGATGATTAGTGAAGCTGGAGTGCCCCAGACATATATACATATATATATATATATATATATATATATATGAGAGGTTTTATCCTAACTTTATGCACTGTATTAAATTAAATAAGCTGTCCCTTTCTTAATGTGAGACCAAGAATCTGACAAGGATATACTGTACATGAGGACAAATGTCTTTT